>JAHLSL010000061.1:13379640-13487476 GCA_025920805.1 Petroica traversi | reverse complement strand
CCAGCACATCCTTTGGCTTTGGGAATGCTCAGGAGGGATGAGAAGGGGTCTCTGCTGGATTCACAGCTTCCCCTGGAAGCTGGCACTGCTGCAGAGGGGGCTGTGCAGGGAAACCTCCCTCCATCCCTGTCCTTCACAGCCTGGCAGCCCTGAGGGTGCTGCCCAGGGGTGGCTCGGTGGGGACAGGAGGCTGGGAGGGCAGAGGGATGTCCAGGGGCACTGGGAGGACTGGGAGTGCTTCCCCTGCCTGTCCGGGACAGGGGAGGGCTTGGCTTGGCCTGCAGCAGAGAGCAGCTGTGCAGCCCTTTCTTGTTCCCTGCAAATTGCCCTGCTGGGGGAAAAAAAAGCGAAAAAGAAAAGGGAAAAGGAAAGGAAAAAGGAAAACAACGCAGCTTCTCTGGATGCTGAATTAACAACGGAGAGGTGAAGTTCAGGGCTGGCTGGAGCAGCTGCAGGGGGTGGCTCAGCCCCTCCTCCCACACCCTGCACAGGTGCAGCTGCAGGTGCTCCCCTGGCATCCCCTGGGGTGGGGAGGGATGCAGGAATGGCTGGACCAGTGCAGGATGCTGGGTATGGAGAGACGCTGCTGCTGCTTGCAGAGTGACTTCCCTTGATTCCTCCAGGTCTCCACCCTTGGCAGCCTTTGAGGAGACAAAAGGAGGTTCTTTAAAGCACCCCCTCGGGCAGGAATGAAACACCTTCCTTTGCAGAGCCCGTCTCCTTGCTTGAAGTCGCTCCCTTTGGGCTTTGCATTTTCCTTCTTGGAAGCTCTGCTCCCTGCAGGGAAGAGAAAGAGCTCCTGGGGTGCAGGAGCAGGGCTGAGGGGGATGGGGAACCTTCCTGGAAAGTGTGGGATGGAGATGGAGGGAGGGATAAAGGGGTCTGCGGGTGGATGCTGACCCCTCACTGTGCCAGAGACCCCTCTGTAGGGTCACATCCAGCCTGTCTGTGTGGTAGGGATGGTTGGGAACATCCTGTGGGGTGGGAGGTGCTCCTGCACCTCCTGCAGGTCCCAACCCCTTCTCGTGGTGAGCGGGGCCTCTGCAAAAGGAGGGGAGCTCCTGTGGGAAAGGAGAACTTGCAGGGTCCTGGTTGGGTCACCCTTGACTGTGTGGGTCTGGAGGGTTTGGGTTTGGCTTCTGCCACCCCTTTTTCTCCACGCTGAGCTGCTCCAGCAGCTTGGATGTGTGATTTGGGGAGGTCATCCAAGTGGTGGATTGGATTTGGGGCCGATTTGGGAGTCCCTGCGGATCCCACCAGCCCTGAGACCATCCACTCTCAGGTTTGTCTTCACAGGCTTGCTGAGGGCAGAGTCATTTTAGCCATTTTTGCATCCTCTGGCTTTCCCTTCCTGGCCTCCAAGGCCACTTCCAGAGATCAGGAACTGCTCACCTGGGCCACGCAAAGGCAGGAGGCACCTTGGAACTGCACCTGGGCGAGCGATGGAGAAGGGAGGAGAGGCAGGTGAGCCATGGCAGGAGCTGGGTGCTGAAACCAGCACCTCCAGAGCCACTCAGGAGGGACTTTTCCCTCCTTTCTGATGGATTTGCTGCCCTTGCCTGCCCCAGCAAGGCAAACAGCTCAAGGCGATGCCTCCGAATAGAAGCACCAACTTTTAGGATTAATTTCTCTCCTGATGTCTCAAAGAAAGCAAGGAGAGGAAACAGCAAGCGGGCCTAATTAGGTAAGCATTCCCCATTAGGAAGGGGAAGGAGCTATCAAGCAGATTTCCATTTCCTTCTCATTTTACATGCCTGATTTTTCCGCCTCTCCGGGAGGCGGTGTGTGAAGTAGGTCTCTCCTTAGCTCGGAGAAGTAAATAATCAGGACATGATGTGCTCCCGAAGCTTTCCAAATCTGGACTAAGCCAAGGATTTTTAGCATCTTCACCAGCCTTCCAGGAGCTTCCCAGCACCCACCAGACCTGGCAGGGACTTATTTCCCCTCTTCAGGCTGGAGAGCCGAGGCACAGGCAGGCAGCAGGACCTGCATATTTTTCAGGTGTCTTCTGCAGGCATTTCTCCCTTTTTCACCTACTCTGCCTGGAATTTCTGGTCTCCTGGTTGCTTCCCAGTACAAACCTGGGTGTGAACGCACAGAAATACCTTTCTGCACCGGGAAATGTGTTTGGGACCAGCCCCTAAGCCACCACCAGCTCCACCCCTACCCGAGCCCAGCGTGTCCCCATGTCCCCGTGTCCTCCTGGCCGTGTTTCACCCAAAGTTGCTCTCCTGGCTGTGCTCTCTGCTGCCTCTCAGAACAACACATTGCAGCGTGGGCTGCAATTATGGAGCCATCAACGGGTTCTTGTGACACATTTTGGCGAGCTCGGGGATGCTTTGTGCACCAGCCTGCGAGGGAAGCTCTCTCCTCCCCCCGTGGCTGCTCCAGAGCCTGTGAGTGGTGTTATTAAAGGCTGTCGGGAGCTGCTGTCATTGGCACAGTCAATGGCTGACACAAGGCAGCCCTCAGACTTTGACTCATCACACTCACACGCTTTGCAATGCATGAGCCACGAAAAAAAAGCCGATTTCTCACCCCTCTCCCAGCTGTTTGGGCCCTTTTCTGCATTCATTTCAGAGAAGAAGTCTTGATTGTCCTGCAGTGCAGGGAGGGGACTGGAGTTGCGTGGTGCTGCCTGCGCGTTCCCAGCTCTCTCATTTTCTTCTGGTGGAAGTTGTGATGCCTTTTTCCCTAAATACAACCACATGCATCCATATATATATAGAAATATATATGTGTGTGTGTATGTTTTATACATACACATAAAAATACACATTTATATGCACATTGCTGCACACAAATGCAAACTACACATGCTTGGGAAATGCCAATCTGTTCACCCTGCACTCTTCACACATCACTGCCAATTTTCCCTCACAGTTCAGCAAAGGTTTTGCAGGTCCAGATTTTTGGAGAAGGAAGAGCAGCCTTGCTGCAGTACTGGAATTAGGAGGGATTTAGGCATAAAAAAACCAGTTTTCCTTTTTTCCTCCAGCATCCCTTGATGAGATGCTGGTGGGAGAGGGATGTTTTCCAGCTTGTAAGGACATGGAAGAAAGAAAAGAGTTTGAGGCTTTCCTCCACTGCAGAACTGGGAATAAACAGAGCAATCTTGAGCAAACCTTTGTGGCTCCAAGTTGAATTTGGCTGCTTTAATGCTTTTCAGAAGGTGCTGGTCCAGGCCCTGCCGGTGGCAAAGGAGACTCTGAGGGGCTTTTGGGGGTAGGGGATGATTGTGCAGCAATTCCCATCCTTCCCAGTGGCTCAGCTGATCCCTGGCCACCAGCACTCAAGGTGCCACGAGCCTGCAGGAGATCCCAAGCACAGGAAGTGCTGATGGACCAGAGAGGCTCGGAATTCCTTGCATGGGCTCTCCTGCTGCAGCTCCAGAGCCTCGGAGCTGCTCCGAAGTTTCAGACCCCCTTGGAATGTCCCCGGATGGGGTTGGTGCTGGGAATGTCACTGGGAGAGGGAAATTTCCAGGGAATTCCCTGGCAATCTGCTTTGCAGTCCTTGGCTGTGTGTGGACACCTGCAGGCATCCCCCTGCCTGCTGCTGGTTGATGCACAGGGTGCTTGGAGCCACATTTCCCCACTAACAGCCCTGCTGGCCCCTCAGGCTGCTCCCCTGCTCTGCTTCCCCTCCTTCACGTGTAGGAGGATAATTCTGAGGTTTCTCCATCCCTGCACAAGGACATGGAGAAGTGACAGTGAGGTGCTTGACGCCTTTTCAGTCTGATTTACCTCTTGGTTTTGCTCGGTCCTTGCCTTCTCTCCAGCCTTGCTTCTCCTTCCCCAGGCAGCAGAATCAGCTTTATTTTGTAATAAGCAGGAAGGTCTCCAGGAGCTGGGCTGTGCTCTGCTGTCCCTCCTCCACTGCTCTCTGCCAGTGGGTGACTTCTTTCGCCACCCATAATTAGCCTCTCCCACGGTTTCTCTGCTGCTGGGCTGAGGCAGAAGCTTTTACAGCCATTGCCTCTTCTCAAACTCAGGGGAAAAAAATATAATCCCTCGCTCAGCTCAGGGAGCAGATTTTGAGCTGGTTCCTGCTGCTGCTGGGGCAGGGTGGCTGCAGGAGGGGCCCAAGCCAGCCCATGGCAGTGCTGGGATGGTGGGATGGAGGATGTGTGTGTCAGGCTCCCCACGCAGAGGAAGGAATCAAATATCTGCCCTATCTCAAATGCCAGGCTGGGCTCCTCTGGGACTGAGTTATTGGTGAGGAGGAAGCTGACCTTCTCCTGTGTTTATGAACTGACTCTCTGGTTCACTTTGGGTTTGATTTTTTTTTCTTTGCCCCCCCACTCCTGTCGCAGAATGCAATACTCCGTTTCAAAGGAAATATAATTTTCCTAATTTTATCCTTTGCTGACATTTTTAAAAAAATGCTGGTGAAGATGAACAGGATTTTTTCCCCCCTCAGGTTTGCATGCTTTATCCCTGGCTTGTCACACTGGAAGTGGATGTGGCTGCCCCTGTCTTTAGGGGACCATGGTTATTCCCCTGTTACAGCTTCTGAGCTTCTCCTGGAGCTGGGAAAACACATTACTATTTCAGTAGTCAGACCCCAGCAAGTTTGAGAATTAAAAATTCTCCTCATTTCCCTCGGTGCCACATGGATCTGTCCTTCTTCCTCCTGCCTGCCTTATCTCCAGCCTTCCCTGGCACAGCTTTTGCTGCAAATCCTTTCCTGCAAGGGCTGGTCTTGAGCATCTTCAGAGCAGCAAGTCCTGTGGAGCCCCTTTTCCCTTCCCTTCTGCTTCTACCTGTGGAGAGCAGATTTTTGGAAGCTCAAGAGCTCTGTCTCTCCTGTGCACAGGTCCCTTGGAGATATTTGAAGCCACTTTGCTGAAGTTCACAGGCGGCTTTTGAAAACCTTGGCCATCACATTCATGTACATCTATATAAATATACAGATATATAAAATATCTGCTCTCTCTTCCCTCCTGTTTCCTTTCCCTGTCAGGAATCCAGCAGTGCAACATGCGGCCCTTGCGGGGCTTGGAAGGCAGGAAGATCAAGCAAACACAGAGCTTTCAGCAAGAAGAGATAAATTCCCAGAGTAAATTCAAGCCACGTAGGCCCAGTCTGTTTTAGTTTTAAAGCCCTGCTGGTAGTGATGTGTGGGAGCTGTAGATATAAAGCCAGGGAGAGAAGAAGAGTTTATTTGTATTATTTCTGGCACCTTGGTAGAAAAAAAACCCTCAGTTCTGAGTTCGTGGTGCTTGGCACAATGTTTGTCTGCACGGTCTGCAGCAGGAACTGCCTGTTGAGCTCTGCCTTCGTGCAGGGCTGGAAGGCAGAGGGAAAAAGGGAATTATCTGCCCTGACTGTTGTAAGTGGAAGGATTCGTGGGGGCACGTGGGATGCAGGTGGCCCAAGAGGAGAAATATCTTTGTTATTAATACCCCTCTGGGTTGTGATGGCAGTTCCACACCTGGGCACGCGGTTTTCATGGGAGCTCTGGGCTCCCTTCTGCAACAGCTGCTGGGGTTTCCCATTTACTGCAGAGACAGAGGACAGGTTGGGGTTTGGGGTGAGCTCTGGTTATGGATTGGCTGCAGGAATTTCATCCTGTGCTCCTGGCGTTTGGGGTGAGCTCTGGACATGGGTTGGCTGCAGAAATTTCATCCTGTGCTCCTGGGTTTTGGGGTGTTGAGCTCTGACCATGGGCTGGCTGCAGGAATTTCATCCCATGCTCCTGGAGAGTTTGGTGACACGGACCTGGCAAGGGCCAACCTGGACTGGGAGCTGTTGTGTGGATTTGCTGCTTTTTCAGAGCATCAGAGAGTGGTTTGGGTTGGAAGGGATCTTAAAATTCTAGTTCCAGTCTCCTTCAGGGACTCCTTCTTCTATCCCAGCACTCCCAGGGAGGGGGCAGCTTCTCTGGGCACCCTGTGCCTGGGCCTCCCCACCCTCACATGGAAGAATTTCTTTCAAACATCCAATCTGAACTTGCCCTCTTTCAATTTAAAGCCATTCCACCTTGTCCTATCTCTCATTTTTGTCAAAAATCCCTCTTTTTTTTTCTTTCTTTTTTTTTTTTATCACTACAGTTTTGCTTTGCTAAGGTAAAAGAACATAAATAAGCCCTGGACACACTCCCCATGTCTATCCTAAAAAGCACAACAGCACCCAGTAAAAAACATTGCTGTTTTTAGCTTCATGCCACCACTAATAACCCCAGCTTCATTTCCCTCTTTCCCTTTTCTTTTTTCCTTCAGTCCAAGCTAAAACCTTGCAGGCTCTTACTCTTGAGTCGAGGGCTAAATTCAGCCTGGCCTCCTGTCCGAGGGATGCCTCACATCATTAAAATCCCCTGCAGGCAATGCCAAGATGTGTCCCAGCCACAGAGGAGCCAGGACAAGTCTCTGTGTCCTCCACCGGGGGAGATGGAGCACAGGTGATGCTCTCCAGGAGCAGGGAGGATGCTCCTGCCTCATGTCCCAACAGCTGTGGCTGCATCCCCAAGGGGCAGTGACACAGATTTACAGCTTTTCAGGGGATTTGAGGCTTGTGTGGCGTTCCAAGTGCAGCTGTGAGGTCCTGTGAGGTGAGGGAAGAGAGCAGCAGGTCCTGTGCTGGAGAAGGGGGTGAGTGGAGAGGTGGAGGCAGTGGCAGGTGAGGCCTGGGGGCTGGAGGGAACATTGGTACAGCACTTTTGGGTGTTATTTTTTAGCATCTACTCAATGGTGCCTTAAAACCTGTGTTATCAAGGCATCCATTTCCTCTGAGCAGGGTTTTATGAACAGAGGTGACCTTTGCACGCCCCCCACGTTAAAAACACCTCTTGTCTCAGCCACAGGTGCCTTTACCCCGTGTGAGCAGAGATGAGCAAAGCAGATGGTGTTTGGATCTGGATTAAATTAGAGTTTTGCTTGCAGCTGGCTAAGCAAACAAATAACTTTCTTCTGGTAGATCTCAAAGTGAAGTGTCCTTTGCAGCCTGCCTGGCTCATCTTTCTGCTGCTGGCTTTTTGTGTAACACCTGTCCCAACACAGCTAATGCTCCGTGATGGATCTGCAATTATGAAAAACAATCGCACCACCCTCCCCATGCCTGCTCTGGGGTGATTTTTGAGGCTGGTGACATCACGGGGCATGGTTGGTGCAGATGAAGGCTCAGGTCTGTGAAGTGCAGGGTGGATTCCATCCAAGTCTGAGTGGACCAGGGGAGATATTTACAGCAGGAAAATAGGAGATTTTGCCTTTTTCAGGAGTGTTCTGCAGCACCAAGCTGTCCACACGTGCCTCCTCCCCAGGCTGGGCAGCGTGGGGGAGCACGGGGATGAACTGCAGAAGCTTTGGCAGCAGGAGCAGACAGCTCCTCCCTTCCTCCCCCCAGGCTGGCTGCCAGCAGCAGGACTCTGCTGTATCATTTCAGGACACTCTGGATGCATCCCTGCATCCCACAGCTGAGCAGGGTGACCACTGCACTATTTAAAGTCGCTCCGACACGTGGGTGTGCAATGCAAATTCTGCTGATGCTGGCAAAGGTAAGGACTGAGGGGAATTTATCACGTGAGGGCATTTGGGTGTTTGTCCCTCAAACCTGCACTGAAGGAGATGGGGATAGAGAAAATCAGCAGTGAAGGAGGTTCTCCATGTGCTGCATGAGTGGCTCTGCAAAATAAAAGTTGTTGCTGTGGCACTGAGCTGGGAATCCAGCATGTGGGATGAAGATTTGTCTGCTTTGCTGACTCTGTGTGACCTTGGCCAAGTCATGGAATCACAGATGAGTTTGTGTTGAAGGGACCTTAAAGATAATTTTGGGCCCAGGTTACTTGTCAGGAATGTGTTCTACTCCTCCTGTGTTATCCCAAGTGTTGTCTGATCCATCCTAGGAGCAGAGAAAAAAGGCAAAACCTTTCCTTGCAATATTTGTGCTCAGCTTGGCCAGATTCAGACAGACTTTTAACCATGGCCATGAGGGAAGGAGCATCCCAGTTTTTCCTCGTTGCTCCACAGCATGCCACCTTTCCAGTGAGGCATTGGGCAGAATACAGCCGAGGTCAAATAAAGAAAAAAAAAAAAAGAGTTAAAATCAGCAACTTGCAAAAAACTTTTCCCCTAATTTAGTTCTCAGCATTGCCCAAGTCATTCTGAATGCAACTTTCCACGGCTGTGGTAGCCTGAGGCAGACACTGAGCTCAGGAAATTGTCCCCTGAGTGGTTCAGGTCTGTCAAAGTAATGAGGACCTTAAAAGTGAGCCTTGGCACAGAACATGTCAGACGAGCCGAGCTGGAGGTGTTGCTGCTAATGCTCACTGGAATTATGCATGCTCACAGGGAACTGCAGCATTTTGGTGCAAAAATAAAGGTGTCTGTGCAGGATGGAGCCGTGCACATCCCTGCAAACACTCTGTGTGTGTGTGAGTGCAGCTCCCCTCTAATCCGCTCGTTAACAAACATGTGATTATCTCCTCAGCCATGCTCTGTCTTCTGCCTGCCTCTGATCCTGGCCATGGGTGTCCTGTCCAGCCCAGCAGCAGCTCAGCACTCTCAGAGATTTGGGATTCGTTATCCTGCAGCAACAGCCGGGCTGGGCTTGGGGAATCACTTCCCACTGGCCTTGGGATGTGCTGGCAGCAGCTGGGCTTGTGGGGGCAAAGTCACTGGAAGGGAAAATTAACAGCAAATTAATAATTCTTTATCCACGTTTTTGTTTCTGGAAGGAGGGATTGAGTTTTGCTGCTGCTTCTCTGCCGAAAGTGCCTTTTGTGGTCTTCCTGTGTCACCCTTAAATTGGGACATCACGGGACTGTGTGGCGGGGTGGATGTCAGTCTGCTTTTTATTTCTTCTTTTCCCTTGAAAGGCTCCCAAAGCTGCAGCTTATCAGGGCTCGTGTCCACAGTGCCTCATTACAGCTCTCAGCACAGAGAGTCCTTCCCCAGTGCTGCTGCTGGGCTGGAAATTGGGTCTCAGCTGGAAATCTGTGCTCGGGCAAACGTGGGGCTCTCCATCAGCCCTGGCCCTGCGTCTCCCTTTTGGCTCAGGGGCAGCTCAGCTGCCCTTCAGCTGCTCAAAACATGCAAGTCAAGTGGGGAACAGAAGGTTTTTTATAACCAAAATGCTCTGAGGGAAAGTATCTGAAGAGGACAGCTCTTGTTTGGGTCTGGTCTTGGGTGTTTCTTCTCAGGGAGCTTCTTGCTCTGAATGCAGCTGCTGCACTGAGCCCTGCTTCATTTTGAGCTTCACAGAAAGTACTGTCATGCCAGAATGGTTAAAAATTATAAGCAATTGTAATACATTTTTCATGGCATTTGTAAAGGAAAGCCAAGAAAAGCATGCAAGGGATTAGTATTAGTTTAAAAAATGTATTCATTATTTGTAAAAAAGAGAACACAGCAATATCAAATCTGCAGAAGATGCCTGGAATTTGGGGCTGCTGAGCTTCAGGACAGGAGTATGGACTTTTTATTCTTTTGACACCCCTTCAAGAGCTCTTTCCAAGCCCTTGGAGGCAGCAGGAATAGATCACTTCAGCTGACACATGCAAGTTTTGAATGACCAGATTGGGATCTAATTGCCCTGGGTGCTACAGAAAGATGGAAAAGGATTCACCTGACCTCATCTGACCTGCTCAGGGCTGGAAGGCACGGAGCAGTTGGTGGAAGAGCTGCCACGAAGAAAGCAAAATGAACAGCACATGTCTGCCCAGGAGGGTCAGGGTGCCTAAAAACCCACCCAGAAGCGTTTAGGAGTTTGGTCAGAGTTAAGAAGTGCAGAGCAAATGAAACAAGGAGGTGTTGAATGATTTATTTTTCAGAATCTCGAGTCAATATCAAAGTTCTGCTAATAGTTGCAGTAAAGTGTAGAGTTTTTTTAGGGTTGGGACAGCAAATGCCAGTCAGCCCTGCTGCTTCCCAGAGCTGTTTTGGAGATCTGGGATTTGGGATGGCCCAGCCATCCCTGTTTTGTGGGGCTCACTCATCTGCTCCCTTCAGGCACTCACATGAGAAGCCGAGGATGAAGAATTTGCTGTGTCAGACCTTTTCCCTGGCCCCATCCAGAGCTGGTGGCTGCTGCTCCAAAAGGGGCTGGATACCTGCCACAAATGAAAGGAGGGAATTTTCTGCTGAGTAAAGCACAAAGAGAGGCTCTGTTCTCTCCTCTGCTGCAAACCCTGCATCTCTGAAGAGAAATTATCACACCTCTGACTCTTCCCTCCCAGCAGTACAGCACTGCTAACAGCTTTTTCTTTATGTTCCCACTCCTGCTGCATGTCCAGCCCGTTTCCTGCGGGGTTTGGTGCAGTTGCAGGATTGATGGGCCTCCCCTCGGGGATCCCAGCTCTCCAGGAGCTCACAGCTGTGCCCTGCATTAATCACATCGCCCTGGCCACTTGGAAACTCTTCATTTGGAGAAGTTTCCTTTTGCTCCGAGCCAGAAAGTGCTGGTCACTGGTAGCTGGAGCCCATCTGGTCTGCAGAGTTCCTGATCCTGTGCAGCAAATCCACTGCTCTGCATCCCCTGAAGCTTTATTTCCAAACTTTGCTCCCCATCCATTGAGCACACTGGTCCATGAGAGGAGTCCCTGCCCATGACAAGGCAGTTGGAATAAGATGGTTTTTTGGTCCCTTCCAACCCCAAACATTCTGGGATTCCCAAGGTTTCACCTCTGATTTTCCCAGTCCTGTTGCTTTTACTTTTTCCCTCAGACCACTGTGTTCCAGCTGTGTTGAATATACAGCAAAACCTCAGATTTTGAAGGCTGGGGATTCTCTGCTGGCTTCTTTGCCAGTACTTTCCCCACCTCCAAATAGAAATCTCACTGCTCCCACAACCAGCAGATTGAGGTGTAAAGGTTTTGTTTTGTTTTGTTTTGTTTTTTTCTTGGAGTCCCATGTTTTATCTCACGGAGAGTGGAATAGCCAGAGATCCCAAAGTGGATGCAGAGCTGCTCTCCCTGCCAGCCTTTCAGGAGGCAGCTGAAGAGCAGAGAGATTTGGCTCCTGTGGACACGCACAGCTCTCACTGCGAGGCTTCAGCCTGACAGACAGAACTTGTGTCTCACAGATCCTCCCAAAATTGCCAGGCAAGGGGAAACACCCAGAGCAGCACAAACCCTGCAGAACTGCTTCAGCTCACAAGGAAACACAAACAGCTGGGAAAAGCCAGATCACAGACCCTTCCTCAATGTTTTAGGGCTCTCATCTGAACTGGACCCAGCAAATTTAGGTTTCCTTTGGGCTCTTCCAGAGCCTCCAAAGCCTCACAGGGAAGGTGTGAGCATAAGCTGAGCTCCTGAGGAAGGAAACGGCGTTTTCCTCAAGGCTGTCCTGAAATGCTGGGATGGATACACGAGCTGGGGAGACCTGCTGGGATGAAACCCAGTTCATTTTCTTTTCAATATTCATCACCCCTTTAGGGGCAGAGGCTGTGTTTATCCCTCTTTGTGTCTAGAGCTCACCAGGGTCTCCTTCCCAGCGAATTGCTGTTGTGGTTTCTGCTGAAATAAAGTTAATTTTCTTCCTTGTAGCTGGGGTGTTTTGGGTTTGGCATGAGAACCGTGGTGATAACCCCCTGATGGTTTTAGTTGTTGCTAAGCAATGTTTAAACTTGCTCCAGGACTTCTCAGCTTCTCATGGCCTGGCAGGGGGAAGGCTGGAGGTGCAGCAGGAATTGGGAAAGCACAAAGCACCCAGCTGGCCCAAACTGGCCAAAGGGATATACCGTAAAATTTTAATTTTTTTGGCCAACCTGGCACTGCCAAGCTGTGAGAGCTGCACTTGAGTGAAATACAACAGAGAAACTCTTGATGCTGGGGAGAAGAGAATGCAAGGAGTGTGTGATGGCTTTGTTGGGGACAGGAATGAGACTTTGAGACAGAAGCCAACCTGATACTCTGGCTTTTGGCAACATTTCCCTTTTCTCAGTGCTCTGGACCTCTGCAATCTCACACACATGAGGTGGGATCAGCCAAGCCAGACACTGTTGTGACATGGCTCGCTCGAAATCAGTGACCTTGTGTGCTCTTACTACAACAATTTGTCTGTCTGGGAGTTCACATTTCCCCAGTTTCTGTGATAAGGAATAATTTTCATAGATTTGTCCTCAGGATACTCTCAGGGGGCTGGGAATTGCTGTTACCTGTGTCACATTGTTGGAAGGTTGGGTCTCTTCCAGGTCAGGATATTCCATAACACCCAGCCTTGGGGACTCACATCCCTGTCTGCTCCAGAAAAGAGAGTTTAACCGTGGTCTCTGGATTTGTAGGTTATTTCTGTGACCTCAAAACTCCATTCTGGTTTCTGTGACGCCGAATATTTGTGTTCTTTCATTCGAGTCTCTGTAGCAAATTCCTGGAGGAGCTGGGAAATCATTACAAACCTCTCTGCTCTCCCTTGCAAGCACAGAGGAGCACAGCTCTGACCTGCTTTTGCTGGTAGAAAACCAAGCCTGAAATGCAGGCAGGAAAAAACCATACACATGCAGTTTTATCACATGGGAAGAGCTGGAGGGAAAAAAAATCGAAGGAAGTCCCACTCATGCCGTAATTCCATCATTTAATACTCTTCTGGCACAGGTAACAAGGTGATGGGCAGCATCCCAGAGCCTGAGAGGAATAATCTGTGTGATGAGGGAAGGCCGTGTTGTCCTTCTGTATCTTAATTCCTTTGCAAACAAACCACTCCTTAAATTAATCCCTTTATTTGGGACGAGCTGCAGCTTGTGCTGGGATCTGCACTTTTTTGGTGAGCTCCAAAGTGAAGCTGCTCTGGTGTGGGGAGTCCCCAAAGTGAGACTTCCCTTCAGCCTGGGCAGGTTGTAAGTTCAGGGAGAAAGGATTTAGCCAAAGTTAGGATCTGCTCTTTGTTGTGGGAGCTGTTGACAATGTCCCTGTATGGGTTTTCTTGCCACGTTGGCTCCCAAAGAAAAGCTTCTATCCATGGTAATCAGGGTTTATTAAAGGAAACCATGAAAAAAAAAAGTCTTTAGATGAGATTAAAGGGATTGTGTAGCTGCACTTGGTGCTGAATTGCTCCGTGCTGGGCGCCTGCCTCGTCAGCAACCCGGGAATTCACTCCCAGCCTGAGTGCAGGAAAAGCAAACACAGGAGCGTGCTGCTTAATTAGCTGGGCTTCATTAACCACCCTGGCCCTGCCCAGGAGCCCTGGGTGCTCCTGCCTTCCTTCCAGCCAGGTGGGGAACTCTCCATGTCCATCCTGCAGGACACTGGGGTGCTGCCAGACCTGCTGTCCATGAGGATGTGCTGGGTTTTCCCTCCCTCTCAGAGTTGGTTTTCAGCTCATTTTGGTCCTATTTTGAATTTAACACGCAGCTTAGCTCTGAGCTGAGCCCAGAGTGGGATTGCTCCCATGCCTCTCTGTATCCAGGCTCTTCCTGCTGACCTTTTGGTGTCCCTGCTGCCACACGTGGCCGTGGCAGGGGACCTGGTGACGTGGCTCTGTCTAACACCTTTGGTGGCACGAGGGCTGTGTGTGAATGTGGGAAATGCTGCTGTCTCCTCCTCACCCAGTGACGAGTTCCTTTCAGGAGCTGTCACTGGGGTGGGGTGGATTTGTCCCAGTCTCCAGCACAGGGACGTGACTGTGGATTTTGTGAGGCTGTCAATCAAACCCCAGCTCTCTCTGTCCCCTCTCCCTGCACACTTCCTCCCGAGTCCTTCCCTCTCTCTCAATTGACAGATCAGTCCTTTGTGTCCTCTTTATTCCTGATTTATTCCTACTTCCTCAGGCATAACTCATCCTTGACTTTGTCCCCTTGAATGCCGCTGCATTTTGAGGATGTATTTATCATTCCCTCACTTCCCCACGTAATAATCAGAGTTAAAAGATGTTTGAAATGTCTATTCCTCTTAGACTCCTTCACATCCAAACTTTTTTTGTCCAGGACCCCATGTATTTACAGGGTTTCATGTTCTGGAGCCTTGGGATCATGTCCTGGAGATCCCTTAGCTGTACAAAGCAACCTTTAACTCAAACTTTTGCTGGAAATGCTCAATAACAGTAAAAATGTAACTGTGTGTGGGGTAGCACCACAACTTGCTGTGCTCCAGGAGGAAACCAGCACTTAAACCAAACTCTGGGAATTCAAGGCATCTTCTGGGGAATGTGTTATTTGCAAGCCACGAAGTTGTGATTCCACAGGCAAAGTGGTGTGAAACCTCCTGTGGGTGCTAAGAACTTCCTCCACCGTGGATGGATTAAACCCGTCTGAAACAGCTGGATTTGCTCTGTGACCTTCCCAGGGACTCTGAATGTGCTGGTGGAGAGGCTGCTGTGACAGGAGCCACGGTGAGGGATGATCTGGCCTCGCACAGGAGCCCTGTGTGGCTGCCCATGGCATCGCTGCTGGCCATGTCCCCAGTGGAAGAGGCAGTTTGGGTTTATTTTGGAAACAGCCAGCTCAGAGCTTAAGCCCAGCCCTGGCTGGCTGTGGCCTTTTGTTGGTTTGCTTTGTTTTTAGAATAAAACTACTCTCTGGTGGGCTCTGCATGTCCATGGTACTGAGTTATTGCCTTCCCAGCTGCTGGGATTGCTGCCATCCAGACACAGGGAAAAAAACCTATCCACAACCCCTTTCTCCTTGGTGCATCCTCTAAGGGGTTCTACAAACCCTGCTCTATTCTGCAGGCTGAACATCCAGGCCTCCTTGCCCCTGACCTCTGCTGTTATTTATTAATTAATCCAAATTATAAATTACAGCCCTCAGAGGCTCCAGGACGGATTGGGGGTCCAGGACAGAGGGTACAGGGTGAACAGGACGAGCAGATGGGAGAGGACAGAGTGCCAGAGGCAAGCGGAGAGAAAATCCTGCTCCTAGGGTCACTCAGAAGGCTGCTGGAAAATGGCAAAACAGCCACAGGCTCCTGCTGTCCCTGCTTTGTCCCCAAAGGCTGCTCCTGTGCATTCCTGGTGCTCTCAGACTGCTGATGCTCTTTCCTCTGCAGGTGAACTTCCTCTCCTGTGAGGTTCAGTGTTTTTGGAAAGCATCCTTGCCTGCTGCAAAAGCTTTCCTGGAGTTTCTCAGTGGAAATTTGGTTTCCAGACCAAATTTGCTGTCTTTGCCTGGAGGAATCTCAGAATGGTTTGGGTTGGAAGGGTTCTCCTCACCGTTCCCTTCCTCTGCGAGTGATAGTCTGACCTCAAATCAATTCTCACCTGCACGGGCCTCAAGAAATTTATGTCTGGAGTTTGTCTCTTCTCATTTTGTGCTGGATGTTTGTTTTAATAGGCAGATTTCATCCTATTGCTGTCCTGGTGCTGTGATGTATTTTGGGCAGAGGGCTGCACTTGGAGAGAGCTGCTCGGCTCCTCTTCACTCTCCGGGCTGCAGCAGTTCCCATTTCCCTACCCTGCAGCTCTGCTGACTCTGCAGAGCAAAATATAGCAAAATACAGGGGTAAAATAGATACCTTTTGAATACTTGAAAGGAATAATTCCTTCCTAGATCCTGCCTAGCACC
Source organism: Petroica traversi (assembly GCA_025920805.1). Taxonomy (NCBI): domain Eukaryota; kingdom Metazoa; phylum Chordata; class Aves; order Passeriformes; family Petroicidae; genus Petroica; species Petroica traversi. The sequence continues at coordinate 13,472,045 of JAHLSL010000061.1, read as the reverse complement.
CCGTCAAACCATGCCTGTTAGAAACATGGATCATAACTCATCAGAGACGGGAGCCGGTGTTCAGGGTCGCCACGTGATGTTTCTGAACACAGGACTCAAACAGGGACAGCTTCCCTCTTCTGCTGCTCTCTCAAGGATGGGCTCTTTTGAAAGAGGAATGGTTGTGTGGGGAGAGCTCATCCCATCACTGCTCCATCCATCATAATAAAGGTTATTAACAGCCTACGTGAGCAGCCTGCCTATCCCCGCAGAGCTCGCGAGGCAGCCCTGCAAACTCTGCACTGTAAGCTCGGCTTTATTAAATATTTGCTTGACCAGAGAGGCAAAGCAGAACAGGGTAAACACGCCTAAAGTAAATGTGGGCTGACCTTTGTCCCTCATCCATCCAACGCCTGCGGCTGCCGCGGCAGGGAGGGCAGCGGGAGGTGAAGGTGATCCCGCAACAGCTCAGGCATTCTGGCTGCTGTGAGAGGATTTTGAAATATTTGGGGTGGCATAAAAGTGGTGGCTGCTCTACAAGCCCAGACTTACCCTTTCCATGATCAGATCTGATCAGCCTATGCATCAAAAGAATGTGGGATTTATTCTCCCTGTTATTTTCTTTTTAAGTAAATTTTTCAGTTCCGCTGGCGTTAGCAGAGCTGCACAGGTCTGGAAAAGCTGCACATCCAGACCTGTGTCACTGTCACATCTTCCTCCTTGCTGGGATCTGCAAACTGGGATTTTTTCCTTGCCTCCTACTTGTGCGAGCCTGGCTGTCATCACTGGTTACACCCCTGATTTCAGCAAAGTCACTCTGTGACAGAGGGGATGGGATCCTGCAGGAGTGGAACTGTGTTTGGTTTGTGTCCTTTTTAAAATCAAGAAAAGCTTTGTGAAGTTCTGATGTGGATGGTAAAAAGGGATGAAGGGCCTGGCCACCAGGTTTGTGTGGTCAGCACATTGAGGAGCTTGGCTTGTGAGGCTTGAGCTGGTGGAATTCCATCTCCCACATGCTCTAAAGTGGGGCCATAAAGAGCTAAAGTTGTTTTTCGTACAGAAGCAACCTAAAAAGTGAGGGAAAAGGGAGCAGATGGATGTACTGAGTAGGAAGAGGTGTTTCCATGTGGTTTGGTGATGTGCCCACCAAATGTTTGAACCTCATACTGCTCCCATCGCCATGGTTAAAATCTTGGAGATTTTAAGAGACTGAGAGGTGCAAGGAAATGGAAATCCTGTTTCCTCTCTTTGCAAAGGTACCAGGCTGGTCCTTGGGTCATAGGTTTTCCCCTTTGTAGTGCTTTAGGCTTTATCACTGCTGGTAGGTGAACAACCCCTTTCTCCTCAGTCACCTGAGACACCCAGGAGAGCTGGAGCTGTTTTAGATGATGTTCCCTTGGCTGTGAAGTGGGTGGGGAGTGTGGAGAGTGGTCTGTGGTGAGAGCCCAGGAGGGGGAGGACACCCAGGGGAGAGAGGGCACCCTGTGCCCCGTTTGCTCCCAGCCCTGTGCAGATGTGGCAGTGACAGCTGGCACACCACAACCCCTGGATCTGTACTCCAGGCTGGGCCAGCGTGGGGCAACTTTGATCTGAAGGCCACAGAGCTCAGCTCAAATAGGCTCGTTCTGGACCGAGGTCTCCCTGAAAGGATGTTAATGTCACTCAGAGCTCCCTCCTTCCCCGCAAACTTCAAGGGCTGCAGGAGAGCTCAGCATCCATCTGGCCCCGTCCCTGTAGGCAGATCCCTGACCTTCTCTAGGCTTCAGTGCCTCGTCCAGAAGAGCAGGATAATAATCCTTCTCCAGTTCTGGCGTCTCAGATAGCAAACACACAGCTGGGCTGAGGCAGCGCAAACAGCAATGCTGGGTGATGTTTCTGCCATTACCCTTCTGCACCTCCAGCCAATATTTGTGCTCTACCATGGGGTATGTGTGTGTGTGTGTGTGTGATGGAGAGGGAAAAGGTGCTGATTTATTACTCTGCTGTGCGATTTCTGCTTTTTCTCCCAGCATCTTTTCTGTCAGGAGGGCTCCCTTTGTGCTGGTTTTAAGTGGAGAGCTCAGAGTGGAGAAAGGGAGGATTAGCAATTAAATACGCTCTGATGATGGCATGGTTGTGAAGGAGGGAGGAGGAAGGAATACTCCATAGTATTGTACTTTTGTTTTCTTTTTTCTTTGCATGTAGGACAGAATCTGCCAGGGAATTGGTGTTTTGAAGAGTTTTACAGCTTCTAATCCTCGTTGCCTTGGGAATACAAACCTCTCTAATCATGTCACCGGCCATGTGGAAATGGACTTGCCTGGTTTCTCACCTCCTGCTGTCCGCCACGGTGTCACCTCTTGGCAGACAGCAGCCACCCCACCCAAAGAGACCCTTCCTCACCTTCACCGGAGAACAAGCAGAGGGAAACTTCAACCACTTGGTGGTGGACGAAAGAACTGGGCACATTTACTTGGGGGCTGTCAACAGGATCTACAAACTCTCCAGTGACCTGAAGGTCTTGGTGACCCACGAGACTGGTCCTGACGATGATAACCCCAAGTGTTATCCTCCCAGGATAGTCCAAACCTGCAACGAGCCCTTGACGCCCACCAACAATATAAACAAAATGCTCCTCATAGACTACAAGGAGAACCGGTTGATAGCCTGTGGGAGTCTGTACCAGGGCATCTGCAAGCTCCTGAGGCTGGATGACCTCTTCAAGCTGGGAGAGCCCTTCCACAAGAAGGAGCATTACCTCTCTGGGGTGAACGAGAGTGGCTCTGTTTTTGGAGTCATTGTTTCTTACAGCAACATGGATGACAAGCTGTTCATCGCCACGGCTGTGGATGGCAAACCGGAGTATTTCCCCACCATCTCCAGCAGGAAGCTCACCAAGAACTCCGAGGCCGATGGGATGTTTGCGTATGTCTTTCATGATGAGTTTGTAGCCTCTATGATCAAGATCCCCTCAGACACCTTTACCATCATCCCCGACTTTGATATCTACTACATCTATGGCTTCAGCAGCGGGAACTTTGTCTATTTCCTGACTCTGCAGCCTGAGATGATCTCCCCACCCGGCTCCACCACAAAGGAGCAGGTTTATACCTCCAAGCTGGTGCGGCTTTGTAAGGAGGACACGGCCTTCAACTCCTATGTGGAGGTGCCCATTGGCTGTGAGAAGAACGGGGTGGAATATCGATTACTCCAGGCTGCCTACTTGTCCAAGGCTGGAGCCATCCTGGCCAGGTCTCTGGGTGTTGGCCCTGAGGATGATATCCTCTTCACAGTCTTCTCCAAGGGGCAGAAAAGGAAGATGAAGTCCTTGGATGAGTCTGCCCTTTGCATCTTTGTCCTGAAAAACATCAACGACCGCATCAAGGACAGGCTGCAGTCCTGCTACAGGGGAGAGGGGACATTAGATCTGGCCTGGCTCAAGGTCAAGGACATTCCCTGTAGCAGTGCGGTAAGTGAAGCCCCTGAGCACCCCACCTTGTCCTCCTCATGTATAAACAGATTTTTTCTTCAGATAACCAACCTTCTCAACGCTTAAAGCAGAGACCAAGGAACTGAGACTGCCTTGTCGTGGTCCTGGCTCTGCCTCCAGCTCACCACACCACCCAGTTTAACCAGTTCATGCCCCAGTTTGCTCATGGACAAGTTGGGAAATGCATGATGTGCTTGCTGATGAGCTAAGCCAAGGGCCCTTGGAATATTTAGGAGGAATATGCCTGTTATAGTTACTTCATGGTGCAAACCACAGGGTGAAATCACTTAGTCCCAGATGCACTCTGAGCTCAAATCTAAACCAAAAGAGGGCCTAGAAATGTCAGTGGCTTGTACCAGTTTCTGTGAGTGCTGATGTAATTTTGTTTCCCTGGGCTGGAGCTGGGGCAGGATTTATTCAGGGAACTTTATGAAGCCGGGGCTTCATTTCTTCCAGGGCTGAGAAGCACTGGTCATTAACCATCAAAGCCCCTCTCCTTCCGGTCTCCAGCCAGCTCTGCACTGAGAAATTAAGGCCTGGCTGCAGATCAAGGATTAAACACAGCAAGATTTAAGGGCAGGATTGGGGAAGAGGCTGGTCTGTCTGACCTACAAATGGTCTGAAGGAATTGCCTCGGTGTATTCCGAGTGCCAATGCAGGAATGTGTGCGGGGCTGGCTTTGATAGCAGGCACAGACAGGGGCATTACAGCAGCACCGCGCCCGCGGCTGCAGGAGCCGCTTCCCCGGGCTTTGATTCCCGTCCTTAATTAGCTCTTTCAAGTGAGAGGCGAGTTCAAGTCTGAGCAAAGGGAATAGGGAGAAGCACCAGAGTGCTTTTCTGCTCCGTAATCCCCAGGCAGGCAGTGTTCGGGGTGTGGGATTGCTCCTTTGTGCCCATGCCATGTTTGCTGGGGGGCTCCTGCTGCTGCTCCTTGGCGGGACAAGGACGGACCACGAGGAAAGTGGGTGGGAATCTCATTGCAAGGACACTGACCCTGCCTCCCTCTGCCCAAATTCCCCTTTGCACCCCTCAGTGTCCTTGCTTGACCTTGCCCTGCTCTCATTCTCCCACACTGAAGAGACAAGTCCTTGATTTTAGTTGGGATCTCTTCTGCCTAGAACCTGCAAAGCTCCCTGCGGAGCGTTGCACAAGGAGAAAGGCTGTGCCCAAATCTGGCTTTGATTTTTTTTGTTTAGCCGCAAGGCCTGTGCACATTCAAAGAGCTGCCTTTAGATTTAAGCTGGGAGCTTCCCACTGGAGTTTCTTTCCTGGGCTCTTAAGCCTCTCCATGCATTTGCATATTTGCTCTGCTTGTGCTCCGCACTAACGTTTGCAGCGCTGGACCTCTACAATTATGATGCTTGAAACCTCTCAGTCCTGCCTTCTGTGCCTTTAGACAGGAGCAAAAAAGGCCAACAGCTTTCTTGTGTCCCATGGGGTGAGTCCCAAACCAAGAAAACTGATGTCAGACTGAATTTGTAAGGACAAGACTGCAGAGTGGAGAGAGGAAAAGTATTAGAGCATATTTATGAGTGTACTTCTTCCCTGTGAATCAGAGACACTGCAAAAGAACCTGGAGACCCTTGAATTAAAAGCAGGAGGTCTGAGGAGTGTAACCAAGTAGGCTGTCCTCTCCTTAAATGAGCCTACTTAGAGCTGCTGGCAAGCCCAGCCTGAGATCAGCTGTGCTGCCCGAGGGAAGAGGTATTAGTGACTTGGCTGCTGAAAGGGGTTGCAGAGTCCAGCTGCTAAGCTTGGAAAATATTTGATGGTTGGTGAAGTATTTTGGAGGCTGGATGTGTGTCTGTGAGAGCTGCTCTCCTCCGCTGATGTCCTGCCTGCCAGCCAAGCCCCAGCACTGCTGCTCAGCACATGTGTTAGAGGCAGCTCTAAAACCAATTACAGAGCTATCAGTGAGCCTTTCCCCGGGTTTGTGTGGATGTCAAACGTTTCTCTGCTGCTGCAAACAGAGGCTTAACCTGCCCACGGTCCAGGCTGGAACTGAACTGCAGTTTTGCTGCCCGGCTGAAATCCTGTGTGAGAACAGGGACAGTGCTGGGCACTGAGCATTTCAAAGTGACAGAGGAGAGATTTGGATTAGGTGAGAGGAAGAAATTCTTTACTCAGAGCGTGGTGAGGCATTGGAACAGCGTGCCCAGAGAAGTTCTGGCTGCCCCTGGACCCCTGGCAGTGCCCAAGGCCAGGCTGGATGAGGCTTGGAGCACCCTGGGACAGTGGAAGGTGTCCCTGCCCCTGGCAGGGGTGGCACTGGATGGGCTTTAAGGTCCTTTTCAACCCAAGCCATTCAGTGATTCTTTGTGATATTAATTGAAGGACTGAGGTGCTGCGTTCACTGCACTCTTCTTGCTTTTTGGTTTGTGCTCAGGTCTGGCTTTTAATAATAAAGATTCTTCTAATTTTCTTAATATTTCTAACAGGGCAATAAGTGACTCAAAGGGGATCCACATGACAGGATGCTTATGCTCTGGCCTTGGTGTAATCCTTGCTCGAGGTTGTTTCAGGGCAAGAGAAATCTCCTGGGGACCATTCCCAGGACAACTCTCCTAACCTGCAATGTGCACACAAAGAATTGCAGGGATGTGGGGGAGCAGTGCTCTGGTCCCCAGCAGCAGAGTCTGTACCTTCTCTGGTCAGGCAGCTTGGTTACATCTGGAGCTGAGAGAGCTGAGATCAGGAAGGACCTTGGCTGGACAAATTTTGTCTCATGGTCAATTTTCAGTGGGAGGCATTGGGTCCCCACAGGTCCTGCAGCGTTGGATGTCCTGGAGTTTTACCCCAGTCTGGTTTGCAAAGGTCAAGGCAAAGACAAAACCAAAAAAAACCCTCTGTGTGATGAGCCTGTGACTGTCTGATGCCCAAATGCCTGTTGGAGATGTCAGCAGTGTGGTGGCTGAATTTCTGGAGTGGGAAAGGTGAAATTCCAGAGATGAATGGAGAATCCTCAATGTTAATTCCTCTCCCATCTCTGTCTTACAGCTGTCCTCCCATTCATCTTCAGCATAAATCGGAAAAAAATGATAGATTTTCATGTCTGGGCCCTTGATTTGCAAATTGGTGATGTTCACTCGGGTGATGAATGGTCTCAGGTAATACCTCTCTGCAAAAGCAGGATAATAGCTTATATTTAAGCAGTACACTTGACCCCAAACACTTAGAAATTCATATAATCAGAGAAAAATGAGGCTGGGAAAAAAGGCATTCTTATGAGGTCATCTGATTTGCCCTTCTGCCCTACTTCTAACACTTCTGACAGATGTTTGTCTCACCTGTTCTTAACCTCTGGCTATGGAGATTCCTCTCTCTCCCAAAAATCTGTCTGTGCTGTTAGGAAGCTTTCCCTCATGTCCAATCTAAATCTCCTCTCTGGATACTGAAGCCATCCCTGCTTACACAGTCAGAGGGCACCTTCAAACCCTTTGGCTCCGAGGACATGCAGGGTGTTGGCAAAGGCAGGGCTGTTCTGGAGGGGGAAAAATGGGCTCTTTAAAACAAAAAAGCAGCTTTGTGTTGTGTAGAGAAGGTTGTGGTTTCAGTGTCCTTCATAAACTTTGTAATTGAGCAGCCTGACTTAGTTGAAGTTGAGGGATTGGAATAGAAGAACTTTCGAGGTCCCTTCCAACCATTCTGGGGTTCTACTGTTGGGAAATGCTGGATTTCTTTAAAAAGATAAAAAAAAGGAAATAAAAGGTGATTTGAGAAGAGGGTGGAGACATAAATGTGCCTTTTCTGTACAGGAATTGCTCACTGTGGGATCTGTTGATTGTCATTACAATGAAATAACATTAATGATTAGTGATTAATGGGTGCATTTTGAAGCCTGGTGAGAGTTCCACTCCTGGGAAGCTCAGCAGAGGAGGCAGGGGAGACTTCCCCTCTACCTTGGGGAGCAGGCAGGTGAGACAAAAAGAAGAGGAAGGCTGGAGGCTGACCCCAAAACAGCCTGAGGGTGTCAGGGCTGTGGGGAGACAGAGAGGAGCTGGGATCCTGCTGGAATTTTGGCCGGCAAGGAAGTCCCAAACCTGAGTGCTGCTGGCTGTCAGCTCAGGAGCTGCTCACATCCCAGGGCTGCTCTTATGGGAGATCCTGGCCTCCTCCTCCTCAGCCTGATCTGCCTCCCAACCTAACAGACTCCAGTCCCTGCCATGAAAAGTGTCACCTCCACCTCTGCACCTTCTGCCAGACACGCAGCACCAATATCTGTCCAAGATAACCAAAGTGTCAGTCCCCAGCTCTCGCCTGCCTTTTGCTGGTATTTTCTTTTCCTTTTGGCAGGAAGTGGGGTTGGACTGTTTAAATTGCTCTATCCAGTCTCTTCCTGTTTTTCATGGCAGCGCTGTCACTTGGGGGAGAACAGAAATGTTTTCAAAGCTGGCCGGCCAACAAAAGACCTTGTGTGAAGAGCTGGGCAATATTTTCCCAACACTTTGCTACCAGAAGCGGATGTTTGGGTCCCAAGCCATTGTCTGACAAGTGACTTGGCTGTAAAGGCTGTCTGTGCTTCTGGTGGCTGTTGGTAACTCCCCAAAACTCTTTGCAGAGGCTGCTGGTGAGACCTCTGAGGGTCCTGCACCATCTCCATGTATTTGTTCCTCAAGTGGGCTCTGCTCTCCTGCTCTCTCCTGCTTTCTTTGCATCCTCCTGCCCATCCCTGATGCCCACCAAGCGAGTACTGCTGTTCTCCTGGGGTTTAACTGGATTCAGGAGGAAGTTGTGGATCAGTCCTTCCATGCTGGGCATGTTTGGATGTTAGCTGGGTGCACAAACATTTTCCTTTGGCAGCACAGGGATGAACACTGCCTGGTATTTGGGAATGGCCCATGGGCTCCCTCCTGCTCCATCCCACCAGGTTAGGAATGGCCATTTCCAGCTCAAATGATGGGAAAGCTTTGAGGATGATATGGGATAGTCACTGACTCCTGGGAAGGGCAGAGATGGCCCAGATTTTTCAGGTTATTTCCTATTCCTCTTCCTTTCAGGGCTTGTTTCATCATCCCTGGAATTAACAGGACACAGAGCACCCCTGAGAGAGCAGGATGGGAGCAGCAGGAGGCTCTTTTACAGGAGGCTAAGGCACAAAAACAAAACTTGTATCCCAGGGACTCCTGGATCTCTGTGCTGTGCCCACCTGTTGCAGGAAGAGAGAATATCTTCCTTGCTCTTGCATTCCTCTCTGGCACGGTGGGCAGAAGAACAGGGTCATTTAAAGAGGAGAACCAGCTGAAGCTGCTGGAAAGAAGGGGTATTTCAAGGGAAAAAGTCACTTCACAAGGAAAAAAACAGAAATTGTTATCCCTATCTGCCGTTTTTCCCTTAAAAGGGAGGATGAGCTCTGGCTCAGTCCTTGGGAAGAGGAATGTGTGGAAGGAGGTTTGTGCAATTCAGGAGTTTTGGCATTTTGCACACCTGGCCCCTGCCCATTTCTCCTGGCTGGACTGGCCTGGAGTACGTGAGCCTGGTGCTTTCCCAGGGGAATGGATCAATCATGGGATGAGTGCTCAGTTTCATTTTACCTCATTTTCTCCCTGTTTGCCAGTTGGGCCATCCTAAGTAAACCCCTGTGTGTGTCAGTGCCACTGGGGCTTGCACAACAGCACTTTCTGCTCATCCCAGCTGGGCAGATCATGCAGAAATGTTGTGTACACATCTTTATTCCAAATTATACAGGCTGCTGTTTGTGATCCAAAGGGTTTATGGACAGCTGAGGTCAGCTCTTGGTCAATTTTTAACAGCGCTTTCTTCTTCTTCCTCTGAAAATGCAAATAAGAGCAGGAAACCCCAGCAAAAATGACGGAGTTGAGTTTTTGGAAGGGCAGCAGCCTCAGAAACGCTGTAATACCTCTCTGGGAATGCTCACTGGAGACGGGGAGCCGGAGCAAACAGGCTGGTGGCTGCCAGATCAGTGTTTGTGCACTTGGTGACATCAGTTTGTGTTGGATGGCGCGTGCGGCGGGTGTGCAGAGCGTGTTGTTCGGGGGACCCGCTGAGCCCAGATGTGATAAGAGGTGACAAGTGTCCTCCTGCTGACACTGGGGGCTGGAGAGGAGCAGGGGCACAGGGCAGAGCTCTGGCTCAGGGTTTCAGCAGCTGAGCTCTGTGATTTGCAAATCTCCCCCTGCACCTTCTGCCTCCTGTGGGCCTGGGCGTCCCCTCCCCTGCAGAGCTGGCTCTGCTCCGGGGTGAAAATCACTTCCACAGAGAGAAATCCATGTTATCTCCCACAGAGGAAGCTCAGGAAGCTCTCTCCAGGGACACAGCTGGTATTTCTCATGGTTGGGGTCAGTGGTGAACGTGGCCAGAGATGTCTGGGGCCTAAAGGAGAGCAACAGAGTTTATGTCTCCAGTGCTCCCAGTAAGGTCCTGGCCTCTCTGAACTGGGATTGGGAAATTCTCCCCACTGTGAGATGGGTTCATCTCTTTTTCTGTTTCTCAGTCCCAGGTGCCACCTCTCTGCTCTCAGCCAGCAGGGATAAGGACAGTCCCTGCCTCTGCAAAGTGCTCTGCGCTCCAGGCAGAGGGAAAAAAAGTGGCTTTGGATCCTCTGAGGGAGAGCAAAATAAAAACTCTTAATCCCCTACATCAACAGAAGCTTGCACTTAAGGGCTGTAAACCAGGGCCTAATTGCGTGGAGAGGATGATTGCATTTGAGGTATTAAGTGGGTTTCTCAGTATTAAACACCTGTCCTTGAAAGGATACTGCCTGATCAGTGGATGCAGCAATAATTCTGGCAGTAATTAATTACCTTCTCATAACACCCCCACCCTGAAACCTCTCCTTCCCAAATCCTCATTGTCCTGGGGGGGAAAAACCCAAACATGCATTGGAAACAGCCTTCTCAAAACCATTTATTGCCTTCCAAAGCATAAAACAGGAGGAAACCCTCTGCCTTTAAGTGGCTGGGTGCCAAACCCTCTCACAGAGCTGTTCTCTCACGTCTGGGTGACCCCGCTCACACAAAATGTTCATTGAGGGCAGAGCAGGACCCAGAGCCGCTGTTGTGTCTGAGATATTCCAGGCACAGCTCCCTCCCCCACCATCCATCCATCCATCCATCCCATCTCTGCCCCAGCAGCTCAGCATCACCCCAGGTCCTGCTGTCCCCCCGTGTGCAGGTGAGCAAAGCCAGACCCTCCATCCCTGCCCGCACCCTCTCCCCGCGTTCCTTGCCACGCGGACAATTCGATTTATTTCTGGGAACTGCTCTCTCTCCTGCTTCTCCTGCCAGCAGCCCAGGCTGTTTTCTTCTGTGGTCGAGCCCTGTGGCTCAGCTTTGCATTTTTGGAGGGCTCCACATGATCTCCTCACATTCTCCTCCACGCCGGGAGATCGGCGGCTTCGCAAACCTGACCTCGCGTTGCCTCGCCAGGAGGTCGCCTGGCAGGCCAAGGGCTTGTGCAAGAGGGCTTTTTTTTGCAATTTAAAAGGGAAAAAAAGGCAGAAAGCAAACCCCAGATGTCCTGGAAGAGCCAGAAGCAAAGTGACTCCAGCTCCCTTGGTGAGGCTGATGCTATTTAAAGCAGCCGGAGCAGGGGAGGTTGTACAATGCCTGTTCTGTTGAGGAGGGGGTCGAGGGGGTGCTGGGTTCAGCTTTGCTCTCTGGGATAAATCCTGCACAGACCTTTCCTCCCTCGCCTGGTGCCAGTGGAGCTGTGGGGGTGAAACACAGTGCAGGGTTTGTCTTAAAACTTGGAGGATCAGTGAAGATATTCAGCCTCTGGGAGCGTTCTATTGTGTGTGTCTATTTATTTATATTCCAGGAAACATATAGCATAAGACTTTCTTTTTTTGTCCCTCCCTGAAATTTCTCTATTTATCCAAATTGCATGGGTGGGTCCCCTTTGCACCTGGTGGGATAACACAGATATTGGAAGACTGGATAATGTGGAGATGGAGATGAAAAAAGTTGTTTACTCACAGAGAGATGCCTGAATCACACCTGACCATATTTCTGCCCCAGACACTCCCAGCCTGGCACCTGCACGACTTTGCTGTTGTAGGATACAGTTTTTGCTCTAAGTTTGTTTAAAGGCATTTTGTCAGCACTGGGACAATCATTGGTAACATGGCAACAACTTTAGGACAAAATTCAGTGTTTTCAGAGCCAGCACAGACCTGGTTTGGTATATCCAGGATCAGGATGGAGCTGGAGTTCCATCCCTGGAAGCGTTCAAGGCTGGTTTGGATGAGGCTTTGAACAAGGGTTGAGTTCAGCAAAAAGTGTCCCTTCCCATGACAGGGGGTGGGACTGACTGGTCTTTAAGGTCCTTTTCAACTCAAACTTTCTTATGATTCTATATTTAAAGAAACACTCAACATTAGGAAAGGCCAGACACTCTGAGAAGACTGGGACTAAACGGTAAAGACAGAGTTTCCTCTGTCTCCTCCACGCAGGACTGGGAGCTGCTGTGGCTGATGGAACATGTGGGTGACATTAGAAAAGCAGGAACAACATTGCATTTCCCCGTTTCAATGTCATTACCCCGCCGTTGTCAGCGATCCAAAATATAATAGGATTTGTACAGCTGATTTATCCTGCAAACAAGCAATATTAGCCAGGCACGTATTTAGGCAAGGAGAGAGAGTGGGAGAGGCAGAGTGAGGGAACGTGCTGTGGGGAATAATAAAAATTCACTCCTCCTAATGAGGGAATGACCCCGCACTCTGGTTGGGATCCCACGGCAGGGAAAGCAGGGCTGTGACCATGATGCTGTCCCTGTTTCCAGGGCTGCCTGAAGCCTTCCCATTGCTCAGTCCTGCTTCCAGATTCTCCAGGAGCTGGAGCTTCAGTGACTTTACACTGCTCTGAATTCCTCAAGCACCCAGATCTGCACAGATAAGCGACTGCGAGCAGGAGATTTTCCCTTTCGGGGCTCGAGTGCTTTAGTTTGTTGTTTAAACTGATAATCAGGCTCCTTTAAATTCATCTTCTGTCAGATGATGGGACCAGACACATCTCGATTCTCCCTGACACAGACGCCAGCCCTGGATCTCGACTTTCCGCTGTTTGTTGAGCAAGCCAAGCTCTCAGCATCTCCCGGTGCTGAAGAGCAGCAGCACACACATCTCACTCATTACAGCACTTAAATCACCTTTGCAGGACCGTGGTGAGGCTTAATTAATGCTTTTAAGAGGCTCGGGGCTCTCGGGGTGAAGGTGTTGCCTGCATGCAAAGCAGCCTTGTTGTTTCATTTCTGTGACGCTGTTGGCGCGGGTGGCACTTTGCAGCTCAAATTATGATTTTTTTTCCCCCCCTGTGTTACAAAATAATAATTACAGCAATTGTGATGCAGCGAATTGCTGGTGGTGCCATCAAAGGGAGGCAGCCAGACTTTATCTGACCAGGTGCTGGTGTGCACTCAGTAGGAATGAGAGGGCTGATCAGGGAAATGTGACATCTTTCAGGTTAAAATGCAGCACCTTCTCTCGAAGGTTTTTCTGCTTACACAAAAACCTCTTTGCACCTACGATTTCCTCTGTCTGGGACTGTTTCTCCCCATCTGAGCTACAGCAGCACCAGAGAATATCAGCGCTGCTGTGCTTCAGGTGTGTAACAGAGCTTTGCTGCTGGAATAAGTTCTTACAGAATAGCTCTAGCAGCTTATTTGATCAATACTTCCCCTTTGAAAAATCCCTAAACGCTTATTTACCCAACAATCCATGGCAGTTTCAAAGGCAGAGTCTCCACACTCAATAATCTCTTTTTTTTGGGGGGGAGGGGGTGAAAAATTTTAAGTGAATTTTTCAAAGCACTGATCTGAGAGCCACAGAGATTTTGTTCCTCTGTTTATCCTCCAATGTCTCCATACGATCCCCTGAGCCAGAAAGGGGAACTTTATGGGACCACAGGGAAGCTCAGCTTCCTTTCACACCTTTTATAGTCACATTTGCTGCTCCTCAGGTCACATCCATCCTTCTGCTTTTTAGGGATGAACCCCAGTGACCTCACAGCTTTGGGGTGTGATTTTCACTCTGCCTGCATGGTTTGGGGTGATGGCTGGTGCTGAGATTTGGAATCCTGATGCAGGAGGTTTTCTGAGGGGCTGGAAATGCAATATGCACAAGGGAGATTTTGACAAAAATGATGCTTGGGATTTGGACTGGGAAGATCTCCATGAGTGGGATGTTTATTATCTCAGCCTGCATTGCTGCTGGAGGTGCTGTCGCTTCTCTGTGCTTACATCAGATTTTTGGGGGCTAACCAAGGCACTGGAAATTGTACTTAAATTAAAAAATAAGTTTCCTTCATAGGGACATTTCCCTCTAATCACAGCATCAAGAATGGTTTGGTTGGAAAGGATCTTAAAACTCATCCAGTTCCACCCCCCTGCCATGAACCGGGACACTTCCCACTAGACCAGGTTGCTCAGAGCCCCAAAACAACTCAATTCTGCTTCCAGAGCAGTCCTAGCAAAAGTGGGAACCAGAGCTGGAGAACAAGGGAAAAAAAAAAAGAAAACTCTTTGCCATTACATCACCATGGCTGTGACAGGGTAAGCAGATGCTGAAAGTTGAGCTCTGCATCTCTGAGGTCTGAAGAAAAAAAAATAAGGAAAGCAAACTTAGTGTCAGAATTTCTTAAATTTTGTGATATTGGGGTCTAGAAAATTTGTAGGGGCTCACTAATGGATTTAGCTTGTGCACATTTTTGGGGACTGTAATCATTCAGAAGGCAGGACTTGGAGGATGCTAAATTTATAAATTTATAGCACAATTCCTTTTATCGTCCATTACTGATAATCACCCAACTCTGCTGAGCAAAAGGCCTGAAGACTGAAAGAACCTGTTGCTCTCTGTAAGAAAGGCAGCCTCCTCTTCAGGAAATTGCAAATTTTACGAGGTGGAGGAACACGGTGAGGACTGTTGGGAAGCCTAACACTCATGGCAGAGCAGGAACATAAATGCATGCATAAAAAGTCTGTACTCCATTAAGATTCTGCAGCGCTCTGGAAACTTGACACCAGTCCTTGAACTGATGCTTAAACTACAGACCTAAAAACCAAACTTCTGCACCGGTTCTAGTCAATTTGAGTAACTTTCCCTCTTGTTCCTGCTCTCCTGAATTGTGTCTGAACGAAAACCTCTCAGCACAGAGGGTGCAATTTGGCTGTAATTGGTAAAGTTACTGTAACTGCACTGTCATTTGTATATGGTGACATGTAATTGCACAGTAACCACTGCCGTGGGTGCACAAGTGAAAAGCAGCGTGCAATTAGAACGTATTTCCAAATGCTGGCTCTTTATCCAGCTCCTATTATATCACAGAGCACCCTGGGGAAACGGGGCTGGGTATTTTTGGATGTCATTGGACTCCAGACCGACCGCTGAAGAGGGGTTGGTTGGTTGGAGGTCTGTGCTATCTTTGGTCACTGCCTATCTCTTTGTCCACAACATTTTGAGCTGCAGATGATGAAGAACTACAGCTGGGCAAACCTGAAGCCTTTTCCTGCCCCACTGCCAGGAATGCGAGGGATGGGGAGGGCAGTGAATGCCATGGAATTCCGGGAATGATGTGGCAGGAGGGGAGAGCCAGAGGGGCCGTGCCCATCCTGCACTGGGATTTCACAGCAGGGTGAAACGTGATGGTTCTGCTGCAGTTCTGTGGGGAGAAGGGCAGGTGAACCAAAATCCACTGATTTCACAGGAGGCAGAGATATTGAAGGAGGTCAGGGAGAGTGAATCCAACTTCAGGAATGCCATGGGCAGGGCAAAGCAGCGTCCAGCCTGGAGCTCACCCTGCACTCAGACCATGCTCAAACCACCAGGAGAACGTGCACAGGCAAACTGGGGAAGTACAAACCTTGGGTTCCATCCTGCTGCTGCTGGAATTTAAAGTCCTGTGGTTTGCAGGGGGACAGTTTCCATTATTTCCAGCTCCACTCTGTGGGGATTTATGGTTCACCCCTGCAGCAGGTGTCCTAGACCCTAAATTTCTTAGCTTCTTTCTCCTCAGGTGCCCTGAAGTTCCTGCTGCGAGGTTTTTCTGTGTCTTCCACCTCTCTAGATTTCTAAATATCCTATTGAGTGGGCATGTGCCCACCTTCACCCTCACTCAGCCCTTGCAGTCAGGAAGGAAAGGAGCTCTCGCAGTCAGGTGAAGAAAAGACCTTGGATGTCTCCTTGCAAAGACTCAAATGCCTGTAACTGTTGATTTCTTACTGCTGTTGGCTCCCTGGCCCTGCTGGGAGCACAGACATCCATTAATGTGTGTTCTCTCCATCCTCTGCATCAGCCAAGCCTGAGATAACGGGAGAGAGGAGCCAAGTACCTGCCACCCTACAGAGACAGGGCTGTTAGGTATTAGCTGTAAATCAAAGGCAAGGCTTGGCCACTGGGACAGACTTTATCCCTGGTGAGTCTGTGGAATTGCTTTGGAGCCTGCTGAGATATCTGGGAAAAAAGGCTCTGGTGCTTTGGCTGGGGAGGAAGATTCTGCTGGAGTGAAAGCAAGGAGGAGTGAGGGGTGGCTAATCCTTCATCGAGGCTGTTCCCCAAATGTGGATTAGGCTGTGTTTGATTATCAGGGACTGTTCCAGAGGCAAACAGAGAAAGCAGACGTTTAAGGGACAATTGGTGTGTGATGAGCACTGTTTGCCCTGGTCCCCTGATATTTGGTGCTTCTGCCACTTGTGTGGTGCCAATGTGCTCTCTCCTGCTGGGAATGAAATGAGGACATGGAAGGAGATGATGTAACCAAATCTCCAACTCTTCTGCTGAATTTGGGGGTTTTGGGGGCCGAGCGTATCCCTCCGGGACTGAGCCAGCACCAGCCTTGTAAACCCATCCTCTCCAGGAGGGCTTGGATGTGTTAAATATTTATTTGATAGGTTCAATCCTGGAGGAGCAAATCCTTGCCAGAATCCTTCCTTTCTTTTGCTCATCCTCCCTATTTCAGTGGTGACTGTGACACTTGGCCACGGTGCCACGGCTGTTGATGACACAGGGAGAGGTGGCAGGAGCAGAGCACAAACAGGTAGAGAGGCAGCTGGTGGGACTTGGGAGGGCATTTATACCCTGGCAGCTGCCAATTCATCTCAGATGAAGATATTTCAGATATGCAGAGCACCTTATATGAGAAATATTCCCTCATTTGCAAGTGGGAATTTGGTGTGGGATTATGAGGGGACTGATTCCAGCCCAGCATTCCAACCACAGGCCCCATTTCCTTCCACCTTACCTGTGGCTGTGACTTTCTGGGCTGGAATTTAACTGCTCGGGATGTGAGAATTGCTGATATTATTCCCACCTCTTTAGACCTTCCCTCTGCCTCTCCCCGCTATCCCAGCTGCTGTGGCAGCAGCCTTAGAAGTGAATTCATGCCCTCACCTCTTCCTTCATTCTGGAAAGTCGTTAACATGAAATTGCCAGGCAGAGGAAGCTCCAGAGAGTTTAACGTGGCTACTTTATATTGCTGCTAGGAGTGTCTGGAATTGAAAATAAACCTTGCGCTTGCAACTCCTGACCCTTTCATCATAAATCCAAACTTCCTTACGTGTCTCTCTTTGCTGCAGAAGATGACTGTATTTCTGTCTCTACAAAGGCCTGTGTGCAGCTGAGAGCCACAGCTGCGCAGGAGCCGGGTGCTGTTTATTTGTAGGGTTTTGCTTGCTGGCGGTTTTTTTTTTTTTTTTGGTTTTTTTGGCAGATGATCCCCAGAGGAAATAACCCAAATATGTTAAATGGAAATAGTTTTCGTGTGGCGTGTGGCTCGCTGGCCTTGCTCCTGTTCCTGGGGGAGGGTTGTCCACATGGCAAACCACAGCTCCGGGATTGCTGCTCTGGCACCCAACCAGCAGCACGTGAGCTGACTCAGAATTCCAGAATGGCTTGGGTTGAAAGTGACCTAAAACCCATCAAATTCCAACCCCATGACATGGGCAGGGACACCTCCCACTGTCCCAGGGTGCTCCAAGCCCCAATGTCCAACCTGGCCTTGGACACTTCCAGGGATCCAGGGGCAGCACAGCTTCTCTGGGCCACCTGTACCAGCCCCTCCCCACCCTCATAATATAAATTTTTTTCTTTAAATCCAGTGTGACTCTACCTTCTTTAAAAAAATCTGTCACCATATTTCTGTGTAAGTCCTTCTTGTAAGGATGAGTCCTTCTGTAAATAATATCAGGGAAAAAGATTAAATAAATGGGTTTAAACTTGATTTTGTGTCTGTGTGGGATTATCAACCCCATTAAGGGTAGGTCAGAGTTCAGCTGGAGCCCAATCAGGTGGAAGAGGAACTACCTGGTGGCAATTAGGTTAATTAAGTCTCAGCAGGTTGGAGATGGCTGCAAATCAACCTCAGGTGTTTGTGCTTAAGGGCCTGATTTTAGGGGCTGTGTCCTCCCAGGGTCCTGTGTAGAGTGTGAGGTTTTGGGTTGTTCAGGGAGGTAGTTTAGTGATTTTATGGGTCTGAAGTGCTTTAGCTGGAGTGGTTGGATTTGGCTGTGCTCCTCCAAGGAGGACGCCTCCAACTCTGCTGGTTTCATCTCCTTTCACTGCTTGTCAGAGTGATTTTTTCATCTTTGGGATGGAGTTTTGTACCCTGTACCTCAGGTAAGGTGTCTGTTGGCACTATTAAGCTTTTCATTGTCTTGGTGGTGAGGAAAGCTCTCTTGTTTTCCTTGAAAACGTTCCTCCCTTTCCCATTTTCTGTGGTTTGGGAGTTTCCTGCTTTCAGCCTGAAGTGATTCTTTCCAGCTCGTCAGGCCATTAGAGAGAGTGCTTAGGGAGTTGGATTATACCCTAGAAGCACAAATCCTGCTAATCTCAGGGTCTGAGAGTTTCTGGTCAAACCAGGCCTGACTTGAAGACCTGTATTCTTAGATCTTGCATCCAGAGGAAAATGCAGGCTGGGAGGACATCAAGGGGCCATAAAGTCGGGTTGAAGAGATAATTTGGACTTTGTTTTGTGTTCCCCTGGCTCTGTTGGAAGGTGCATTTCCAGTTTGGTTGGGTGGCTCCTTCTCTGACACCTCTTTTCCCTGGCTGATTATGGATTCCATGTACCAGAGCTGGGCTGCAGATTTATCCTGGACTTTTGCTGGTGTTTTGGGCTCTGCTGGTGGAGGCTGCTGATCTGCTCCCTAATTGCTCTTTGAGCCTCTGTTTTAGCTCTGCTAAAAAGGGCAGTCCACAAACACTAATGACTCCTGCAGGCCAGAGCTCGGGCTAGCTGATCCCTCCTAATGGCTCTCTGAATTCCTCCTAGGTTTTATGTATTTATAAACACATTTAGGACACATTATTCTTCCATTCAGCAAAACCATCTGTAATTATTGCCCGTAATTGCTGGGTGAGGATAAAATGAATCAACTATGAGGCTTTTACTGCTGGTGAACTCAAGCAAGGGAGCATCACTTTTTTTAGCCGTGTTTCCGGGAAGATGCGAGTTCAGACAAAGAAAACTGTCATGGTCCTTTAGTACTGATATATCAAAACCATGCAGCCTTCCTGTACACTTAATTATTGCTTTTCTAGGCCTTAGTCCAGCAAAACATTTTAAGTAAATGCTTAACTTGAAACCTGTGAGTGGCCCCAGAGAAGTTAATGAACCGCTTTGGTAGTTGTGTGCTGGGATATTTGGAGCTTTATTTGATTTATTCCGTGGAGATCTGTGACCTGCATTAGCTCTACCTGTCTTGATGGTGCCTGAAGGTAGAAGAGCTCTCTGTGCCATGCTCTTGCTGTGTTTCTGGAACTCCCTGATGCCCAAAAAAATCCCTTTAGTGATGACTGGACACTGCTTTCATTTATGTGAAAAGATCCCAGTGGAGCCCTTATCTGGGGAAAATCCTGTTGAGTTCAAATGCAGTGGGTGTTGGAGTTCAGGCAGCAGCTTTAATGAACAGGGGTTTTTCTCTGGTTGTTGGGAGCTCGTGGATATCTCCAGCAAAATCTGTGGGAACTTCCCTGCTCTCCAAAGAACTTCAAGGGATACCAGTATCCCGGTAAGATGGAAAATCACAGAATGGTTTGGGTTGGAAGGTATCTTAAAGAAAGGAAAGATGGGTGCTGATGTCCTTACAAACAACTTGATGGGTGAGGGGTCTTTAGGAGAAATGGTTGTTAATGTCCTTGAAATGGGCCTTGATGTCTCCACCAACCTCAAGCACAGCTTTTTTTAAAAAACCCAGAAAAGTTTAACTACGGTTTGAACTCCTAAACTTTAGGGTTATACAAAGGGGTCTGGGCAAAGTCTATCACAGAGCCCGTGGGGTCTGAACTTCTTTCCCCACGCATCCAATCCCGCCCCTGTCATGGGCAGGGACACTTTCTGCTATTCCAGGCTGCTCCAAGCCCTGTCCAACCTGGCCTTGGACACTTCCAGGAGCAGCCACAGCTTCTCTGGGCCACCTGTGCCAGGACCTCACAACCCACACAGCCAAAAGATTCTTCCCATCTAATGCTGCTCTCTGGCAGTTTGAAACAATTTCCTCTTGTCCTATCCCTCCTTCCCTTGTCCCAAGTTTCACTCCACCTCTCCTGGAGCCCCCTGAGGTACTGGAAAGTGCTTTAAGTTCATGGTGTTTAATTTTTACCACAGTCCTTACTGCAGATTTGGCTTGGTGTGACTCGCTTCCACAGTGCCTGTACACTCCTTGGAGGATGATAATTTCCAAAATGCAGCACAGACAACCCTACAGAGTTTAGAATTAGGAGAGGAGTGCTTATTTAGGTTTTCCACATGGGGTCCTTTGTGTTGGGTTTCGGGTCCAGAGGGCAGATCAGGGTCTGTTTTATTTGCCAGTGCAGATTTAGCTCAGTGGTTCTTACTCTGGGTCTACAGGAATGATGTACATGTTTTTTGGGGGTTTTTTTTGTGGGTTTTTTTGACAGAACTTAGGTATGTTTAAGACATTTTCAGCAGTCTTTCACTTGATTGGTGACTTCTTGACTGGCAAAACTGACTGGTAAAGCAGTAGGAAAAAGGCTTAATGTAATGTATCCTGCTGGGCTGTCATTCAACAGAACCAAGTTTCCAGTTCTCCTTCTGGCTGTAACTCATCGTGCAACTTTGGAAAATTTTGATGGTTTTTTTCCCACCTTTTTCTCCAGGCCTCCCTGATTTTTTTTTTGTCAGCCTGCATAAATTACAGGCGCGTTACGCAACCGATTAATACTTCCCAAATGGCTGAGAAATTGGTGACTTCAGCTGTTTACACCCTTCTTCTCCCTTTCTCTGCAGCTGTTAACGATTGATGACAATTTCTGTGGCCTGGATATGAATGCCCCCTTGGGAGTATCATCCATGGTGCGAGGGCTCCCCATTTTCACCGAGGATGGGGACAGGATGACCTCGGTCATTGCCTACGTCTACAAGAACCACTCCCTGGCTTTCGTGGGCACCAAGAGTGGGAAGCTCAAGAAGGTAAGACCCATGTGATCCTTCAACTCAGTTTCATGTTTTCATGGTGATTTAAGTGTTGCATCGAGCACGGCGCAGTCCTTGTTCTAAGGTGCTCCTTTTTTGAGAATAAAAAAATGGTTTGGTTGGCAAAAAAACTGTGTTTCGCCCTCAAGGGGTAGAGATGATCTGAGAGAGGATAAAATCCTCCTTCCAAATGGTTATTCATCAGGAAATTAATGCTTCAGAAGTCAAACCACAGCCCCAGTCGCAGATGGACGGGATGTAATTCGCATCCAACTGGATTTTTTCTGTTCAGACCATCTCTAATTGAGTTGCTGGTCACAGGGTGTCTGTGTACACTGGAGAAAAACTGATTGGGGCTGAAGTTTGGGAAACGGGATTCATGCTCTGGAGATCTTTCCTCAGGGCTGTGTGACCGGGCTGTGATTTCACCACGAGCCCAGCACGGGATTAGCGGCCGCTCTGTTGGCGTCAGGCTGGGGGTTTGTGCTGAAGGAAGAGGGTTTGTATCAAAGGAGAGCTGTGTCCTGAGCCATAATGAGCTTCGTGTTTATGGCTGGTGCCACACAAACATAATCGGGGTGTGTTTGTGTTCCTCTCTGGGCATTCTCACTGGAAATGTGCCCATTGTGTGGCTGGAGAGGTGGAATTCTCTACCTGTGGCTTTCCCAAGGGAAGAAGAATTGTTGGGAGTGAGCCAATGATGGGCACTGCCTCCATTGCAACCCCTCTGTGCCAGTCTCGTGATGTTTGTCTGAAGGGTCAGCCCAGGAGAGTTGTAAATTCCTGGATGTGCAGGAATGGCTTTGCCGTGATGATGGGATGGAGGAAAACTGGGAAGGGAGGTTGGGCAGAGCCTTGGGATGTTTTAGGATGTCTTTTCCTCTTTAAATCCTGTTTGCAAGTAAAGAAAGTTGGGGCAAAGAAAGTGCTGTGAAAAGGTGACCCTGCTGTGACTTGTGGGGAGTTGTTTGTTCGTGGATGCTCAGGGGAAGTTTGAAATCTCTGGTTTTGTTCCTCTACCTGTTTCTTCACTTGAAAAGCAAATCTGGGTTGTAAATTCAGATGGCATTTCCCCCCTGCTGAGGGAGGGCTGCAAGGGGAATGGGATCCTGCCCACTGGCAAATGTCTCTGGCTTTGTTCAAAACTGAGGAAAGGCTGCTCGTGCTTTTGAAAAGAAAATATGTTGGTTTTTTTTTTATTATTCAGGCATGTGAAAAAGGAGCCAAATTGTTTTTAAAATGGCCATAATAAAAATGATCTCCTCCCCTGGCTAATTAGGTTTTGCTTCCCTGTCATGTGTGATATCATAATAAACTGTTCAGTTCTCCAGTCAGGCTCTTGGAGGGAGGGAAATGGGGTAGCTGAGATGTGAAAGGTAAATATCCAAAAGACCTCAACACTTAATGACTGCTCTCCCTGCACTCACAAGCTTTTGGTTGGGGTTTTTTTTTTGGCTTCAGGAGAGGAAAACTCAGCCACAGCTCCGTCTTTGCCTTTGCAGGTCGCCTTGCAGGATACAAGATCTGATTCCTTTTTAATAGGGGAAAATAGGAGAGAAAGATTTGTGTGCTCTATGGAGTGTGGTGGGGAGCAGGGACAGCCTTATAGGGTAAAGAATGAGGAGAGGAGAGCCGAAGTGGCTGATGTAATTTGAGAAAGCTTTCTTTTATTCCCTTTTTCTTAACGTGCTGAATATTCTGCTTGCGGTGCTTCCCACGTGGGGTGAGTTGGGGCAGGGCTGGAGCCTCGGGCTGAGATTTGCTCAGGTGAATGAATTTCCCCCAAAGAGGCAGAACACAAAGTAAAATGGGGCTCTCCTAACCACGTGTGATTGTTCTTGACCAGCTGATCCAGACTCCTGGGAACCTTTAGGACCATCAGGTTCAACCCCATCCTTGCTGTGCCTTCTGCACTCCCTGACTCCTCTCCAGTGCTCCCGAGGGTGTCTGACATTGGGACAGCAACCTGTCACCTCCTCTGGCTGGTTTGGCACTCAGGGTTTTCTCCTGATGCTCCTTGATCCGAGCCATGGGCCTTTCCATGCTTTGTTTTCCACCTTGGCTCCTCAATCAGGTGCTGCAAGGAAAACGCTGCACTGGGATTGCAGCTCCAGCTTAATCCCTGATTTTAGCGTGAAGTTTGTTTTCTGTTCAAAACCAGTGGTAAATTGGAGTAAGCCTTGTAGGATTAGATGAAACTCCGGGACAAATCCCAGGAACTGGGATTTTTTTTTGGTGTGGTGTTTTGTTTTTTTTTTTTTTGTGCTGTTGAGTCCTACCAGGCGTGTCACACTCTGCTGCTTCTCCTGGTGCAGTGCAGTTCCCCGGTCAAGCTGCAGTGGAATATTTTGGATGGCACGAAAGAGGAGTTCTGAGATTATCCCCAAGATAGCAGGATTTGTTCTGTGCTTGGGACACTCGCTGCAAGTCATTACAAGATGGTTTTGGAAGAACTTTGCTGGTTTTTTTCCCCTGCAGTTTCAGTATTTCCTCTCTGTGTGGTTTTCTGTTTTTTTTTTTTTTTATTGTATGAAAGTGGCAGAGTGTGTATCAGATCTTGATTTATGCCATCCATGAATGCTTTGCAAAATACCCACAGTCATAAAGCAATATCTGCTAGTTGATATACAAATGTCACATGTGTCAAAGGAATTTATCCAGTGGCACACACACAACCGAAGGAAAATATTGTGCTTTACAGGAATGTATCATTAAAATGAATACTAGCAGAGTATCAGGAATCTGCCCATGTAACCAAGACAACAAAGAGAGAAAGAAAAGGAAAAACCAAGATAGAGATAGGGTAGGGAAAGTGTGAGTGAAACCGAATGACACGGTTGGCCCCAGCTATTTCACTGCCCCAGGCAAAATGCAATTTTGCAACCCTTGCTCATTCACAAAGCTCCATGTGCAGTCCATCAGGAAAGCACGGAATAATGTGCTGGAGAAATATTCCCTCCAGTTCTTCTGCCTTGTCCATGGCCTTGCAGAATGAAGGAATAAATAGGATAAAAATGAAGAGCTACAGAGAAGGAAAATTCCCCCTGCCCATGTCTAACACATAGAAACCACTGCCTTTGGATTAAAGGTTTAATGGGAGTTTGTGGCTTCTTGGGGATGGAGAAGGGTGGCCCAGGGAGGAGTGGGTTCAGTCCTTTGCTGTGCCAGGAGCTTCTGGTGTTTCTCTGTCTCGTTTTGTCTTCTGCAAATGGGAGGGAATATTTCCCTTGCTCGAAGAGCACTGGGGAAAATGAATGCATTAAGTGCTGTGAGGTGTGAGATCACCTCAACACAACAAATCAGCTGGGATGGGAAACCAGCTCCTGAAAATTTGTGGCATTTGTTTAATAAGAAATATTTAATCTGGTTAGAACCCAGTGTCTGTGATTTCCTCCTGTGCTGGCTGTCCCCTGGTGTTCCCATGTCTGTACCACTTTGGTGAGTGTTCCCACAGCTTTTGTGTAATCCAGGGATCCTGATGGGCTTCCTTGGCAGTGAACCCCTCTGTACGCTGGGGAATGCTTCAGGCAAAACCCATACTGAAATTCATTTGGCAGCCCTGGGAGTTTTTAGTGATTTCTTTCAGGGGATGCAAAAAAAAAAAAAAGTCACTTGAGTATAAAAAAAGTCTGTTTTGTCTCCCTGCAAACAGCACAGGAGCTATTCCTGGGATGTAAAACAGCCAGGTGCCAAAATTCCCTGGCTTTTTATTTTTCCCTTTGCTCACTGTCTCATTCCATGCTTGGCTCCTCATTCCAATGGCAGGAGAAAAGCAGGGATGTACCTATGGAGATTCTTGGTGTGCTTGGTTTGGACTTTTTTCCTGGTACCACTAATACCTGGCATCATTAAAGGAGTGTAAAAATATTCCATATTCCTTGTATTCCTTCCCCAAGCATTTAATTTATGGGTCATTGCTTTTGTGCAGATGATTTCTAGTCAAAGAAATACAACGTACCTGCAATTATCCTGTGTGTAGGTGCAGGTGTAAAGGGAGAGTTGAGCTTACAAATGTCAGCCTGGGAGCAGCCCCAGGAATTGTATTTCTCATAAAACAAAGCTCTGGTCTATTTTGAAATGTTTATTTGAAAATTGGAGTAGTAGGAATTTTCATCTGTTTGAAACTTCCCTCTA
The DNA here is from genome assembly GCA_025920805.1 of Petroica traversi. Classification (NCBI taxonomy): domain Eukaryota; kingdom Metazoa; phylum Chordata; class Aves; order Passeriformes; family Petroicidae; genus Petroica; species Petroica traversi. Next base: position 13,447,077 of record JAHLSL010000061.1, on the reverse strand, counting down.
AGAAATTGTTTGGTTTCTTTTTATTCCATCCAAATATTTCATTCAAAGCCTTTTCTGTGCTGAATTCCTCGCAGAGAGGGAACTTCAGCTTAAAAACCAACGCTTTCACTCCGTGGGCTGTGCTTCTTTTTTCATCAAATCCTATCAGTCTGGGGTCTTTGAAGGGTTTTTAGATGTGGAATGTCGTGTGGGGTGAAGGTTTTTATTTGGATCAGACTGCTCTGAAATCTGGCCAGCACTTCCACCAGGTATCAACACTATTTAAGAGAAAACTCTTAGTATTGCCCAGCTCCATGAACAACTCCCTGGATAACCCCAAACCCTTGGGACCCTGCTTTCCTCGGATCCAGAGACAAAGCACCACAGGGGGAATTTAAAATGTGAGAGCTTGCAATTTGCAATTCTCATTTTGGGCCCTTTCACCGTGGTGTTGGGGAAGTGCTCAGCTGTGAATGGAAGTGTCCAAGGCCAGGTTGGATGGGGCTTGGGGCGACCTGGTGGAGCAGGAGGTGTTCCTGCCCATGGAATTGGTGTCCCAGTTTCCCCCACTTGGAATTTACCTTCCCTCCAATGAGGTGGAGTTGATGAGGCAGTGCTGGAATTGCCATGCATGGAATGTCAGGCTGGTGGTGACTGCAGGCACAGCCAGAGATCCCTGCTGCTGCTCCAGGCCAGGAGGTTTCTGAATACACAAAAACTAAGAAATCCTGCTCAGTTTTGATGCTCCCTGGAGGGACTTCTGCAGCTGACAGCTCCGTGTGAGTGCCAGCAGGGAAACTCAGCTCCCTTCTCCTTCCCTCCACTGCCTTGAAAGAGTCGGGGGTTCTTTTGAGTTTGAATTTTTTTTTCCCCCAACTGTTTGGCAAGTGGACTTGAGTGCTCTGAAAGCATGCTGGAGAGGCTGTGGCTCCTGCTGGGAAGATGGTTCCTGCAAGAGGGGCTGGTTCACCCTGGCCTCTCCTCACAGCTTCCTGAGCCAGCGGGAGTCCGGGTGCTTCACTGACTTGTGATGCAGCGATGCTGCTTCCTGTCGGAATTTGATATCTGCAGTTGTCTGTGCCCTGCCTTGATGTGCAGCCCCTCTTTGCGAGGTTGTTGCCAGCTTAGGTGCCTGGAAATGAGTTAATTTTTCTGGCTGAAGCACTCAAAGTTAAGGTTTTGGTAGCTGTGGTGAGCTCTGTGATTGGTGTTGGGAGAAAGGGGTGGTGGGAATCAATGTGGACTCTGGGCAGTGGCACAGTTTCTCCTGAATCATATAAAAAGCATTGCCTTGTGATAATAAAGTCCTAAAACAACACCTAAAAGTGAATGGATTTTGTTCCCATGGGTGAAATCACAGATGCACCTAAAAATGAATGGATTTTGCTCCCATGGGTGAAATCACAGAGGCAGGATTTGCAAGTAGGGTCACTGCCGGTTGATGGAGGGGAGGTGATCACCTCAGGCTCATTGCCAGGCCATGCTCAGATGCTGTGCCCAGGTTTAGGCTCCTCAGAACAAAAGTTTTGTTGTGTAACCAGAACAAGTTTAGGAAAGGCGGAAGAGTTCAGCCAGGAGCTGGAGAATCTGCCCTGAGAGAAGGGGATCAGACAAATGGGTTTATTCATGCTGGAGATGAGAAAATGTGGTGGGACCAGGTAACAGCATTCCCACGTCAACAGGAGGTTACTGAGGAGCTGGGGACAGGTTCTTCATGATGGTGAGTGAGGAGAGGATGTGGGACAGCAGGCACGAGCTGACATGAGAAAATTCCAACTGGATATAAGGAAAAGCTTTTTGTCCATGAGGACACTGAAGAAGGTTGCCCATGGAGGCTGTGGAATTTCCATTCTTGGGCATTTTCAAGGATGGGGCAGAACAACCTGGTCTGACCTCACAGCAGAACCTGCTTTGAACAGGAGGTTGGGTTAGAGACCCTGTGAGGTCCCTTACAGCCTGGGTTACCCTGTGGTCCATTCTCTGCCCTAAACCGTGTCAGAAGGGCTCTGTCCAGGCTCTGCTGCTGAGCTGCTGCACCTAGCACTTGCTTGAAATACCCACCAAGTGTTCTGCCACTGCAGGTGGCTGCTTTGCCTCTCCCATCCCTCATTTCCCTCACTCTGGGACTTCCAGCTACAACTATTCCATGTCTCACACTGCAGCTTGTTGCAGTGTCTAACTGCAGTAGGAAAACTCCCTTTTTTCCCTTTATCCTGACATGAAGGCTCCTGTTCCCGGGAAGAACCGGAGCAATTAATTTTCCATATCTCTCCTTCAAGTCCCCCTCTCTGCTTTCTGACTCCTCAGCAATCTCTGTGCTGGTGTGTGGGGTTTGGCTGAGCTCTGTTTTTGCTGGGTGTCTTCCCCTTCATGTTTTGAGTGCTGCTCTTTTTTTTGGGACACTCTGGTTCAGCTGTGACTCAGAGCCTTGTCAGAGACAGAATCTTGTGATCATGCAGTGAGATTTGCAAATGACTGTCTAATCCCTCCAGATTTCCCAGTGGGGTGCTGCACTGTGTGTCTTCACTCCGAGCTCCAGGGGAAACTGCGGGCTCCACAGCAGCAGGGAAGGCAGCAGGTTGTACCTTCCTCTCTTCAAGCCCTTCCTTTCAGGGCCTGGCACGGCCCTGCTGCCAATGGAAATTGTGTAAGGGTGGAATGCAAGGAAAAGCAAATTAATGCCCGTGTTCCTCTGGTCTGTTTGCTTCTCTTTGTGCCTTTGTTCTCGGAGAAATGCCATACTGGAACATGAGGTGATCAGCTTTGGTCTTCACCTGTTCCTGCTGCTCTCCAGGGTGACAAAGAGAGGCTCTTTAGCTCTCCACAAGCTCCACTGAATGCCCGGGATGGATGCCCAGCCAAAAAGGCTCTTGTGGTGCCTTCCTCCTCTCTGTCCCCTTCCTTTTGGTCTGGGATAATGACATTTCAGGGAGGCCTTGAAGTGCCTCTTGCATCTGCCTTTGATTTGAACGCCTCTTGCCTGCTGACCCTTCTTAAGGGAAGTCAACTTAAATGCGGTTCCCCTAATTAGTTTTGCTTTAATTTAATCTTTTGAAATAATTTTATCAAAAAGAAGAAACCTTCTCCCTACTCCCTCATTTTATCGGCTTGTTTTCATGCATGGTCTCTGGGTTTATTTCTCTGTTTCCCTTGTCTCTAGATAGGACATCATTTGCATGTTTGATTAAGCTCCATATGTTATCAGGGGGCCGGTTGAAAGAACAGCAAGTCCCTGATAAGGCACTGTGCATCCATCTCTTGCTTTCTCTGTCCTCCACTCTGTCCCCCTCACCACCCTGCTGCTGTATCTGTGCCCAAAATCGCCTCCTCAGCCTCTCACTTCCTCCCTCTCCCTCAGCCAGATGTCTGATCTCTGCTATCTGCTGATGGGGGGATGGAGAACATCCCAGTTTGGCAACTCCTGTCCTTAGGAAGGGATGGGCAGGTGTGAAAAACAAGGTTCACTCTCCTCTTAAAATTTAAATGTTTAATCAAAGACAATAAGGGACAAGATAGAGCAAAAGGTTACAACACCCAGGATGCTGGGTACCCTTGGCACTGAGTCAAGATTATGTTTGTTGTGGTCAGAGACTTTCTTTATATACTTTTTTTACTGCATCAGCCTGTTGTATATTTATAGACTATTATGTACATTCAAACTTTTCCCCAAACTATTTGCCATGTTCCAGGAACTCGTTAGCCTGGCTCCTCCTTGGCCCTGCCTTTTTAGAACAGTTCAGGATCTTTTGGAGAGTTCAGTATCTTCCTTTGTCCATCAGCTTCCAGCAGATGTTGTTGCTGATAGAGATGTTCTGTGGTCAGTGCTTGTCACACTCGTGTTTATCCAACTAAGCAGGTGGTTTATTGTAAGTCAGGCACATTTTAACACAGCTGTATTAGTTATTTCTCAACTTATATCTAAGTTAGAACAAAGAAAAAAAGCATTTGGTAATCATTATGTTTTTAGAACAAAAGCTGTGTCAGAGGAGGTTTAGGTTGGAGATCAGGAAAGGTTTCTTCACCCAGAGGGTGCAGGGGCTCTGACCAGGCTCCCCAGGGAATTGTCACATTCCCAAGGCTGCCAGAGCTCCAGGAGTGGTTGGACAACGCTCTCAGGGATGCACAGGGTGAGATTTTAGGGTGTCCAGGAGCAGGTATGGTGATCCTTGTGGGTCCATTCCCACTGAGGACATCCTGAAGCTCCTCACAGGATCCCATTGTGCTCATGGGGGATGTTCTGCACAAAAGTTTTGAGTCCCCACTCTTCAATCCTTAAGGTGACTCTTGCTTTGAGTCTCAGCTGGGCCATTCCTGTTTGCCGTAGTCTGGGCTGACACCTTTAGCTCTTCTCCCAGCTGCTGGAAATCTCTGCTGTGCAGAGACAGAGCAGGGGCTGAAAAGAGAGTAGCCACAGATACATAACTTTTGAAATGTATTTTTTGCAAACATGTGTATGAATGCAAAAATTACCTCCTAAATAAACACATGCCTTGCAGGTCTTGTTCCCTGACTCTTGCACTGTGAAAACAATTTGCCTTGAGTACCTCTAGGAACCCTCTCATTTGGAACCAGCTGTGGGATCCCCCTGAGGAAACATAGGGAAATACTTATTTAACAGTAATTTTCTCCTCTCCATTGCTGATGTTGAGGCTGGGGGAGGCTTTGTTTGGTTTGTGACCCATAACTAGGCATTTGTGGCGGTGATCAGAGTCCAAGCCCTGGTCTGGCAAAGGCAGGGTGAGTTCATAGCAAACAAAAGTAGTGTAATTACCTGTGTGTGTGGAGCTGGAGAAGGGAACCACAGCTTGCAGGAGGGAGCCTTGGGAAAAGAGCCTTTCCCTCAAATGACAAAAAAGTGCAGGAACCAGAGGTTTGATTTACGAGCCAGTTTTTAATTAAAAGGCAAAAAGGAATGTGCCTCCCTTTGTTGGGATAAGCAACGTGGGGCTGGGGATGGTTTGAGGATCTCTCTGCATGTCTGCGCTGCAAACCCAAAATCCTGATGTGTGGCAGTGCAGAGGTTGCGAACCCCAGAGAGGGAACTTCAGTGCCACCAGCATGTCCAGGAGTGGTGAATGCTGCTGGTGGAGCTTGAGAAATAGAAAAAGCAACAAAATCCCCCTTTCCAACTGGAGCCTTTCCCCTTGTGCTTCTCTCATGTTGGTTTAATGACATTTTGGCTTTGTTGTGTCCCATCCTGTGGTGGCAGCCTGGCTGGAGATCTCTCGAGCTTTGATGGATTGCTGCTTGTTGGATTCATGTGTGAGGAGCTGTGCTGGTTTTTGTGGGCCCCAGCCCATCTGGTGTCTGTGGGAGTGAAGACCTGTGGTGCTGGATGGGACTCGGGGATCTGTTCCTGCTTCTTCTGACACTTGTCTTTTTGTTTTGCTTTGGGTTTTGTTTTTTTTCTTTAACCTCTAAAACCCTGTCCGTGGCCTCTCACCTCTCCTAAAAAAAAACACATGGAAAAGCTGCAGGTTCCTGGCCCTTTCTGGAATTAGGAAAGCTTTGATTGCTGGGTCGGGGTGTAGAAATATGAGCTGAAGATTCAACCAAGGCAGTTAATCAAAAATGAGATTTGCCAAGTCCCCCTTGCTGTGCCCAGGGTGACCCAAAAGAGTCTTCCTGGCAGTGACAGCAGCAACTAAACCTAAAGATTTGAGTGTAACCTGCTGGTGTCAAATCTAGGTGGATGCCAATGATGTTTTTTTTCATTATTTGACTCTCATTACTTTGATTTCTTCATGTCACTATGGCACCAAGGATGGTCTTTCATCCTCTAAACCAAAAGAAGCATGGAATTATAAAAGTTGGGGTGATATTTCATTTCAGACCCCCCCAAAAAATAGGCTTCCCAGCCAGGTTGGTGTCTATGCCTGACTAGAGACAGCAGGTCTGTGTTAATGGAGATATCCCTTAATCCCATGGAAGAGTTGTTCATCCTGTAGGCACCAGGCTTGGAGCAGTGAGCCTGGAAGTGTGTGTTGGAATCCAGTGGAACACTCCAAGGCTCTAAAGAGAGATGGTTTGGGACCCCAGGGGGTGCCAAGAGAAGCAAAGTCTGCAGAGGAAAGTTGGGAGCAAGTCCTGTGTGGGGCCATGCTCTGGTTCCACTCCCTCATGCTGAACATGCTCTGCTGGTGATTCACAGGGCTGGGCCACTTTGGATAACAAAGCAGCATCTCCTGGGGGATTTTGGTGGGTTTGGGAAGCTTTGCTGAGGATTGTTTTTCCAGCTGCTGTGGTGCATTGGCAGAGGATTGGTCTGTGGCACACTTGATCTGTGGCATCCTGGCAGTGCAAACCTCTTCTTCTCCATCCTGCTGAGATCCTCATGGATGAGCTCTGGAGTCATCCTTTTGACTTCTTGTAATTTTTTTTTTTTAATTGAAGCTGGCAATAAATTCGAGTGATGTCAGAGAAAAAAAGGGTATCACCGAGACTCATATGAATTTTTCAGGACCCCTCCTGATGAAATCTAATTAAACACCACGGCTGGCACTGTGCAAATCTCCCTGTGTTTGTCATGTGGTTGATCAGGGCTGGGTTATCAGGGGAGTTTGATGGTCTGTGATATCTGCTGGGATGGATGTGGTTTCCCACACCACGCAGGCACTTTGATCTTCTTCCCCCACTGCTCACAAGTTTCTGTGGGTTTCAATTGATCTCTTTGGGGTCTGATGGTGGGGACAGGAGAGCCTGAGTGACAAGGACATTTCTCCTGCCCTTCAGACAGCACCCGTGTGCTGGGAAGTGATGGGACCCTGGCATCCTGTTAGGTTGGAATGTCTCTTGGAAATTAATTTTGCTGTTTTTCTTATGGAACGGAGGGAAATTTTACAAGACATAAATAAACCCAACCCCAGCACAGCCCTGTGCCAAATGTGAACTGATTGCTTCTCCCTCCTCTTTTTTTCAGTGCAACAAACAAGCTGTGAAAGTTGTATGGTCTATGAAACAACCACTTATGGTTATTTGACCTCCTCCCCTCCCTTTCCCTCCTTTCTTTTATTCAAATTTTTGTTTAATTAGTTCCCTTCTTACAGATATTCCTACCGTGAGATGGAAAAGTCAAAATCTTTTGATGCTTTCAAGCCCCTTCTCCCCCTGCGATGATGTAAATTAATTCCCCGAATCCCACCTAAATTCTGAATTTTTAGCTAATTTTTCTATTCATAGAGAGAGAGAAAGGGGAAAAAAAAGAAAACGTTCCCAAATTTGTATGTCTCTGTTTTCCTTGCACGTCTGTCTCAGCCTGCAATACGTGGAGAGGTGGGAGATGTTATGAGGCTGCTGCCTTCAGTCTCTTTGTTAAACTTCTTCTGCCGGGTTAGCATTTTTGTCTGCTTGGAAGCTGGAGAATTGAACTCACCTGGGAGCTCCAGCAGTGAAATAAATTATCATAATAGAGCAGGAAAAGAATATATTTTAAGACGGTGAGCAGTGCAGGGCTGCCCTGGTGTATTACATCTGTTCGTTTAGAGATGTAAAATATGGCTTTGGCTTTGGGGCACATGACTGGGATCTTCTCATTTTGAAGGGAGGGGGCTGCCTGGGCTGAGGGGATGCAGGTAAATATAACATAAATAATAACATGAATACAGTCCCAAACCCATCCTGACACTGATAGTAGCTATAATAACAAGTTAAACCTGAGCATTGGTTGTTAAAATACCACTTTTAAGCCAACCTCTTAGTTTTTAGAGGGATCTGGTTCTTCTTGAGGGATTGGCAGTGCTGCGAAGCAGAGATGGAGGGCAGGAGATTGAAAGATCTGTTGTAATTAATATTCCAGTGCTCTGCTTTAACGAACTGTCTGCACAATGGGCAGGAGTGCAGGTTCAGGGTTGTTCATTGAGGTGTTTTAGGCCCTTCTGTTAAAAAAAGATTCATCTTTAGCTTCAACCAGGGCACATGGCAGGGGTGGTTTGAGCTCTACCCCTCCTAAAAATCTCTGAGCAGTCTCAGCCTGGGACGTGGAAAAGGAGCAGAATAATCCCAAATTTTATTACACCCATTCTGCCATTATTTATTAACCAATATTGATATTCTGTGGGTTTTTGTTTTCCTCTGGGGTTTTCACCTTGCTCGTTTTGCAGCCCCTGCCTGCCTCCTGCCCTGTGCTGTGGCCTCTGTGCTGCTTCCTTCCCTGTTAAGGAAATCTCAGGCTCTTCCCTCTGCAAGCTCTCGCTGACATTGCCATGGAAGTGCTGCCCTTCTCCTCGCTGCTAGGAAAGATGAGATCACTGGCACTAAATATACTCCTTGTCCGTGCCAGGGATGCTCTGGCAGCCTCTGAAGTGACTTATTTTCTATGTTTTGTCAGTTCTCTGTGGCAGGTGATTTCATTAACTGCTCTTTAATTGCTCACAGAGAGCTGAGCTCTTGCTTTTTTTTTTTTTGATTTTCACTCTCCTGATGGGAAGGTGCTAGTGGCCACCTTACAGTTCCTCCCTCCAGGTCAGCCTTGTCGCCTGGTTCCCAAATCTACTTCTGTATGTGTTTTTTTTAGATAAAAATGAGCTGTAAAATCTAGAATTGGAGTCAAACTACTGGAAACTTCACTCTCAGGATTTTGGGCTGTGGTGGGACTTGCTCCCGGTAACTTTCCCTGTGTGATCTCTGGGTGATCTCAGACTTTTCTGTCTGCTCTCCCTATTTATCCTGCAGTTATTAAAATGAAGATGGAGGTGGGAAGATGATGTTTGGGAAAGGACCGAGTTCCTCCTTAGCAATATCTGGCCTGGGGATGGTGCCTTAGCAAGGTTTTTTCCATATATATTCCCTGGGACACTCAGTGTCTGCTCCTTCTGGATCCTCCCCACATCTGCAGCGTTTTATGAGCAGTGTGACCCCTGTCCCTGCTCTCCTGTCAGCTGTCCCCTTCCTTCCCCTAATCACCTTGCCTGAATGTTCTTTTAACTTGCTTTTTAGGATAGCCCCATTTTCCCTCCTCCATCCCCTCTGTTCCTTACCCTTAAGGAACTTCCTTCAAGCCCCCACAATTTTGTTACTCCTGGGGTGACCCTTTGGCTTTGTTCACCTTTGATGTCCATTTAGAGTTTGATCAGACTGAAATATAAGAATCCTGAACTCAGTTCCTGACTTTTATGGACCTTTTATGGAGCTGTTGGAGAGTGGGGATTCATCTCATTAAATGGGGATATTTCCATATCCAGGAGATTCTGCCAACTTCACTCCAGGGAGAGAAATCAGATCTTTTAGGACACAACTCTTCAAGAGAATGAAACTGTCCTAAACCAGGGCAGGTGAATTATCTCCAAAAATGTCCTTTTTTGCTCCATTAGAGTGAAGGGGAGATGAGGACAACTTTTTCAGATGTGAACATCCCCTATGTCTCTGTTCCCTGGCTGAAAGTGGCATTAATGGTGTTTCTCTGCTTTCATTAAGGGTCTCATCAGCTGTTTGTGGCTGTGAGGCAATAACAGAAAAGCTCAGTGCAGGGTTATTTTATGCAGGATTTTCCTGCTGGAAATCTGATTAACGTGATGAGATGGGGCCATTTCTTTTGGTCCTTGGTATTTTCTTCATTCTGCTGTGGGTGGAATCCGACCTCTTCTGTGAAGGTCAGGGGCTCTTATTTGGACCATACACCTGGAGCTGGCTAAGAGGTGGTGGTTTGGGAGTGGGGACACTGGGCTGCAACTTCAACTCAGGTGGTTGAGGGGAAAAAGGGGCTGGAACACCCCTGGAACATCAGCACCCCTTAATCAATCCATGGATTCCTTTTGATGCCGTTACAAACTCTTCCATAACTGCTAAAAGCTGAGGGGGGGAAAAGCCATTTAATCTCACTTAAAAGGGAAAGAAAGCCTGCAGAATTTATGGTATCTGCAGTGACCAGGGGCACTGCCAGGAAATTCAGGGAGTTTGGAGAGGCTGGGATCTCCTTGGGATCACACATCTGACAGTCACAGCCCGGTGAGTTTTGCTGCGCCAGCACCACAGGATGCCTTGGGTGACACGGGACACTTGAGGAGATTTTGGAATGCCCAATGAACTTCCAGGTGATTTGGGGGCTTGAGCTGGCAGGACGGGGTGCATTAAGGAAGCAAAGATGGAATCAAGACACTTTCAGCAGCACTCAGGTGCACAATTCCAGCTGCAGGAGGACTCCCAGGAACTTGCAGTCTAAAGGGCACAAGAAAATGGAGCAGGCAGACCCCGAAAGGAGAAAGTGCGGAGAGGAGCAAATTCTGTAGAAGGAGTGGGTGGGAAAGGCCAGCTTGGGTTGGGGGTGATGTGGAGAGCTCAGAAAAAGCTCAGTGTGACATCGTGGCAGAGCAGGAACCCTTGCTCTATTCCTGGCTCTGTTGCTGAATGCAGCACGACCTCGGGCAGATCACTCCCCTCTCCCCATCCCTGCTCTGCTCTTCCCTGAGCTCTTCAGGGAACGGGCTGTCACCTCCAATGAGCCTGCCCTGAGCACAGCCACCCTTTGATTTCATCTTGATGCTTCCCAGGCAGCTGAACCCGGAGTTCAAAGCCGGGTGGGTGCTGGGGTTCAGCTCCTTTCTGATGCAAAAATTCCCTGCTGGGAGTGGGGGCTCCTCCCACGTGTGTTTGTGCAAGGCTTTGGGCTGAGCTCTGTCAACACAGGGCTTTCCCCAGCTCCCCGAGAATCCCTGATTTCCCTGCCCCCTCCCAACAGGTTGGCCATAAATTAGGTTCTGATGTGGGGATTGGATTTCGCTCCAGCTGCCGGGGCTGTGGCACATCTGGGGTCCTCCTGTGGTTAATGGCTTCACAAAAATGAAGCAATAAAGGTTGTGATGGCTGTGTTTTAACCTCGTGGCCCTCGCTCTGCTCAACAGGAGGTTTCCCCTGGAACAGTTAAAATCCTGCTGTCTGCATTCAGACATCTCCCAGTGATGAGCTGTCTTCGAGCAGCTTTTTATGAAGTGATTTTAGTTTTGAAGTTTAACAAAGCTGAAGCATCTTTTCGTTCTGGTTTTCCTTCACAAAAGATGAAATGGTTCTCTTTAAAATGAAAAAAAACCCTGTCTCTAAATTATGCCATGATTTAGCATTTATATACAACAGAGAAGTTGGTTTAAAGAAGAAAGGGGATAAAACCCGCTTCACTGGGAATTTTTTGGCGTAAGTCAGTAACACTCTTTTAAAGGATTGTTTGTTTGTGAAGAGCAGTTGTGAGCTCTGGTCACCAATGATCCCTTTAGGGATAGTCCTTCCACTCTCTCACAGACTCAAAGCCATGGAGAGGAAACCTGGGATGTGGCTTTGGGCACTGAGCTCCTGCTCCATCAGAAATGCTGATATTTTAGGGTTTGTGAATCCTTAGAAATCAAGGTATCTTCTCCTAGTCTTCCTCTCCTGGTGCATAACAGTTCCCCAAAAAGAAATATCTGCTGGTTTGTTTTGGTTTTTTTTTTTGAGGAAAGTGAAGTTTTGGTGCTCCAACCAAACTCTCTGCTGAGTGTTGGGTTTTCTGCTAAAGGTGCCACTCAGATTCTCCAGCTGCAGCATTCAGCTGCCCAGCAGATCAAATCAATAAATGTATTTATCCTCCCAGCTCTGCTGACAGGTGTGGAAGTGGGACTGTCTCGGAGTTGCAGAGAGAGCAAAACTATTCAGGCTCCGAGCTAAAGTGGATTTACCCGGAAAAGAGGCAGAAATTTAATTTTGAGTGTGGTTCATGTCACCTCCCAGGCAGGATGTCCTTGTGTGTGTACTCAGCAGTGTCCTAAGCATCTTTTATGCCACCCCTTGGAGATGTCTGCACATTTTCTATGCAAATAACTCCAGTCCTTAAGGGGAGAGTCACCAAATTCCCTTCCTGGGATGCTGGAGGGGTGAACATCACAGCACAAAGTCTGGACTTGCACAAGCAACATGACAGGAACCTCAAGAAATCCCCTGAGCCCCAAAGCAAAGCCACTGCAGCCAAACCATCCCTGGGGATGTTCCCATGAACTCAGCCATTCCCAGGTCTCAAGCCAGACCCTCTGAGTGCAGTGGCCTCTGTCTGACTTGGGTAATTTCTGACTGTTGGGTTTGCAGGTTTTACTCTTATTTTACATTAATGAATGTCACAAACCTGCAAGCTCTGTCCTGTGTCTGGGGACATGATCTTCTGGGGGATTATCCAGCCACTGTCAGACATTCATCTGAATTACCCCCTTCATTTCAGCCCTGTTCACTCCCAGCCACCCATTTTCCTCACCTTTCTTTCCCTACCCTGAATGTCACCCAAGCTGCTCTTTCTTCTTGCCCTGGAAACTTTAAAAGGAGAGATGTGTTAATTGGTATCGTTACAACAAACGGCCCCAGTCACCCTGTGATTCAGGGAATATTTCCATTTCGTGTTGCCATTTAAATGATGAGAGTTTTTTTTCACCCTCTTTTTTCTTTTCTCTTTAATGCCACTGACAGCTACTTGTGTTTAATTCATTTTGATTTTGTTAGGAGGGGGAAGTTATCAGGACTGTATCATTAAAAATGCATGCTTGGGTTATTCATGCGTGTTTCATATATCCCTGTGTATGATCCATCATAATTCAACATTAGCCAATGGGGATACCAAGTGGAAAGGGTCTGCTGAGCATACACATAATTCAATTACACCCGTGACGTCACATTGATTGGATTCTTAATGACACCTCTGAGCTGTGCTGGGGGAAAGGAGCACTGCCCGTGCCTGGGAGCACAAGGTTTGTGTTTCTGCTCGGGGCTGGGTGGGAGCTGGGCAGCTGCTGTGGAGCTGAAGGACAGATGTGCAGCAGCTCAGCCACCTTGAGTGCCACAGGAGTTGTGCTGCTTGGACTGTGATAAAGAAATGAGGTGTTTTCCCCTGACTCTTACCAGGACAGCAGTTCCCCTGGCAGAGGCACAATGTGAGCAGCAAACCCTCCTGCTCTGGGGTAGCTCTGCTCACACTGGAGCACTGGTTGGGTTAAAACCCTGATCTTGGTGGGTGATGTGGAGCAGTGCGTGGTGGAATTCTCTGCAGCTGAGGAGGGAAAGAGAGACATAGATTGATTGATTTTTTTTTTTTTTGATTGATTGATTTAATGAAGAGGTAGCTGGTGGCACCTTTATCTTCTCCTCTTGTCACAGATCCTGACTTAGGATAAATCAGTAATTACACCTTCTTTCCCCCTTCACCTCCACAATGGTCTTTCACCCTGTTAGTGAAATGAATCCCCTCTTTCCAGAGCCTGCTGGTAGTATCCATGAAGAGGAAATGCCATTCCCGGGGCTCCTGGTGCCAGAGGTCAGGGAATTGAGCAAGGTCCATTATTTTGATGGCAAGGATGGGCTCCCAGGGAATGGGCACAGCCCCAAGGCTGCCAGAGCTCCAGCAATGTTTGGGTACAGGGTTGGATTTTTTGTGTGGTCTTTTTGTGGGACTAGATGATCCTTGTTGCCCCTTCCAAATTAGGATATTTTACCTCTGATTCCACTGGGATGCTGCTCTCAGTTTGGGTGTCCTGGCACTGCTGCTCCTTGGCATCAATCAGGTGGAGCAGGGATTGCTGATGCAGAGATTTCTTTGATGGTCCTAAAAAAATGAGAAGAGGGAGGCTCGGCATCCCTGGCTGCCTCTCACTTCAATATATTTAAAAATAACTCCTCTGTGAGCGTATCCCAGCACCTCTCTGCCTCAGCACTTTTGAAGCTCTGGTGCATTCCAACCCAACACCGGATTATCTCCATTTTATTGGTGCTGGATCACATACTGAGAGAACTTAGAAAAACCCAAACTCTCCTTTTGGTCATGGCAAGGAGAAGAAATCACTCCCTCTCCTGATTCCGAGACCTCTGCTTTAAGAACGTGAACATTCCAACTACCAATCCTATTGATTTTCAATTATGGCTCAAATGGAAGTGGTTGTAGCTTCATGTTTACCCCCAGGAGCCTTTGCCTTGTCATTGCTGCTGAGGAGCAGGATTGGGGAAATTCTGTGCTGATGTGGGGCTGGAACTCACCCTGGGCTGAAATGGGGGTCACCACTGCTGGTTAAAAGTGACAAAATCCCTTTTTTATGGGTCTGGATGTGCTGCTGGGGGCAGTGCAGGGGTGCGTGGCACGAAGAAACCGTGGCTATAAATACAGAGCCAGTGTGGTGTGGCACAAAGTTATTGTTGGCATGAGAGTGGGGTATTTTTAAATGACATGGGGAGACTTTATTTCCAAAGGGAGCAATGCTGAGCATGTTCAGGATAGGCCGGGCAGGAGGCACATGAGAAGTTGGAAGCTGCAAAATTCACACTCTCCCTTCCCTGGTTGGTAGCTTGGTCAGTGTTTTCCGTGGCTGTCGTGAGCAGGTGGATGTGAGGGAGGCCTGGAACAAACACAATTCACGTTTTGGAGGTCCCTTCCTCCTTGGATTTCCCAGCAATTTGTCAAAGGCAGGAAATACCAAGTCCAATCCCTCTGGATGGGGATGCAAAGGAGTTAAAATAATTTATAGAGCCATGTTAAGATATTGGAATCACAGAATGATTTGAGTTGGAAGGGACTTTAAAGATTATTCAATTCCATCCCCAGCCACGGGCAGGGACCCTTTCCATTGTCCCAGATTTCTCTAATTCCCATCCAGCCTGGCCTTGAACACTTCCAGGGATCCAGGGGCAGCCACAGCTTCTCTGGGCACCCTGTACCTCACCACCTTACTATGTAAAAAGTTACTCCTTTTTTTAAAAAGCTGCCCTTAGGCCATGGAAAGGCTCTGAGGTCTCCCTGGAGCCTTCTCTTCTCCAGGCTGGACCAGAGCAGAGGAGCTCCAGCCCTTGGAGCAGCTCTGAGGACCCTCTCTGACAGGTCCAAGTCTTGCACAGAGATTTGTATAGTTCTCCAGATGAACCCTCACAAGGGCTGAGCAGAGGCCACATCTTTCAGAGATTCCCTGAAAAAGCCCCTAAACCCCAAGGTTTCTCATTCCCATCAGACTGTCCAAGAGCTGGGGTGAATCCCACAGGGCTGTGCCCTGCCCCACGTGCGTGTCCATGCCCTGCTCGTGCCCTGCTGTGTTTGTCCCTTGGCTTTCCCTGAGAGCCCTGAGGGATTATTTTTAGCAGCTGGGCAGCTGCAGCCCGGCTTGGGTTTCCATCACCTGCTCCTCTTTCCTGCATCCCAGGGTGTGCAGGCTGGATTTCAGCCTAGGGTGAGGTGCTGACCCTGACCCATTGCTGCCCTTGCCCACAGGGCTCTGTCCTCATCCTTGTCTTTCCCTCAGGGCAGAGCCTGCAGGGAAAGAAATGCAGCAAGGGCCTGAATTGTATCTTGTAGGATGCTCTTAGTAGACTAAAGGGGATATTCTTCAAGGTGGTTTTATACCTCCGCACTTTCTGTGTTTGCCTTGAGGCAAATCCAGTTATTGTTAATGATATTAAAATATTATATTAATATATCAAAATAATATTAATATTATTGTTAATAATATTAAAAATAAGCATCAGTTTTTTTGCACGAGCAGGGTGTCTGGGGTGGGCATTGTTCTGCCCTCTTGAAGGTCCAGCAGATCTTTTTGGGGTGCTGCAAATCAGTGTTGAGCATCCCTGAATGGCAAAAGGAGAGAAGTCTCGGCTAAATGAGATCAGGATCCTCACAGGGAAGGTACTGGGCTGCTCTGAGCTGTGCTTTTATCTCACTCATTCTCCCTGGGGGGGAGCAGCCAGCCCTACCTGCTGCTCTTCCCTCCCTTATCAGCAGCATCTGGCATTATCACGTTTGTTATATCTCCTCCTTGCAGTGCTGACGTGAGAGGACATCTCCCAGGGTTGACAACAGGAAAAAAGTGGGGAATTAGCAAAGCATGAGCCTCTGTGAGTGCTTCCTTTCCAGTCTGAGCACCAGGCTGTGCTGTTCAGGAGGTGACCACACTCCCCCTGCCTATTCCATGATATCAGCTCCTCTGGAGGATGCGAACTCCAACCGGGTGTTGGCAATAACCAGGAGACAGTGACCAGAGCAGTATGAAAAAAAAAAAGTTTTTTTTTTTGCCATGGAAGCTGCTGAGAGCAAATTTCTATTTTTTCAGCCTGAGTGTGCCTGGGAGGAGGGGTAACAGAGGTGAAAGGGCTGCAGCTTGATTATAGGATCCCTTTTCCCTGTTTTTTCTTTTTTTTGAGTCCCAATTGGAAACAGCTCCCCGCAGTGGCTCTGCTTCAAACCCTGCTCCTCGGAGCTGACTCTGCATCCCGGTGGGAGGCCCTGACTTCCCAGAAGTTCACAACCTTCCCTCCCTGCCCCTCGCAGTTCCTGCAGCTGCACCACTCCCTGGAAAAGTTGTGAGCTCTCCCTCCTCCCTTGCCAGGCTGGGGAAATGCCCTTTGTAACGCCCCGAGCTTTTGTTTTTTGCATGAGCCGTGTTGGGGTGAGCTTGGTGAGGCTGCCAGAACATCATGAATAAGTTAGAAGGGAAGCTGTGCTCGGGGTGTGCACAGGCAGGGAGAGCAGGCTTGGTGCTCAAACAGCCTCCAGAGTGCCTTGCAGTGGCATTTTGTACTTTCTGTACATTTATATCCTCATTTATCTCAGATTTCTTCATGAGTCTTCACCGGTCTTGTGTTTCCCCAGCTGTGGCTGCCATCACACGTGGTCTGCAAATTTTGGTGCATTATCCTGATATTCCAATGTCTGAGAGATTTATTGCCTCAAACAAAATGTCCCCAACTCACAGAGTTCCTGACACACTTTTGTGTCTCCTCAATGCCCCTGCCACCACAGCATCCCATTGTCCAAGGCTCCTCCTGGAGACTCGGGGCTCCCCACTAGAAGAGAGAAATGTTTAAAAGGGCAGAAGGGACAGTGTGGTCATTCACTGCCACCCAAATGTAGTGGACCCGTGATTATTTTTATTTCTTGGGTGATTTTCCCAGGAGATGCAAAAATGTGTGAGGTTGAGGTGAAATTTTCTTCTTTGCTCTTCTAAAACCATCTTTTCAGAAGAACTGGCCTAATGAGGAGCACCTTTCTCTTCCTTAGAACATCTCAACTCCCCTTCTACTCAACTCCTTTTTGATTTCTGAAGGCCAGGAGTTTTCAGTCTCAGGGATGTCTGTGCTCATGTGGACAGCTGTGCTTTCCTCTGCTCCCAGCGTCTGATGTACCAGATGGATATTTTTCATTCTTTTTGCAGTTTATCCCGTTCTCCCTCTGTCTTTGAGCCCCTTGTCACCATGATTTCATTCCTGCTGTCCCCGGAGGGTCATTGCCAGTCACCTCTCTGCAGTTATTTCTGCACAGTTGGGGCTTTGTAATGAAAAACAAAACTCTCAATCTGCTCCATTCCCAGAGCTGCTGGATTAGCTCCTGATTTCTGCCTTGGCTTCCTTTCAAACCACAGCAGGTCAAGGAAGGAGGTAGATCAATGTCCTCTCCAAAATGTGCCCTGCTCCACATTAGGAGGACTTTTCTGACCCCTCACTGCTAAATCAGGACTTGTTGAAGGGTCAGGGAGCAGAAATCTGCCTTGTTGTGCAAAGGTTTAGGACTGGAAAGGGCATTTTGGGTCAGATCTGTGTCCCTGCCAAGGCATCCTGCCGTGTGGGATTGCAAAGCTGGCAGGCTCCATCCTCACCCTCACCTGCTGCTTCTGCTTTCCCAGCCCAAGGGTTCCTCACTGCTGGTGCTGCCCCAGGGATGGGCTGGTGTGTGGGAGAGGTGGGGTGAGCTGGGCCTGAACTGAGACCCAGGAACTGGACCTAAACTGAAACCCAGGAACTGGACCCAGGAACTGGATCTAAACTGAGACCCAGGAACTGGACCTAAACTGAGGCCCAGGAAGGTGCCTCCCCCACCAGATTTTGTCCTTGCTAAAGCACAGAGGTGACATCCTAGGGCTGGGCCAAAGGCACTTTTCTACTCTGTGTAGTGAGAGAAGATCACCCCAGACAAGGAGAGAATTTTCCATCTGTCTGCACAAAGTTGGTGAGATCAGGGTCCCCAAAAGCTGCTTTGTGCAAGGTGTCAGTGGGATGCAGCTGCCCCTGTAACAGTAATCCCACCTCAGATTTGGGGTTCAGCCACGGGTGTCACAGAATCCTTGTCCCAGAATCATCTGAGTTGGAAAAGACCTCCAAGTCCAACCTGTGACCAACATTTCAACTAAAGCAGAGCCCTGAGTGACTCCTCCAGTTGTTCCTCGGACACCTCCAGGGTTGGGGACTTCCAAAATCTCCCTGTGCAGCCCATTCCAGTGTTTGACAACCCTTCCCATGAAGGAATGTCCAACCTGATGTCCAACCTGAGCCTCCCCTGTTCGCTGTGATGGGAAGTGACTCCAGCCTTGGAGTGAGGCTTAAAAATTGCCTCTCCTGTGGCTTTTCTGTAAAGAGCAGCAAAAGCTGTGCATCAAGCATGTCTTTTCTATAAGTGCTTCCACAGAAATATTTGATAGAGACGTGCTCACCTCACAGAGCAGCCGAAGTTGATGAAGGGATTTATCAGCAGAGATGGTATTAAATGAGCTCCTGCTGCTGTCTCCTCTGATTTGGTGCTGCAGGACAGGGTTAGTTTTGCCTTTTTGTTTCATTTTGGGTTTTAAGTGTTCGTCTGATGGCTGCTTTACATTCTGCTCTGCGTCCTGGGGGAGCTGAGTCAGCACTGAGCACCCAGCCCCTGCTCAGAGGAGTTTGCACTGGTTTTATTTGTTATTTTGAGTACAGCCAGTTCTGCTTTTCCTTTAACTGACAAGCAGGAAATATCTCTTGGTCTATTCAGAGAGCTGAGCCCATTGCTTGGAGGAGAGGGGAAGCTCATAGGAAACTGGTGTTTGAGTGATTAGCAAACAGAACATGATTTTGTTGCAAATGTAGCTCTTGATGCTCGAGGTGTCAAATACTCTGAGTAATGATCACGTTTTAAATATAGTTTATAACGTTCTTCTCATGAATACACCGCCTACTGTATCTGCATGGTGGAATTTACACCCAGGGTGGCTGTGTAGAGATGATGTCTCTGTATAATTACACCTCCAGAGGAAGAGGGAGATCTGTCCTTGTTTATTTTAAAATATTATCTATATCTGTGTATCTAAAGAGAGAGGGTTTTACGCAGATGGAATCTCTTTCAGGTCGCGTTTCAATAATAATTACAGCTTAATGATAGCAGTGCGGTTATTTTATTTTATCTTGTATTATTTTAGCTGTTTCTAATAACTGCTAATTTCCCAACCACAAAGGTCACGGCGCAGATGAGAATAAACACGTAGTAAACTAGTTGTAGTAAATAAATCCACTCCCCAGAAGCCATGGAGCTAAGCACAGGGAGAGTGCAAGGACTGGGAAAACAGCCTTGCCACTCATTTTCTGCTTGTATTAATGGCAGTTGTGTAATGAAAGATCAGGCTGTGATAATTAATTGGAGTGTCTTTGAGGTGGAGTTAAACCCTTAGTAAGTGGTGTGTAACTACAGGACTCTCTGTGCAAGACCTGGCCCACAGTTACTCACTGGTTACACCTCCACCAGTGCCTTCAGCTTGGATTTGTAAAGCTCTATCACCCTTCCCCTTCATCCTGGCTGCTGTGTTTGGGTGTTTTGTGTCTGCAGGGATTTTCCTGAACTTATTTCCTGCGCCGGAGGAAAAATCAATCTGTTCCCTGTGCCATGAAATGTCATCTCTGATTGCTTTTGGAGACAGGAGACAAGCTTTGGACAGACTCAGTACTACCAGAATCTTGCCCTAAAACTTGTGACTGAGACAGCTGCTTCGGTTTTATTTGTTTACACTCCGGGTTGAAGAAAATTTGATGGGCCACAGAGGGCTGGGGCTGAGTGGCTGTGTAGTGTAAGGAAATTATCAGAGAATCCCAGAATGGTTTGGGTTGCAAGGGACATTTAAGGTGATTTTGTTCCAACCCGTGCCATGGGTAGGGACACCTTTCACTATCCCAGGTTCCAACCTGGCCTTGGACACTTCCAGGGATCCAGGAGCAGCCACAGCTTCTCTGGGCAACCTGTTCAGGAAATTCAGGAGCCGTCTTTGATCAACACTGCCAGGGATAGAGTTTGTGCAGGGGCTGAACTGCTGGCTGTGCCAAGGATTAACTGAAGGGGACATAAATCCCAAACAAACAGGTGGGATGTGCTGAATTTGCAGGACAGGAGGCCCATCCTAGAGGGAGGAATTGAGCTGCTGAGGTGCCAATACCTTCACCCAGGGCAGTTTATTTTGGATGTGTGTCTGGGCTGTGTGAAGAAGCCATCAGGGTTTTTTTAGCTGAAGGGGTAAAATCCTGGTCCTGCTGAAATTGCTGCCAGACTGAACAGCCCTGGGGTGTCTGCAGGAATTCTGTGGCGGTGGAATGAAGCACCTTTTCTGGAGAGGGTGTTTGTGGGAGGAGGGGATGGATGTTTCTCTCCTGCTTTCTGCACCACTGCTCACATCTCAGTTATCTCCACCACGATGTTGTTTTATTCTCCCCCCTTCCTGCTCCTCTCCACCAACTGTGCTGGCTCTGGAGAAGATAAAGCACGGCCTGACACATTTCTGTCTGCAGCTCTGCTCCTGCATGGCTGGGCTTCTCACACCTTCCTGCTGGGAAGAGCAGAGGGGGAAGAGCTTTGCTGGGCTGCCTGGCTGGTGCCACGCGATCCCGCTCCGAGCCCCCCGAGGTGGGATGGGGATGTGAGACAGGGAGCATCCTTTCTGCTGAGGCAGGAAAAGCCCCACCTTCCTGTTTCAGGCACTGCTGGTTGACCTGGCTGCTTGAACCCCATTTTCAGGTGCTGGTCCATCGAGGGTAAATGTTTCTGCAGGTTAGATATTGGGCCAAGATGGGGAAGCTCTGAGCTTGTCCTGCCCCAAACCGCTGTGATCAAACTCTTGGCCACCCTTGATCCTTCCTTATCCCACCCAAACCATTCCATGACTCTTTGTTTCTGTCTCCTCTCCAGGCTGGGGTGATGGGGTGGATTTGGGGTGGTTGGAGGTCTCTTTGGGCAACAGCAGCCTCTTCCTGTCTCACACACCACTACCCTTATCTCAAGCAGTACCTTCACAGACCGTTTTAAGGGATTTTTTTTGCATTCAGAGAACCTCCTGGACGTGTTTTGGATATGCTGGGGGCTTCCAGCAGGTGAGAGGTGGTGTTGCAGGGGGTCCTGAAGGCTCCAGACCCTTCCTTTCCTCCTTTCCCATAGTTTGGAAACACAGGAGAGCAGGGGGTGCCAGGCAGTGCTGAGCGAGCACCCTGTACTTGCACTGCTGCTTTCCATTGATAATTCATCCCGGGATCAGCATTCACAATTAACTCAATTAAAGGGGCCTCATAATTCATTTATGAGGGAGGGAGGCTTATGAAGGGCTGTGCACAGGGAACATCTCTTTGTGTGCTGAGGTTGGAGTTGTTCCCAGCTGGGTGCTGTCCTTTGTGGTGAGGGGCAGGGCACCAGACTTGGGGCTTGTGTGGTGATGGAGCAGGGGAGCCTGAGCAAACACTGAGCTGTGCTTTTGGCAGGATTTGTGATGTTCTGGGGTCAAATCTAACAGTTTCATTTGGGCAGGGTAATGCAGGGATCCCTCCTGGGAGTGAACAGGTGTATCTGTCTCTGGAACACCTTTTCAGCCCTTCTAACTTTCATAATAGCCCCAAATTTTATATGTTTTCCTCTCCAGCTTGGTGATGAAATGTATTTTCCTGGTTTTCTCACAGCACTGTATCCTGCCTCTCACAGATTTTGGCTTTCTGTCCCTGTCCTCACATCCTGCCCTTCAGACCCTCTGTCCTCTCCAGCCAAAGCTGGTGATGATCATCACAAGAGCTCTTCTCTCTCTTTTTCCACATCCACATTGAATCTGTAGCTGTTCTTTCATCAGGGAGAGCCTTTTCCAGCTGAGGATTTGGGCTCACACCCTTGACCAGCTGGAAAATGGGCCTTTAGCTTTGCAGACTTAGGATGGACATTCTGGCTCACAATCTTTATCTTGGAATGAGCTGGGAAAGGAGGGAGCTGCTTTGCTTTTGCACTCAGGTGAGGTTGGATTTTTAAGGGTTTGGGAAACTTGCCTGACAGTGCAAAGGTGATCAAAAAAAAGGTGATTACTCCACCCCTGATGCCCTTGGGAACTGGGTAAACACTCCTGGTAAATCAAAGTCCACCAAATATCAAGAGGATTGTGTTACCTCACAGCCAAAGCTACCTGTGAAAATGATTTCTGGGTGACTTTTGCCTCAAATTGCCTTTCCTCCTTTGATTGTGGCTGATTGAGGTTCTCCAGACACCACCACAGCTCCATGCCATCTCCAGGATAATGAGGATGGAGCACCTTGCTGTGCCCAGCTCGAGGTGGCAGCTGCTGGCACTCCACATTTCCTAGAAGTGACTTGACAGGGAGCTGTTCCTCGACTCTGTCCTTTTCCTTCCTCATATCTGAGTAAAAACATAATTTTGACAGGCCAGTGATGCAGAAAATAACTTGCTGCTCTCCAACTGTTGCATCCCTTGACCCCAATTAGAATGTGGTGCATGTAGAAGTGTCAGCTTCTTGCTTCCTCTCCGCTCCCCGTCTCCCTGACCAAAATTCCCATTACAAAGATGACACCTGAGTGCTTCACAGGGCTGAAAGGGCTGCTGACCAGAGAGAGAATCAGAGTGGATGTGAAGTCCAGCTCCTCTGGGGGTTTCCTGCCCTTGGTTTCAGGACAAGCAGCAGGAAAGCTGTCAGGAAGGAGAATGGTGGTGTCGTTGATGGTTGGGCTGGATGATCTTAGAGGTCTTTTCCAACTGTAATGATTTTATGATTGAATAAGATATTCCAAATATAAGAATATTTCCCCTTCATCTGTCTGTTATGGGGGTGGACCTAGAGGATTGGTTTATGTAATGTAATGTGGTTTCAAGGCTTAAGGCTTGAACTTGTGGCTGCCCCATGCCTGGAAGTGTCCAAGGTCAGGTTGGATGGGGCTTGGAGAAGCCTGGAATAGTGGAAGGTGTCCCTGATAGTGGCAGGGGGTGGAACTCAATGATCTTGAAGGTCCTTTCCAACCCAAACCCTTCTGTGACTCCATGATAAAGCTCAACGTTCCTTGCAGAACTCCAGCTTGGTATCAGAGCTTTCCTTTCCACCAGCTGATGCCCTAAGGGCTGTGCAGGATGAACAAAAGTGTCCATGGAAGGGGTGTGAGATAGCCCATGGATAAGTGGGATTTCAGTGGGTTTCAGCCCATTTCAGTGGGACTCAGGACCATCAGGACCATCCATAAGTCCTTGTTTATCACCTGTGACCTCTCTCCTCATGCCAGGACCCACTGGCAGCTCACTCATGTGCAATATCCTGTTCTCCTACAAGTTTGCCATGAACTCTGAGGCCAAGAGAGCAGAGACCAGGGCTGGATTTGTGCCTGAGCTGGGTCTGACTTCTCCTCCCGTGGCTCTGAAAGTTGAGTTGTTTGCATTGGACACGGGGCACGTTTCAAATCGCAGCCGCCTCGCTCTCCGTGAGGCACAACCTCTCCTCAAGTTATCTGTGTGTGATTCAAGGGGATGGCAGCAGGGCACAGTTCCAGGCCGTGACTCATTCAGTCTTTTCCCACTGCTGCTGTAATTCAAGTGGAAATCTCAGAAGATGGTAAAACCTTCAGGCATGTGAAAGATGCCAGGATTTAAGTGCATATGAATGAATCCAGGGCTCGTTTTTGAACTCGGAGCACCAGGGTAGGCTCGCTGTGATCTCATTACCCTGCCTGCTGTCGTGAAGTGGCAGAGCAAGGGGGAATGGAGAGAGAAGGCTTAGATTGGATTTTAGGGGGAAAAAATAATTATTGAGAAAGTGGTGAGGCCCTGGCATGGGTTTCCCAGAGAAGCTGTGGATGTCCTTGGATCCCTGGAAGTGTCCAAGGCCAGGCTGGATGGAGCTTGGAGCACTCTGGGATAGTGGAAGGTGTCCCTGCCCGTGGTGGAGTGTGGAAACAGATTATTTTTATGGTCTCTTCCAACCCAAACCAGCCTGTGATTCTCTGATCCTAATGGTTGGACTTGATGACCTTAAATGTCTTTTCCAACCTAGATAATTCCATGATTCCCTGATTTTTTTATTTTTTTATTTTTATCATGGTAAAGCTCAGGCCCAGCACAGGGACACAGCTGAGCATGCAGAGCACATGGTCCATCAAAGCTCCTGCCCTCCATGTGGGATTTCCCTCCCTGCTGGATGCCCTGGGACCTCCTGTAATCAGCGAGGATGGTCCTGGCTGTGACCTTCCCTCCCTCCCAGGCCACTGGGATTCATCAGCACACACTGGACACTCCTGCTGGATTCCTTTGGGCTCTCTCTGATGTTCTCTGTGGCCTTGGTAGGCAGATGTTGGGTTGAAGGTGGAACACCCTCCATCCATGGGGTGATGGAGCTCACTGCAAGGGTCAGTGCATCCAGACTTCCATTGATCCTGCTCCTGAAACTGATTTTCCAATCGGGCTGCTCGTCCTGACCTTCCCTGCATCCCAGGGCACAGGGAGGGTCCATCCCCAAAGCTTTCCCTCACAGGACAGAGCTCCAGATCCCCTCCAGTGCTGCAGGAAGGAAGATCCTGCTGGCTGGGAACTCTGTGAGGAAAATCCAAGCTGTGATCAGAAAGCTGTTACATCAGTATTTGGACTTGAAATAACTGGAGCTATAACTCATGCCCAAAAAAACCCCAAAACACCTTATTTTTTTGGCCCTAGAACAGTTCTTTTGTCCATTAAACAACAGCGACCACCACTGCAGCTCCCAAGGCTCCTGAATGAACAGAGCCCTCTCTGTCCTTTGTTCCTGCTGTGTGAGAAGCAGGTGATGTTGAGGTGTTTCAGAGCCTCATCTCCGAGGAGCTCTTTAATCTGAAGGAATCGTGTAATCTGTGAGTGACAGGAGTAATTGTGACACTGATTGAGCTGTGGTGGCTCCACTCAGAAGACTTTTGTCTCTGTGCTTGGGATGAGTGGCAGATGAAAGATCTGCTTCCTAATTTGTGCCATGAGAGAAGGGGGGATGATGTGGGAGGGAAGAACCGAGCCCTCTGAACGGATCAATCCCTCCATTCATTTTCTTCTGCACTCACTATTGGCATGGTGAAGGCTGCTCCTCTTGGAAGGACCATTCCAGCTGAGGAATGATGCTGGCATGAAGAAGGTTCAGGAATTCCCCTTTTATTCTGACCATCTTCCCCAGGGATCATAACCACGAGCAGGGGGAGAAAAGCTGTTCTGGCCAACGCTGCTGTCAACAAAGCCCTGCCTTGGCTCTCTGGCTGGAGGGCTTGGAAAGGGGTGAAAAATTGCAGTAATGTTTATTTTGCAGGAGATAAGTTTTAAGCTGAATGTATTATGGTCTTTTTGGCTGACAGTAATCAGGGATTTTTTTTCCCCTAAAATAAGAAAATAGCTGCCCAATCTCCAGCTTA
Source organism: Petroica traversi (assembly GCA_025920805.1). Lineage (NCBI taxonomy): Eukaryota > Metazoa > Chordata > Aves > Passeriformes > Petroicidae > Petroica > Petroica traversi. The sequence continues at coordinate 13,421,730 of JAHLSL010000061.1, read as the reverse complement.
ATTTTAACCTGAAAAATATTGGGGACTTGACAATGGTTTGAAAAGGGATTTCTGGATGAAAACCTAATGAATGGCTCAAAAGTTGATTAAGAAGGAGGGGAGATGCTAAGTCAAAGTTTTCTAGCTAGGAATGGTGATTTATTATCCAGCTATCTTTGCAAATGACAAAATAACTAATTAGATACAATTCATCATCAGAAGTTAAAGCTGCCACTGGTGTAAGACGGAAGGTTTTATGAACAATTCATAGTCTCAAATTCTGATTTAAATGTAGCATAGTGTGCATTGAGAGTTAGTCAAACGCACTGAGGCGCTGGGAAAGGCTTAATAAGATTCTAAAATTCTGACCCCCTGTAGATTTTTTTGTTTTTTTTCTGATGAAGGATTTGAAAAGGGCGTTTTGGAATGATGTTTTATATGGCAGTAGTCTTTTCCCATAAAGCATCAGCCATAATAATTATTTTTATGCAGATCCTGAGGCACAGAGAGATTAAGTGACTTTCTCAAGGTCAGACAGTGAGTCAGAGGCAGAACCAGGGAATGAAGGCGAGTTTTGATTCAGGGGCTGTGGCACTTTCTCAGGCAGCCCTCACTCAGATCTCCAGGGCTGGATGCACTCAGTCCTGGTGTCCCAACATCTTCTATCCCAGTTAGGAAGATTCCAACCCTGGAAGTGGATAATCTCAACCAGATTTTTGATTTATCTCTGGAATCAACGTGACCTTCAGGAAGCTGTTGATGAGGACGTTGTCCTTGGTGGCTGAACTCCCAGGGGACAATTGTGATGATGAGTGGCTTCTTCAGTGGCCTCTCAGTACTTAAGAGGGACTTATAAAAAAGGGCAGAGTGGATTTTCATTTGGGCAGATGGGAATAGGGCAGAGGGGAATGGTTTCATACTGGCAGAGGGCAGATTTGGATTAGGTGTTAGCAAGAAATTCCTTGTTCAGAGGGTGGAGAGGTCCTGGAACAGGGTGCCCAGAGAAGTTGTGGATCCCTGGAATTGTTCAAGGCCAGGTTGGACTGGGCTTGGAGCACCCTGGGACAGTGGATGATCTTGAAGGTTTCCTCCAACCCAAACCATTCTGTGATTCATATTTGGCTGTGTTGTCACTCAATATCCAAGCTGGAACCTTGTGGCAAGGGATCAGTGTCCTGGGTTAGCCTAAACCAGGACAATCAGGAAGAAATTTTCCTGCATGGTTTTCTACTGATAAAAGACCTGTCCTAATTTCCCCACTGGGTGAAACTCAAAGCCTTCCCTGGGATCACCTGGAGATTGGAAATGGAGCAGCCCTGAAGTTCTCCAGCACTGCTGCCTGTAAGGACCCGTGCAGTGGTGAACCTTGCATTGCTGCTGCTGCTGGCCAGGGCTGGGGAGGGATTTGCATTCCGGCCTTTTTTGCAAATCTCTGTGCTGAGCCAAGTTCTGCTGCAGCAGCTCCCAGGGGATACAAGAACTGTAGAAGTTGTTCGCTCGCTCGGTGAAGTCGAATAAGTCAACAGCATTCCTCTCTGGACATTGTTTGTGTCTGCAGATATCTCCTCGTGAGTTATTAGCTATGGAAAAGATTTATTGCCAAGATACTGGCCTTCGTTTAGTCTCCTGGTCACTGCAGGTTTCTTTCCAAATTTATTTTGTCCTAAGTGGCTGGAGTGCTGCTCCTCCTGACGTTTCCCCCAGGGTGTCTCCCCTGCAGTCTGGTGGTTCTCGCTGGCAGGAAGTTGTCCCTCATGCTCAGGCTACTTCTTATCAGCCTGTCACTTTCTCAACTCATTGGGCTAATAGTTCTCCCAGCTCAAGAGCTGTCTCTCCATGTCCTTTTGCCCTGCTCTCCTCGAGGGAGCCTCTTCTTGCACTAAGAGAGGGTCAGACTCCATGAATTTACAGGTTTTTTTTCTGCCCTCGTGCTCTGACTCCTTGGAGTCTCAAAGATTCTGGATCTGACCTGCAGTGAACTCTTGCAGAATGTGTAAAAGAATAGATTTTTTATAAAACAGAATCATGGAATCATTTAGGTTGCTGAAAACCTCTAAGATCAAGTCCAGTAGTTCCATCAGCATGCCAAGGCCTCCACTACAGTGTCCCCAAGTGCCACATCTACACAGCTTTTAAATCTCTCCAGGGATGGGGAACCCACCCCTGCCCTGGCCAGCCTGTTCCCAGGCTTGACAACCCTTTCCATTAATTTTTTTTTTCCTGTTATCCAACCTCAACCTTCCCTGGTGCAACTTGAGGCCATTTCCTCAAGTAAGCAATGAAGATATCGGAGTTCATAAATCTCAGGGGTTTGGACATTCTCATAAATATGAGAGTTGTATCCATGAAGGGGTGAAATGGTCTTTTCTGTCCTGGACGTACATTATTTATGGGAGCATAGGGGAAGCCTCAGTTATTCCAGCACCAAAACTGCTTCTCAGATTTGCAGCAGGGATGTGAAGAAACAGGGAAGGGAAGGCAGGAAAAAAACAACACAAGGAAGATGAATTTTGATGCTCATCTGATGAACCAGGAAAAGACTGGAGGGTTTTTCTCCTTTAACTTCAGTTCAGAGCTGGGGCACCACTGAAATCTTCCAGACACCCCATCCATTGAAGGCTCATCAAGGCAGCCATTCCATCCTGGCTCCAGATGTGCACAGATGTCGAGCAGAGCTCTGCCCTGCCGTGCACCACGGTTTGGAATCAGCAGCGTCCTCCTGCATCCCCAGCCTCCTCTCTGGAGAACACCTCAGCAGCTGGGCTGGAGAGGGGAGCAGCAGTGCTCGGTGCTGATTAAGCACTAATGTAATTAATAGCCTCTTACCATCCTTACATTACCAACAACGTCAGCGTGTCAGTAACTATTTACAATATAACTTACACAAATGTCATCTTGCTGCGCCGAGCACTTCATATCTCGCAATTCCCTGCCACGGTAATAAAATCAGTCAGCCAGTCGGAAGGGAAACACACCCAGGAGATATCATTATTAATGGCACTGGGCCAGGCTTTCCACGAGCTGTGTGGGAGGCAGAGGAGCAGCGAGGAGCTCGTTCCTGCACTGAGATGCCCTCAGGTCTCTGCAGGGGATAGCTTTGAATCTGGCTGAATGTGGGCTCAGTTACCCAGTCAGCAAAGTTTGGAAGGGTTTGTCAATTATCTCCTCGCAGTTAACATCAACCCGGCGTGTTCCAAACCAATTTGGTTTTTAAAGGTCTCAAATAATTTTGCTTGTCTTGAATTGATTGTTTCCTGTGGTAAAAGATTTTTTCCCTGGGCTTCCTGCTTATGTCCTGAACCCTGGCCATCCAAAGGCCCTTTTCCTCACGAGCTGGGGATTCCGCCCTACTGAATAAAGGTGGCTTTGATGCTCTGGGGCTTTGTTTTAAAGTCATAAATTAGTAGCTGGATTGGATGTTGGCATCCCTAATTGGTCATTTGCAGGGAGAGTTGATCTCTGACATTGTAGTCCAGGTTCATTGTGGCCTTGCAGTTCTTAGAGGGCTCAGAAAAAAGGGTGAAAATTACTTTATCCACAGGCAGAGGGTGAGGGGGAACAGTTTTAAACTAAGAGGAGAGGTTGAGATCAGTTGTTAGGAGGAAATTCTTCCCTGTGAGGGAGAGGAGACCCTGGCACAGGGTGTCCAAAAAGGCTGCGACTGTCCCTGGATCCCTGGAAGTGTCCAAGGCCAGGCTGGACATTGGGGCTTGGAGAAATCTGCGATGGTGGAAGGTGTCCCTGCCCATGGAAATGGGGTTGGAATGGGATGAGCTTTCAGATCCTTTCCGACTCAAATAATTCTGGGATTCTCTGATTCATAGGGATGTGAAGACAATTACTGAAGGTGCCCAGTCCTCACTGTTTTAAGGCAGAATAGGCTGAAATATCCTAAAATCCTTCCATCAGGATGCAGCTCCCAGTGACAGCACTGCAAAAATCCCTGCTGATTTCCCTGGAAGCTGCACAGATCCCCAAGGGACTTTTTTTATCCTGCTTTCTTCTCTGATGACAAAAAAGACTTTTCAAAGTGCCACCTTCACGTGGGTTGTTCTGTTGGCACTGATCTTCCAGAAAGGCCTAGCTTTGCAAAACTGGGATCAAATAATTTCCTGCTGCTGTTCCTATGTTTTCCTCTGCAAGGTCCTAAAACTCTCCAGGCAAGTCTGGGCCATCAGGATCCAGGAGAATTTGTGTAGCTGTGTGAGAACCATTCATGTGGGTCTCTGTGCAAGCAGAGAGTGTGACAGCATTTATTTTGCTGTGGTTTCAGATCTAAGAGCAGCCATGGCAAATTCACATTTGTCTGTTAAAAAGAATAAAAGAAACACACAGGACAAGGAAAAAAAAATCCCAGCTCTTGATGGATTAAATAGTGCATTGACTGCCTAGAGCCTTGGAGGTCTGTGCGGGATAAAAATGCCCATCTGACACACAGCAAATATTGAAATCAGTGGAATTACGTGAAATGCAGAATTTGTCCCCTCAATCCCCATTTTCACTGTCACATTCTGATTCTGAGGCAAAGCAGATATAAATCATGTACAGAACTGGGAAATGTGGAGCCTGTGTCGACTGACACAGGTGCCTGAGCTCCTGAAAGCCCTTGAGTTCTTGCAGGAGAACTGATGAGCAGAAGTGGCTGCAGGGAGAGATCTCAGAGGGTTCAAATCAAGCAGAAGTGTCAGTCAAGGAGCCCGACAATGCCGGGAAATCAGCGCTGAATTCTCCAGGAAAACGATGCCATTTGTTTGCAATTCTAATACAATGAATCAACAGATCACTTGCAAAATGCTCCTAATGAGAATGTGCATAATGGATGTGAGCAAGGGAGGCTGTGAGGAGAGAGGGGGATCTGGATCCAGGCTTTGCTGCTGAAATTTGAAAGTGGTTTGGGCCAGCTCAGAGGGATCTGGCACATCCAGAAAGTCAAGTCCTGGAAGAGGTTGAAGTGAAAGGTCTCAATTTTTGCCACAGAAAAGGAGGTTTTGGTTAAGAAGGAGTTGTTATGGAGTGGTCAAGAGTTTGGTAAAAACAGCAAACATATTTGCTAGATATAAAGTTTGAATGGTTTAAAAATCACCTGGGAACTGAGGGCTCCTAACAGACATTATTCCTGTGTTTTCTTTTCCTGCTGAGAAATCTAACTTTTAGCACAGTTTGATTTTGTTGTTGTTTGGTTTTGTTGGGTTGTTTTTGGGGGGTGGAGGGAAGAATTTCCATGGAGATTGGATAGAGATCAATTGTTCATTGTCTTTTCCACTCTAAGAACAAGGGGTTTTTGTGGGGAATGAGTCAGCTCTAGATGAAAAATGGCAAGTTTTAATTATTTTCAAGTTATCTTTTTTTTTTAGTAACACCAAGGAGAAGCAGAACCTAGATCCTCCTCCCAGGCAGAGCAATAGGCAAAAAAGTGATGTAGGATGACCTGTCTGGGGATCTGAATAAAACTCCTGAACCAGGTGACCTCAAGGATTACCCAGGATTTTTGCTCTTTTTGGGAATTTTTCTGTGGACAAGGAACGAGCTGGTTCTGAGGGCTACCGGTGATCTGGTTTCTGCTTTTTCTGGAGTCTGATCTGTCCAGGCAGAAATGGGAATTGCTCAAGAGTTTCTGCTATTTAATGTCAGTCCTCAAGGGAGGTTCCAGGGATTTCCGTATGAGTGGGAAGGTGCTCACATCCACAGGCTGGAAGCAGCAGTGGAACAGGACAGAATTCCTGCTGTGCAGTCCAGTTGTCCCACAAATTTCATGTGAAAAATACCAGATTACATCCACAGAAAAAAGTGCCAGGTCTGGAATACAGGAAAGTTGTTCCATCACACATCTGCTTGTGCTGACTTCAGATCCAGAAGGATCCGTTGCTTTCTCCCTTAAAGGATCACTGGGTAGCAGAACCACAAACTCCTTGTAGGATTGGCCCAGAGCATCTGTATTTCGTGCAAATACGTGTATTGTGACATTAAATATAGGCTGGGATGATGGAAATTCTCTGCTGCTTTGGCACTGGGAAGCTCCATGGAAGAATGGAAGGAAATTGGGTTCCCTGACCCTTCTTCCCTCCCTGGGATGAAGCCTAAAAGATCAGGAGTAATTTGTGTCAGAGCAGATTTCTGCTAATTATATCTTTTTATGTAATTTTTTTTCTCTTTCCTCTTTATTAGTTCTTTTTCCCCCACTAATTTCTGCTTTTTCCATTTCCTCTTTCCCCTAATGCTTCTCTAAAGCAAAATAAGACAAATTTACAGTAAAACACAGCTTTTATTGTCTATGCTGAAATTTGGGCTATTCCAGGTGCACTTTCTTTATCTGAACTGAGAGAAGTTAAACAAGAGGTAGAGCTGTGTTTCATCTTCACACGGGTGCTTTAAGTGCTGACTGTCAGGGTCAGTTTTAGGACTAGTCCAACCCTCTGTGCATCCAAAAAGTGAGGAGAACCCTGAGGAAGAGTGTGAACATGGACCAGCTTCGTTTTCCCAGCTTTCAGCAGCACAAGTGTTTTAAGGAGCAGTTCTGAGGGAATTTTCGAAAATAGTTTTTGGAATTTGCCTCAATTTTTTCATGAGAGGCAGCTGAGGTCTCTCAGCACCCTTGGGAGCATGGAGGTGGCTGCTGTCTCCTGGGAAGATGGAACTGCCCTTTTCCTTTCTTTTCTCCATGCTTTGGGATGGGTGATGCTTTTATGAGCCCCGGGAACATAAAAGAGACTGCAGGGGGGAAAGAATGACTTTAGGGTTGTTTGGAGGGAAACTGGAAAGGCAGGAGAGTGCTTTTTAATTAATTGTTTCCATCTCTCCTGTTTCAGAGAGTACCTCTAAAAGAGAGGAGCTGAACTGGATTCATTGCTGGCTCTTTTCAAGATAAAAAAAGCCCTTGACTGTTTCCTGGTTTTATATGAAGGGTAAACACTACACTGAGCTATTTGACAGCAGGACCTGGCTGTTGTTATCACCTCTTGTTCTCCTTCTACTTTAAATTTACATTTTTATTTAAAGCTATTTTCTCTCCTCCCAGTAGATGGAAAGCCTAGAGTTATCTCCAAGGTTATCAAGCTGTCTCTTCCCAAGGTCTGTCACACGCACAGGTAACTGGGGGAAAGTCAAGCAGCAGGAGAACGAGAAGGAAGCCCAGAGCAGCCAACAAAAACCTCAGATTTTAAGTAGGAGGAGAGCCTAATAATCATGAGATGGAGCTTTGCCTTTGGTACAAATAAAGAAGGCTCCCTCTTAATTCAGATCTCTTTTGCTCTTTCAGAAAAAGCAAAACCCTATCAGGCCTGGGAGAAAGGGGACAACCAAGGCTGTGGTTAATGCTCCAGATGTGACAGGGGTACAAAGAGAAGGAAAAGCTGCAGATAACTTGTCCCCTATCAGCACTTGAGGAAAATTCATTGTTGATGTCTCTGCTTGGATCTAGACTTGGAGGGGCAAAGCCTGTCCTATCACAGACCTGCTGTGAGCTGGCAGCTCCCTCCTGTCTGGGTGACATGGCAGGTGAATTATCTCTTTCAAACACTTGCTTTTATTCACGGGGATTGAAGCCCCCTTTTGAAACATCAAATCCAGAATTATGGGTGGGGTGTGCAGGAGAAATCATCTTTTCTGTCACTGCTGAATTCCTCAGAACGTGGCGGGGAGGGGAAAAAGAGGCTCCCAGGAGCGGTTCAACTTTTGTGGAGGCTTGATAAAACCATCCCTGCTTCTTGTTGGTTTTCATTTTCTTTTAACATTCTGTAATAAAAGGAAAGGATTTCCAGGGGCTGTTTCTGGCTAAGGTTCTGCTGGGGATGGCTTTGTGCTCTTGGTGTCTTTCCCCCTCTGCTGTGCCATGTGGCTCTTGCCTGCAAGCCTCCTTTTTTAAATTTTTTTTTTCCCTAAGAATAGAGTTTTTTTTTTTTCTTCTGCAGAGATAAACATGATGACTTTTTCATGAGCATGGCAAAGCTCAGAAGCACTTGCAAAGCACCAGCTCTTGTTTGATTTGTCCTTTGGACAAACAAGGGACAGTTCATAACTGTCCGTGTAGGAGAGATTTGATTGATTCCATCAGCAGCATTGCAGGGAGTTGTGGAGTATTCGGGTTTTATTTTGGTTTGGTTTTTATTATTTTTTTTTTAGTGGAAGTACATGAGGGAGAATCACTGATTTCATTCTCCCAGAACTGTTACATTAAACTTGTCTTCCACAGGTGTAAATGTTTTCCGATTCACTTGACGACCTCTCATTTTTAAGGGAAATTATTATCCTCCACAACAGTAAAAATTACATGTCAGATTGTTTTTAGGCTGTTTCAGGCTGGTTAGTTCAGAAACAGCCCTGCAAAAAGGAGGCAAATTGGGTTTTATTGGGGGACAACTTCCTTTCCATCCCAAGTTGGCTGTTTTGTATCATAATGGAATTTCTGAATCGGAGTTGAGCGTGCGTGGTTTGACAGGCCTGGAAAAATGTAATATCCCACCAGGATCCCAGGCAGCTTTACTGTATTATTTACTCTATTTACTTATTTATTCCATCTCGAAGTGGAGGTGGCTGTTACTCGATATAAAACTCACACTGTGCTGTGTGATAATGCAGGATTTATTTGGTGTAGAAAGGAGCCCCAGTCCACAACAACATCATAGCCATTTGTGTGCTGCACAAGGCATTCCCAGAAATTCTTCCCCCTTTCACTCTTTTCAGTTATTTTTCCTTCCTGTGAGGCTGGAATAACCCTGGGAAGAGGGATTACCCCAGATCTGACTCTCACTTTGCTCTTGGGAGCAGAGGAGATGACGTGAGAGGATTGTGTGAGGTCTCAAACCTTCACTTGGAGAACAGAACTGAGATCCAGAGCCAGGGCTTGGCCACCAGGAGGTGGGAAGGGCAGGGGAGGGTGACGCAGAACAGGAGGCCACTTGTCCATACTTTGCCAGTGGAGGTTCAAGGCTGAGAGAGCTGAAAAAGGGGCACATGTTTGTCATGAGTGTGGATTTCAGAGGGGAAAACACCTCTCTGCCCATTTCCACCGCGTGGTTTGCTTCAACAGGAAAGCAGGAAAAATCCTAAAACTGATCTGCCGCAACCTCAGGTATCCAGGACCCTTTCTACCCAATCCAGTCTGGTTGGTGGCTGAGTTTTAAGTCTTATTTTTACCACTTCCCAGTGCTGGCAACACAGGTGTCCATGAAGGCTTGAAAAATCCATCCATTCTGGAATAGCACTGAAAAGTGGATGTAGACAGGGTTCAGATTTCAGCCCCTGGGCACAAACCTGTAAAAAGCCTGAAAATTAAATACTTGAGGGTGAAAAGGAACGTACAGCTTGTAGGTAACTGCAGCTTTTAAATAATAATTTATGTCTGTGCTTTTACTCCTGTATTTTTTTTATCCTTTTAGCTGTTTCCTCTCCCTCTGAACATCAGTGTCTTACTGGGGGTGGAATGAAACCTGAGCTCAAAGGCAGACAGAAAACTGGAGATGGAATATTACCCCTGTTTTACAACTGACTGAATTTGGGAATTCATCTGTGTGACTGTAGGACACAAAACATTTCCTCTGGATGCCTGAATCTCCATTTCTTGCCAACTGTCAAGAATGAGGCAGAACTTGTGTTTTCCACCAGGGAGGCCAGAAGGTTTCCAATAAAGTCCGTATTGTAGGGAAATGAGGGATGCAGAATCTTCCAGGACTGGGTGTGGGATCCACTTAACAACACCCTGGACAAGCTGTTGTGATTTCAGGATTTTCTCTGTGCCATTGCCACCAAATTTCTCTGAATCCTTGGCCAAATCCCTTGACCTGGTGTTTAGGTTCAAAAAACGAGGCAGTTCTGGTAACATGCATGCCACAAAGAGGGAACCTTGAGCTCTCCAGGGTGGAACAGCAAATCTCTACTGAAGGCATGGCTTTCTAACATTGACTAACATCATTTTGAGGTTTTTTTGCCTGCTTTTGACTGGGGTTTTTTTGGTTTTTTTCCTCATGAATGTGCTGGTCTAACCTTGCAGATGTAACCTAACCCAGTAACCTCAAACCTTGCAGCCTGCATGAACTCTGAGAATTGCTGGAGTGATTATGCTTGAGCATTAATTAATCCCAGCACGTTTGGGTGTCAGGGTGTTGGGGGACACTTCCTCTCTTCCACTGCTTGCCTCATGCATGAAACTGTAGAAAAACCCCACAGCACTTAGAATTTTGTGTATTTTTTTTTGCCTGTTCCCAGGAATTCCTATTTAGATGGAGGTTTTCTCAGTCAGGGACCACATCCAGCGTTGCCTGGCACAATGGGACCCTGCTCTTTGTGGTGACCTCGAAATGTTGCCATAATAATAATAATAGTCTGTGGCTTTTTGGCACATCACCTATTAATCACAGCAGCTGTCAGGCAAGGCATTAGATGGGAACAGCTCCCCGCAAGAAAAAACAAATACAACAACATCCCGTGGAGCTTGTGGAGCTGGAATCCACACTCTGGAGGGTGCCAGGGAGGGAAGGAAGGGCTAAGCCGCGACATTTCACTCTGATTCGTTAACCTTGGCTGGCGTTCAGCCGCTCAGGGGGTCCCCAGAGACATCCAGAGTTTGAAATATTTACAGTGAGCACAAGCTGGAGGTGCACGGAGGCATCAGGGACTCAGCACGCCATGGGGAAGAGGCATTCCTGGCATGGTTTATGTGCTGCTCCTGTACTTCACGCCTGCGCTGGGTTTTCCTCCCCCAAATTTTGTTTCTTGTGCAGACCTTGAGCGCCCAGGATGCCCCCGAGGCGGGAGCTTCATGGTTTGACAGGGTTGTGCAAAGAAATTTTTTTTGCTTCAGGTCCATGGGGTGATCCTTGCTGGAAAAAAGGCAGGGAGCTTTATCAGGCACTTACCTCAATCCCACGAAATTTGTGCCACAGACCACTTGTTTCTCTGCTCTACCCACAGGCAGAAAAGCAGGTAAATGTGTTCAAAATTCACTCTCCAGAGGCATTCCCTGAAAATTGCTCCATGTTTATGCCTAAAAAATTCCTTGGTGCTAAACCGGTCCATCTGCAGAAAGCAAACTGGTCCATTAGAACATCTGCAGAGAGCAAACCCAAACAAAATGAGATTACTGTCAATTTGTGTTTATTTGAATTACTGGATAAGACCTAGTCATGGATCAAGGCTAAACATGTACAAATAATTGATTTTGGGTTCAGTGGCTCAAAGCAAAAACACATGGAAAATCTTCTGGTTGACCTAAACCACTCTTTTTTTCCAGTTTTCTGTTAACGTGAAGGCGTTTTAAAAAGCAGCAAGAGAATGCAATCCTTTAACACAGAGAATTGTTAAATATTTGAAGCTTCGTGAAATTTTTTCCTCCTTGCTTTGGTACTTTCTAGTTTCTATAATTTAAAAAAATTGATTAAAAATTCCTTCAAAATAAAATATCAGCATCTTCAATGCTGCAATTTTACAAAGAAACTTCTCAGACCTTTTTAAGCTATTAAGAAATATTTTGCCCTGTGTTGATCAATGACAAGCCAACGTCTCTGTCTACTTTTACTCAGATCCCAACGTGACAGATGTTGTTTCATGAGTGAGCATGAAGGTTTTTAACTGAGGATTTTGACACTTTCTGCTTGAAGAATTTTTTTGGAGATGCCAAGGGCATTAAGGGGCTTTGATCACTTGGGTTAAATTTACGGTGGGAAATCTTGGGGGACTTGAAGTGAACTTGGACTGGAAGTGAACCCTCCAACCCAGACCTGCTGATCTGGAGTTGAACCAGAGCTGAATTTCAGCCTTTTCTTCTTGGACTCCTTAGAAATGACACCATTACAGACATGGAAACTACCAGCAGGTGCCACTTGGGATTTGGCACCTCCTGGGCTCCGGGCAGGAAAGAACTAAGTGTGCTTGACCCAGACCAGTGGGAATAACCAAAACCAGGATTTGCTGTGTCCACTGTTGAGGACTGAGCTGTTCCCCTCCTCCATGAGCACAGAGTGTCCCTGTGTCTTTCACCACAGCAGCTCCCTCTGGGCCTTTTCCACTGCTCCTTTCTCCACCCTGGTTTGTTCCCTACAGGCAGCACTGGCACCTGAAGGCTTTTGGGGCAGCTTTGCAAACCGCCAAGGGCTAAACTTGCTGGTTGAGGAGGCTGTGAAGCTGCTTGGGTTGAGGTTTTCATGGAGGAGAAGTGAAAATAAGTGATGGTTACAGAGGTGAGGGCATCCCTGGCACCCTACCCCTGGCATGGGGCAGGAATCAGGACACATTGGCTCCAGCTCAGAAAACACCATGGAAAAAAACCTCAAAAAAACAACAGCATCATTTCCCAAAGGTGTTCCCTGCCTCTGGGAATGCCTGGCCCCGCCCAGCCCGGTGCAGATACTTGGGAAGGGAGTGCAGAGCCCAGCAGAGTTTATTGGTAAATGCTACCACTGATTAAAACAGGCTTGAGCTGCTGTAGGAACAAGAGGTTGCCATGGAAACAGTCTCTTGATGTGTCCAGGTTTTGAAACCACTTTTCCCTCCTCTCCCGCCCTCGACGCTTCTTCTTTTTTCCTGCTGTTGTTTTGTTGGAGATTTTCTCTCCTGGGATGGGGTGGTGCAGGTGGGCACTGGGGACCAGGAAGGTGCCAAGAGGAGCCGCTCATCCCATGGAAGGCTGTGAGGGTGGGAGGCCCTCTCCACTTGGTGAATCCTGGAAAGTGGGGCCTGGAAGGACACTGGAGGGTCACAGTGTTGTGGGAGCAGGGGGAGAATATCCCAGGAAAGCTCTCCTCCCAAAGGCACCCAGCTGGGAGGCTCTGAGGCTCTGCCCACTGCGGTGTTCATCCCAGTAATGACTCTTCATCACCTCACTCCTCTTGGGAATGGTAGCAGTGATGGGAAGCCACCTTTGGGACCATGGGAAATCAAGCCAGCGCCACCAGGAGTGGTTCTGAGGGACAAAAAGAGGATCCCTCCTCCTTCCCCACCCCTGCTTGGGCTCCCTACCTGGGGAGAGGAGCTTTCATTTCGCTCAAGTGGATGCAAAGCAGCCCCTCCCCTGTGGTGGTGTCATTATGCAGCTGCGCTGAAGGGCCATTGACGACCCCTGCAAAGCTTTGAGGAGAATTTTCCTCCTAGATCACTCAGCCCTCCTTTCAGGCAAGGATTTTTTTCTATTTTTTACCAACGTCCTGCTTTGTTTTTGTGTTTTCTTCTAAACCACAGAAGCATCTGCAGAAACACAGGCTCCTCCCTGTGTGTTGCTGCTTTTGTCCCTTCCCTGGGAATTCCCCTGGCTCTTCCCAAGTCCATCCCGAGCTCTTCAAATTCTGCATGAAACTCCTCCTTGCATGAGCTGTTTAGGATATGACACCATAATGTCATATATTATTTTACTGTGTTGTATGCAGGAGTAATTTCAGTGTTTTACTGCATCCAGAGAAGGTTTGAGAAACCCTAAACCTTTTCAGTCATGCTCTAAAAGTCCCAAAGATTTTCCTCTACAACTCCCTGGAGGGTGGGGCCAGGTGGGGTTGGGCTCTGCTCCCAGGGAACAAGAGAAAACAACCTCAAATTGTGCCTGGGGAGGTTTATATTGGATATTAGGGGAAATTTCTTCAGTGAAGGGGTTGCTGATCCCTGGGAAGTGCTGGAATTGCCATTTTTGGAGGGATTTAAAAGCAGTGTGGATGTGGCACCTGGGGACGTGGGTCAAGTGGTGGCCTTGGCAGTGCTGGAGGAACAGCCAAGTTGGACTTGACGATCTTGGAGGCTTTTCCAACCTTAATGGTAGCAGGAGTTAGGGAATCTGAGGTAACCTTCCATGGACTTGCTGAAATACATGGATAATTTTATTCAGTATTGCATCATTGTCCAGACTTCCTCAGCAGCACCGGCCCCCTCCTAGTCAGGCCACTGCAATCCACGGCTATTTGTGGTTTATTTTATGTATTTGTGGCTCAGAACCACATCCTCAGGTAGCACAGACCCAGCCTAAGTGAGCTCCCTTGGGTTTCATGGAATCCCACAATGGTTTGGATGGGACCTTAAAGACCATCAAGTCCCAACCCCTTTCCATGGGCAAGGACACCTCCACCAGAACCTTCAACAGGCTCCACTGAGCCATATCCAGGTGTTTCCCTACCTGGGCTCTGAGCTGCGCTCCAAAGGTGCCTTCTCCCTCTCATTGCCCATGCAGCAGTGACTGGGTCCCTAAATTACCTTCAATTAATGTGATGTGAATCCAGGTCTGAACACTCCCCGTGATGACGGATCTCAGAGGAATTAATTTGGAAATATCTGCAGCGTTTATCTGTGTAATTCCCCAAGCTTGAGTTGAACTGACTTATATTAAATGACAAAATGGATATTTTTGGACAAGGATCTCTTAATGCTTTGCCTGCCCAGAAAGACCTGATGATAAGTGAGGAACACCCAGCAGCCAAAATTGGAGAAAAAAACCCCCCAAAGCCCAGCCCTTTTGCTCCAAGCTTGTAGGAACTGCTCTACATCCCCACGTTGTGTGTTATTTCTCAGATTTTCAAGTTTCAAGCCCTCGCTCAAAGCTTGGACAGTTCCTTGCTTTCATGGCATCTTAAAAGGGACCAGAGAAGCCCTGGAGTCCTTCTGCAGGAACGTCTCAATCAAAGGTGTCATGAAAGGGGTTTAATTTTCAAAAGCTCTGAATTACACCTCGATCAGGGAGGACGTGGTGACGGTGGAATTGCTGAGCTCAGGAGGTTAAAGAATGAAGGGGAATTCGGAGTTAACATCTGTGACACACTGAGGCAGGATGAGAGAGCCTCCGTCCGCAGAGCAGCTATCAAAGGCATTTCCCAGTTCCCACGCTTTTGGGAGATTTTTAATTACCCTGATGTTCGTTAAGAGTCACTTGCTGATTCTTAAATTTGAAGATGCTTTTCTTTTAATGCTCCCAGAAATAAGGGCTGAGCAGCAAATCAACCCCAGCGAGGCAAGGAGGACTCAGTGAGCTCAGAGCTGCTCTGAAGCCAGATCAAATATCAGTTCACACAGCAGCCCCTGCCTCCACCTGCACGAGGACGATGACAGCAGAATGGCTTTGAAATCCTCCAAAGAAAAGCATCCAAGATAGTTCTCTCCTGGGAAAAACTCTCCTTCCCTGGCATCCTATTCCCCATGCCAGAGGTGGCAGGTGGTGAACCTGGTGTGTGGGGAGGGGAAAGGGAACCGGAGAAGGGGAATTAGGCAGGTGTTCAGCAAGGCCAGCAGCAGCCATTCGGCGCTGGCATTCCTGGTGTCACCTCCCAGCCACCTGCAGGGACCCGGACTTTGGTGTCACTGCAGGTAATTGGGGAAAACGCTGGAACAATGAGCAGCCTGGGGCACGCAGGTGAAATGCCAAGCAGGAATTGGGTGGGAGGGGTGGAGGGAGAGCTAACCTGGGTCAGCTACAGCCACACAACCGGGTTTCCTTGGAGCAAAATGTCCTGGGAGGAACGGGTTTGGTGGGGATGGGGGTTTGGGATGGTGCTCATTGTAGGGGCACAGCTCTGTCCCAGTGTGTGGAGCTGCCCTCGTTCATGATCTTCCTGCTGCCACATCAGAGCCTGGCTTGGCTGGGGAATCTTGCACAGGCCACACTGGGGACCTCCAGAGCAGAGGAATTCCTTGAGCATCCTCCTTCTGGTGAAGGCTGCTCTGACGAGATCCAGGGAGACAGCTGGGCAAGGCTGAGACCTCCCCCAGACAGATAAGACATGGCAGAAAGGAAGATATTCCTTCCTCCCAAGCCCAACTGGAGTTTTGGGAGAAACCCTTTCTTGTGGCAGCTTGTCCAGCTGCGGAAGGGACCTCTCTGCAGGTGATGAGGATGATGATGGTGAGACAGTCAAGGCAGAGTGTGATTAAGCCCCTCTCCCTCCCTCAGGCAGAGCTCAGATTGGGGAAAAAAAAAGCTTTGGATGCAGTGGCCTGTAATTATGTAATTCTTCCTCGTTATCTTTTCTAATTGTTCTCGGTGCTGTTTCCTAAACTGATTGGAAACAATGGCAGATGGGGGTGAAGTGGGAGGCAGACGTGAGCATGGCAGGCTGCCAGCGTAGTACAACGCTCTCCAGAAAGGGAGGGAGGAAAAGAAAGGAGAAAGAAGGAAAAAAAACAATTAAAAAAAAACCGTGGTGGAGGCTTGGATGCCAGGACCTGAATCGAGGGGACACCTGAACTGCTGCCAGGCTGGGAGGTGCTACCTGGGGATGTCTCATTCAGGCTCATGCATATGCGATTTTCTGTGTTACATTCAAGAAATTCCAAGCCTTCCCCCATCCCTGGCACATCTCTGGTCCCCCAGAGCTTTGCTCTTTTCTTTTTTTCCCCCCAGTGCTCCAATGACGCAGGTTGAACCCTCACTGGGAGGGGCTTTGCCGGGAGAATCTGTGGTCTTCTCCCTGTGGCATTGAGTTGTTTGTTTGCTTGTGTGTGGGAGAAATAAAATAAAGAAAGAGGGGAATGTGGCTTGTTGCGTTTGGGGGTGAGCGCAGGGGCAGAAGGAGGAGCCTTGTGGAGAGGTATTGCAGTGAGATTTTTCCATATTTTGGTACAGGTTTTAGGGAAAACACAGGGTGCAACTCCCCAGGAGCTCGTTGTTGACTCGTTTTCTCTGCTGCTCGTCCCCCACTGCCCTCTCCTTGCGTGGGTGAGAGTTTTTTGCAGGGATGTGCACCCAGAGGGATTTGGGGATCCAGCAGAGACCCCTGCTCTTCTCTCACTGCCAGTCCTGTTTCTCAGCACTCTGAGAAGGGGTAGCTCACACTTCTGCTGTGATTTTTGCTTCGGTGGAATGTCTGAGCACCACTTTCCTGTGGCAGGGGGTGAGGAGAGGTGTCTGTGGGGTGATGTGGGATCCCAGAGTGGCAGCATTGCCACCCCTGTGGTGAGTAGGGCTCGCTTTTGGGGCAGGGGGTGCCCCTACAGAAAACAGACCCTGTTCATTTATATGGGATCAACACCAGCTCTGCAGGAGGCTCTGAGCCACCCCTGGGTGCTGGTGCTGATTTACTTTCCTCATCCCAGTCTCTGAGTGTTGAATTTTTGTCTCAGTCCCTGTGTCCTGAAAGCTGTTGAGGGGGTAAAACAGAATTTCTTAGAGTTGCTCTCTCCTCCTCCTAACCCAGAGCTGTTGTGCTGTTTTCCCATCGCTGTTGACACCTCTGTGTGCCTCAGGCTGCTGCTGCCAGCTCTGTCCCAGCTGGCCCAGCCTCTCTGGCTTCCATGAGCAATTCTCCACGATGGAGAGGGGAAATTCTACCTGAGGTTTGCTGCATTGGGGGTTTCCTCACCGCTGTGGGGTCAAGGAGATGGGGCTGAAAGGAGCTGGAGCTGGAGGCTGCAGGTGGGGTGGTTCCGCTCTGGTTTGTGTTGGGGTTTGAAGGGTTTGAGCTGTGGTGATCTGGGCAGGGGTGGGAGAGGAAGAAGCAGCAGAGAATGGCAGAGAGATGAATCCCAGCTCCCAGCACGGCTCCCTGGGTGCCACCAGCCAGGTGGGCACTGCTCCTGTGGGTCTGGATGTCAGATTTGCTTTTTGTGAACCTGGGCAGGGCAACTCAGTCTGTCAAAGGTTAAAGAAACTCCCTTGGCTGTGTCCTGAGTGGGTCCTGGGCTCGCCCAGAGCTGGCAGGTTCAGATGGTTGGCAGATCTTTTCCCCAGCAATTCTTCTTCTTTTTGGCTGCATAAATACGTGAACTTCCTTGTGCTCAGCAGACTTTTTGCCTCAGAAGTTCCCATGATGATACAGCACAGGGGAAAAAAAAATATGTTCCTTTATATCAGCTTAGTATTTGGACATTTTAAATTCTATCTTTTTTCTCTCGGGATTGTCCTTTTTCTTGTGTTATGATGCAGAAAGAACAAAAGATCCCTCTATCATTTTTTAATATACCTTTATCATCCCTCTTCACATTCATCTCCTCTCTGAACTGCACAGTCCTGGGAGCTCCTGCTGATCCCTCTTCATGAGCACAGTTTTGCCATGACCTTGATCAGCCTTGTCACAGCTCCCTGGACTGTATTTAGGGTAGATCAGTGCCTTTGGGGTGGGTGACAATTCCCTGGGCAGTGGCATGTACTTGGGACAGGATCTCCTATCAATGCTGGATTGCAGAAAAACATCCTCAAGGAAGTTACTGGTGGATGTTCTACCAGAAAATGTGATGCAGTTCCAGGATTTATTTATTTATTAATTCCTCTGTGTGTGTGAGGTGTGTATTTACCTCACTTTCACCACACATTTGCATCACTTTCCTTCTCTCTTTTTGCAGAACACAATCCCAGGACTGTCTGTTGGGAAATACAATCAGAGCAACTCATGTTATTTCAGTGTGCTTCACACAGTTGTTTTTCTTCTATTATTAGTATTTTTTTTCCCCTTTCTCTTCCTTTCTTTCCCAGACTAGAACAAATACAGTGAGACTGGCAGAAAATTGGCAAGCTTCAACAATCCAGAGGCAGTGATTTTTTTTCTCTAAGTATCTTAATGGAGTCTGTATTTTTTTTATTGTTTTCTCAGCCCTGCAGGTTGTTAGAGTATTTAAAAAGAGAGAGACACAATTCAGCAAGCCCACTCTTACCGACCCCTTTTAGAAAGTCCATGAACCGACAAGAACTCTTCTGAGTTATCCATATTTCAGAAGTCTGCTGAGTTGTCACAGGCATAATGAAGCAGGTGGAATTATCCTCCAGGCTAAGTCTCAGATAAAAATATTTACAGAGGAACCAGACTCACCTGGATAAAAATATTTACAGAGAAACCAGACTCACCTCCATCAGCATCTGAATGTGGGCACCCTTGCAGCACTCCTGCTGTCCCTCCATCCTCCTTGTTTTTTTCCTGGAATATTCTGTTTTCCAGTTAAATCTCCTCTAGCTCCCTGCTCCCTGCAGACCTTGTTTCCTTCTGCACAAAGGTTTTCCCCTCCTGGCTTCAAGTTGGGCCAAAGGAGGTTTAGGTTGGATATTTGGGAAAATTCCTTCACCCAAAAGGTTATGAAGCTGCCAGGGCAGTGGTGGAGTCCCCATTTCTGGAGGCGTTTGGGGACATGGGTTAGGGGTGGGCTTGGCAATGCTGGGTACATGGTTGGACTTGATGGTCTGAGGGGGTTTTTCCAATCTAAATGAATTTGTGATTAATTTGGCCTGGGTTCATTGTCTGTGAGGGAGTGCTCAGCTGGTGAGGGGATCTCTGCATCCACACCCCTCCTGTCATGCTCTCAGGTTTCCTGATCTGAATCATTAAATGGAATTGGTTGTGGGAGCAATCAGTGTCTTGACTTCTGGTTATAAAAATATCCAGAGAAATTTCCTTCAGAGCTGGGAAATCCCAGCCTCTTTCTTCCAGCCAAGTTCCCAATTTGCTCAGTAGGACCTTGCTCTGGTTCTGTTTACCTGAATTCCCCAGCTGTCTGTGGATTTGCAACTCATTTTACCCAGTACAAAATCCTAAGTTTGTTTTGTTTTGGTTTATTTTATTTTTTTTTCCAGGAGCAATGTTTTTATTTGCTTGCTGTTTTTAATGCCTTTCTCTTTGGGGAGTCTGTGTCAATACACTATTTTTTTTTCTTTTTGGTGATGAATAAACTTTGCTGGCTCAGTTTATCCTTGTGAAAGATTTTAACAACCTGCCAAACACTCTCTGCATTCTGTGGCTCCAGTCTGATTTCTGGTGATCCTACCAGATCATAGATGGCTCTCAACCCCATCCTGCAAATCCAAGTGGGGATTCCAGTAGTAACTCCCATTTTCTGTGTCTCTCATATCATGGCACTGAAACTGCTGGAAAATAGGTTTAACCTTCCAAATGAACATTCAGAACTGTCTGTAGGTGTGAGATAATGAGGCAAAGCATTCACCAGGGGCTGTCATTTACTCCTGATCCTCACTGGGCCTCCTGATTCTCCAAAATCCAGGGCAGAGGATGAGGCTCTTGCTGGAATGAGCTTCAACTCAGCTCATCTCGCAGAAATGCCTTAAGCATTAAGGTATGGGCTCGAATAAACAACACAGAGCTCAAAGGGAAACCCTTCATGTGATGAAGATCTATTGAATGACTAATTTGATCTAAAAGGAGGCCTCAGAGCTGTCCTTCAAGAGGCTCCATGCCAATATTTCCAAGGAGCCTGGGTTTTTCTGTCTCTAACTGCTCTGCACGGGTCGATTCTGCCACGAGCTCTACAGGAAAGGGGCTGGGCCATGTCCAGGCTCTGGGATGTTCAGCACTAACACAAAATCAGAAATTATTCAAGATTGTCCAGCTCTCTGTGGCCTACAGAGCAGGGGTGCAGGGTATCCATCTTTTTGGATCTTCCTGGGACAACACCCCTGAATCAAACCCTTGGGTTGAGGATCTCCTTAAGCACAGCTCAAATGGGTGTGACACTTCTGCTTTTCCATGCCCACCTTAAACTCTGACACAAAGATCAGGAACCCCTAAACCCTCATCACTTTGCCACTCAAACCCATCTGTTTTGGGTGCCCCTCTGACCCCTGAGGAAGCATTTGCAAGGCAGAAATGCTGCAGTGAAAATCCCAACACGAAGCTGAATTCCTGGGGTTTATTTTTGAAGTCTGAAAGTGACAACTTGTTGGCCTTGAAGATTTCTCACCAGCGCCGGAATAATCCGGAGGGAGAGATTTTCTTCTTCTTTCTCAGGCCATGGGATAATTAGCAGATTTTTAATGACTGCTTGAGAAAGCTGGCTAATGAGCTATTAAAAACACCTCTTACCCCCTCTCCCTTACCCAGTCCCTAAATGAAAGCCACAAAGCAGTCGGTCATCACTCTGACCGGACGTGTCTTAAAGATATTTTTCTTTTCGAGCTAATTGTAGCTGTTTTGTATTTGCTGGGGAAAACTCCGACTGGGAACACAGCAGGATGAAAAATGGCCTGTTCTGCCTGCACAGAAGTGTGAAGTACAGCCCCAGCCTGGTGCAGGAATTGTAGAATCCTCTGGGCTGGAAAAGGCCCTTAAGGTTGAGTCCAACCATTAATCTAACAATGCTATTAACTACTAACCTAAAACTACTCCTGACTCACTCATGAGCAATCCTTGGCTCTCTGCTGGCCTCTTCAAGTCCAAATGTGCCTTGTGAGCCAAATTCCTGCCGCAGTGGTGCTGATACCACGTGGTAGCATGTTGGAGAAGATGAAATAGGAAAGCCTTATAGATATGATTACCTTGCAAAAGATGCTGGAAATATGGAAAGTAGAATTGAAATTGAGATGAAGACAAGGTTTGAGTTAAAGAGTAACTAAGAAACAATGGTAGAGCTGGCTGAAGGGAATCCTCCTTCTGGATAGAACAATGCCCTCTGCCCAGGCAGGGCCAAAGGGCAGAGCAAACCCTGCCTGCCTGGTAGGAGATTCCCAAAAGCAGTTTTTTTAAGGTTTAAAATATAACCCCATATGGTAATGTAATGATTATTATAGGTTGCATGCAAATATTGTAGAGTTTGTAACTTGTTTCAGATTGGTTAAAGAGAATTAGAATATTCAACAGAGAAGATGATTTATTGTATTGTAAATGGCAAATCACTCTCTTTTTGCTCTCTCTTTTTACCTCTTTCTCTCTCTTTCTCTGGCCTGCTCTGAGCTGTGCCTTGCAACCCAGCAGCCTCTCACACCCACGCTCTCTCACAATAAACTCCCATGCTCTAAACCCATCTTTAGAGATCTCTCACTTCTATTTTACCCCTATAACCAAATTCCACAGAGTTAAATCCTACAGTAGCACCAGGGTCGGGAGCATCTTCTGCCACAACCTCTTGTTTTTGAGCCATTTTCACACTTGGTTTAGTGGCTGCTCTGCCTGGCCTTCCTTGGGGTGTTCTCTCCAGATATCTGGAAAAAATCCTTCCCTGAGAGGGTGGGGAGAGGCTGGCACAGGGTGCTCAGAGAAGCTGTGGCTACCCCTGGGTCCCTGGCCAGGTTGGATGGGGTTTGAAGCACCCTGGGATGGTGGAAGGAGTCCCTATAGATTCTGGAAGATCTTTAAGGTCATTTCCAACCCAATTCGGTGGTTCTTTCTGAGCATGTGGAGTGTTGGGTTGAAGGGAGGACACGGCCAGCATGGTCTGTGCTTCCCACATGTCTGTCCCGCGTGACTGCGGACAAGGCAGGAGATCACCCTCGGTGCCTCCCGTCTGTGCTCCTGGAGACACTGACAACTGTTCCCGCTCTCTCCAGAGGAGGTGGACAGCTTTGCAGAGCAAAATAGCTCCACACCCTCTGGCTGTGAACTCTGATGCTTTTTAGCTCAGCTCTTGGCGTGTTCTCCCTTCATTAGTGCTCCTTGCCTCTTCTCGGGGTTGTTTTCCTCCCTGTTCCCTTCTGCCCTGATGAAAAGTGGTTTCAGAGGGACAAAATATGTGAGAAGGCTGAGGCCACTTTTTCTTTGTGAGGTGACATCCTCTCCTGTCACTTGCCATCCCCTTCAAGAGCACTGATGCTGTGCAGCCCATGGAGCTGGGGCGGCCTCTCCTGCTCGGGGGCTGTCGCTCTCCCCATCTGCTCCCACCACAAATCCTGCCCTGCCATGCCAGGGAAAAAACCTCTTTCCTGCTTTTTGGGGAGATGTTGACCTGCTCTACCTCTTCCATGAGGACAAAGGACTTCACTGTGACACAAATCAAGGCATGCGTGGTTTTTTTAGGGATTGTTCATGGCAGGGTCCATCTCCTCCAGCCCTGGCATCAGCTGTAGAGAGGCTGCTCACTGTCCCACTCCTTGCTTTGTTCTTTGTGAGCATGAGCTGGAGTCTCAACTGGAGTAACTGGTGTCTCCCCAGTGACTTTTCATGGGGTGGTTTAGGTGTTTCTTCTTTAGCAAACAAGAAACATGGAGAAATGAAGTCCTCCTACGTGGCTGATTTCTCTTCCAGCCCCTCATGTGCAGCTCTCTGATCTCACAGTCTGTTGTTATGGAAATAATACAATTACAGTCACTGTGAATAACGAGGAAACACAGTCTGCCAGAGGGAAAAAAGGAGAGCAGTTTTCCAAGGTTTCCTCAAGTATTTGGTGAGATGAAGAGAAGGGAGGGACAAAAGTGCCACGAGGCAGACTTGTATTGGTTTACAGCTCTTATCCCCTTTTCCCCCAAGCATTCACATCATTTTTTGCTCTTCTGTAGATAATGGCTAAACCTTGGTCAGTGTTTTCACTGCTGCTCTCCTCTTGGCTAATTAATACTTCTTAATCAAGCCAGTGGAGGTGGACAGCTTTTCAAGGCAAAGCAGGACCCCAGCCTGCAGCTGTGGGCTCTGATGAGTTTTGGCTTTGGCTCTTGACATGTTTCTTCTCTTCATTAGTGCTCTGTTGGTCTTCAGGGGGCTGCTGGTACCTCCTGCCATTGTCTGTCCCTTCCGCTTCCATCCTTCCCTTCCACTTCCATCCTTCCACTTCCATCCTTCCCTTCCACTTGCAACCTTTCCTCGCTTTCACCATTGCTTCCATCAGCTGCTCCCATGGACACCTGGTCCTAAGCTGGCTCCTGTGTCAGAGTTTCCAGCTATCCACCCTTGCAAACTTCTGGAATTCCTTCTTTCAGACCATGGTACCAAGAGTGGTCTGTGGTGAGGTGATGCCTGAGATCCTTTCTGGGAGAAGATTGATGGAGCCCAAATACTGCTGACCTTTCCAGTGCCACCACACCAGGTGTTGGTGCATTTGCAAATGTAGTGTAAAAAGAGATGTGAAACAATGAGGGATGAGGCAGAGAGGAGGAGATGGAGGATCTGTTTGAGTGTTGGTTACTGAGTTTATGGGATTTAAAGAAAAATCCTTAGTTTCTGTGCCTTGGTTCAAAAAGTCTTTAAACACGGCAGACGAAACTTTAATTTACTGTCCTAGGGACAGAAAGTGTTGCTGTCTCTGGAAACAAGTCTGGCTTGGCGTGATCACTGATTTCTCTGAAGATGAAAATGTTCTTTTCTTTAAACTATTTGCTGTCAAGCACGGGCTCAAATGCCTCTGATTGCTCAGGCCTCGGGCAGTGACCCATTCCTGAGGCCAGCTTGGAAATGACTCCGTGCTGTTCAATCCGACAACATTCATTCCCCTCTCTCTCCTCATTCCACCCAAAAGATGCTTCAGGGAGAGAAAGACACGGAGAAACGGAGTGGAAGCTCTGGAAGGGTTGTCTCAGTTCCCAGCAGTCACATCGCTCTCGTCAAAGCCAGCCAAGTGGAACTGGTGACACTCACCAGAAGAGCTGCTCTAAATTAAGCAAAGCTGTAGAAACTTTGTAAACAAGTGCTGGCTGCAGGAGGGAGAGGTGACAAACCTGGCTTGTCCCGTGGAGGAAACCAGCGTGGAGCAGAGCCCTCTGAAAAGGCTCTGCTGAGTTCTGCACCATGAAGGTGTCCCATGGATCTCCCAGTCTGCTGGAAAAGCAGATGCTCCATCCCTGGAAGTGTTCAGGACCCAGCTGGGCTGGGCTTTGAGCAGCCTGGTCGAGTGGAAGGTGACCCTGGCCATGGAAGTGGGGTTGGAATGAGATAGTCATTAAAGCCCCTTCCATCCCAAACCACTCTGTGATTCCACAGTGGCCTCTGGGCCGGTGTGAGGAGCAGGAACCTCACTGGGAGTTGAACGAGAAGCTGACAAGATGTTCAGGTACAGAACAAGTAGAGGAAGAGTTGATGAGGTTTTGTTCAGGGAATTATTCTGGGTTTTGAGCGTCCCATCCTTCATTGCAGTGAAGACATTCACACAGTTCTGGGTAACAGGACAGAGGTTGCCTGGGATGGATGCTCATCATATTTGCATCTTTTTACATCCATTTTACAGCACTTGGCAGCGTAAGGAGGCTTTAATGTGAATTGGAGCCCCTGTTTTTCCTGTCTGACCAAACCCACGTGTGTTTGACACATTGTCCGACTCCCTAAAAATCCCTCCAGAGGGTAGGAAGAGATTGAATTTGCCAGGCAGGTTACACTGCTCTGTGGTTTCCTTGCTCTGTGGCAATGTCCTCCATGATGTTTATTTTTGCTGATTCCTTCTTGATTGTGATGGTATTTGCTGATTTCTTTTTAGGCTCTCATACAACTGTTGGAGACCCTTAGAGGTCTTTCCCAGCCTTTGCAGTTCTGTGATGCTGTGACCTGGTGATTTGGTTTGCAGACACTGAGGACAGGGAAGGATAAGCTGGATTGTCCCAGCAAATTGCAGACTCATTTTGCTTGTTTCACTTCCCCTCTTCCCAGCTAGAAAAGAATCTCTCTTGTGCACAGGGTTTATCATGCATTGGCTGTGCCCCATCCTGGAGAAAACCAAACACCACTTGTGACTTAGGGGATCTTTCAAGATAAAAGAGCCCTGTAAGAAAATGCTTTTACTGTAGAATGTTTAATTATAATTACAATTTATTATGAATTGGGTCTTACACGAAGAATTTAATCTAATTTTGATTATCCAGAGGATTTAAACCTCTTCAGCTCCTCTTTTAACTTGCATAAATAATACTCCTATCTCTGTTCACTCACATTCCCCAGCAAATTCTCCTGGTAGGGAGAAGTTTCTTTATTGTAGCCCATTTCCAGAGCTGTGGGCATGAGGATATTGTGTAGAGTGTAACAGACTAAACACAGGGATCTGGATAACTTTTTCCTCAAAGGAAAAGCTCCCCATGACTTTTTTTTTTTTTCTTGGAAAAACACTTTATCTTGCTGAGGTACTGCAATATTCAGAGTGCTACCTTTAATTCCTACTTAAAGGAGGATCCTAAAAATTCTGCCCTTAAGGGTTTCCTTCCAAGCTCAGTGCAGCCCTAAGTGAGCAGTGAAAAAGTGAGATGGGAAATGAGAGTCAGGAAGGACCTGCGCCAGTTGCTGGTTTCCTTATTAACAATTAAAGTTTGAGGCAGCATCGAGGAGGGATGTGGTTGTCTCTGTCTGAGACAGAAAATTGCTTCTCGTTTCTGATGGATCCTGCCAGCATTTTGCCAAGGGCAGGGCTGCTGTGGCTTACCTGGAAAAACTCCCTGCAGCCAGCATGGAATTTAACTGTGTAAATGCCTGGGATGTTGTTGCATCCAGAATGTGGATGTGTAGGGGGGGAGATATTTGGACTGCTCTGCTCATGTCCCAACTTTCAGAGTTTGAGTGTTCCACTAACCCCCCTGCCACAAAGGTTTGTGTTCCATTTACTGGAAAACAATGCTAAAGAAATCCCTTTTGGTGTCCCCCATTGACTGGCACTATAAAATATTGAAGGCAACCACGATAATGACATGTCTAATTTATTATTTAGCTGTGTCCATTTCCGCTGTGTAAAACCAGGCTAAAGACAGGTGCGGGTGGATACAATAACAATAAATATATGATCTTTTTAATGGCTAATGTGGGTTTAGCCATGGTGATCCCAGACTGATGGAATGAGTGTGTCAAATCTGCAAGAAGAGGTAAAAAAAAAATCTGCATCTCCAGATAGAAACCAAAACAAACGGGCCCCTGGTTTTCTATAGAAATCTCTTCACGGGATCTGAAAAGAAACAGCAAAATCCCAGTTAAATACTAGTTAGACACAATTATTGTTCTTCCTTTAATCTAATTAAGCCTTCAATTTAGTGAGAAAAGCAATTAGCATGTGAAAAGCTGAGAGGAGTGGTAGAAACAGTGGAGGAGGCAGGTCCCACACAGTGGGAGAGAGGAAAAAAATGCTCTCAGTATCAGTCCACAAGGGAGATGCCATCACTGTACATGGCCATAAAACCAACAGCTCTGCGCAGCTCATGGTGTCTAATTTCAGTGAAAACAGGAATTTTAGTTCCCCCAATTGAGTCTGAAGACATTTTTTAAATTTATGATAAAGGCCAGGAATGAAATAAAATCAGAGATTTTTTTTTTTTTTTATTGAAAAAATGTTTCTCCCATCAGTTCTGTTCAGGACCATTTTTAGTTCATTTTTGTGGTGGAGTCGTGGTTTTGTGCTAACTCTGTATTTTCCATGAGGACTTTTGGTTCTTTGGATGAAATGCTCTGTGTTTTGGAATGCTCCTGCATGGAACGATCCAGAGGCTTGCATGGATATCTTGTGGAGCAGTTACAGCAGAGTTTGAGTCCCTTCCCAGAGAAACAAGGCGAGAATGGAAAGCGCCAAGGTCTGGTTTCAGTTGCGATTTGTTGGTGCGTGGAAAGTTTGATGGAAGAAGTGATCGCCTTGGAGAGGCTGCTTGGGGCACGGATTGGGGGAGTGCTGCCACCAAGACAAGGTCTTCACTCAACACAGCTTCTAATTATTTCATAATCTCTGCATAAAATCCATCACGGGACAATATCTGGTAGAAGAAGTGTAGAAATGCTGGGAGGTTATTTTTTGTTATTTTTTAGCATAGTAGTTGTAGGAAAATACAATTGGAGACTCAGAAAATACTGAAAGGATTAAGCAATTGAGACTAGGAAAGAAAACCTTTTGGAGGGAGGGGTTGAGAGATAGATTACCCACACTTGGGAATATTATTGAGTGGGTCTTAATTCCAAGACAGGAATACAGTGATTCCAGAAGTGTTTTGAGAAAATATTGCTGCATGGGGATGCTTTTGAGAGATGTGACCCAAATCCATATTAGCTGCATCCACAGAGGGATGTGGAGTTATCCCAGCAAAGACAGGATCCATGGGATGGCACTGAGGGATGTGTTGGCCAAGCAGTGAAGAGCTGCCTTAAAAACTGCCAAAACGTGAGCCCAGCTCAGCATTAAGAGGATCCCGGCCTGGAAAGTGCCGGGATGGGATTATATCGAGTGCTTTCCACACACAAATGTATTTCAGAAAGTGTCACAGAAGTAATTGGAAAACATCAATAACCATTGATAAAAACACAGGGCTGGACACGCCTGGCGGAACCTCTGTCCGCAGGAAGCAAAGAGTGAGGATCCATAAAGGATTGAAATGAATTGTTATTCTCTTGCTACTTAAATGGGATTCACGGGAAAGTTGCTGATTTTTGCATGAAAAGATGACCTTGTCCTGCAACCAGATAAATCTCTAAAGTCTTTCCACCCGTTGGAATTGCTTTATTGGAGTTGTGCAAGGAATTTATTTGGTCCTCAGTCAGGCAGTTTTGCTGGAAGCAGCACGCTTAGCTGAAGTCAGGGATTCCAAAGCATTAATTTTGCTCTAACCTAAGAGCTAAAAGTGTTTGGACTGGGTTAGCATTTGGACAGGAGCCTTAAAACCTCAAAGTGGCAGAAGCTGGAGCTGTGGAACCACGGGGTGCGTGGCATTTTCTGGAATGTGCTGATGTTTTGGCAAGAAGTTGAGTTGGAGTTGTTAAGGTTTTAGTCCTGACTTCTTTGTGGTTGTTTTAAATGAACTGTGCCCCACAGCCCAAATCAGCAGACTGAGAACCTCAGCATCCTGGCCAAGCCCATCTTAGGCCTTCAAGACAACTTCAGTGGGATTAACAGTTCTACGGGATTTTCAGAGTTCTTGGATTTATGGACTTAAACTACTTTCTTATTAGGAATGTCCTACCCAAAGTTTTCTTTGTAGTGTCTGTGGATTCCTTTATTTTTTTCTCACCTTTTTGTGTGGTTAGAGAAGTTGTGGACCAGAGACAAAAAAAAAAAAATAATGTCCAGATCTTCAGGCATAGAGTAGGAAGGAGCATTGAGTGGATCTAGAGATGATGTGGAGGGTTTTAAGACCACCTGTGGAAACCTCTCTGGGAGAATTTGGGTTTGTCTTCATGTAAAACAGGGCTGAGTTTTGGAATCCTTCTAGGAGACAGTTTAAGACTGTGACTAAATGACCCCTTTTCCCTTTTCCTGAGGTTTTCTATCCATGGCTGAGAAGGGAAGAGTCAGGACAAAGCTGTAGGAAGGGAAAGGAGAGGTGGAAAGAATGGAGGCAAAGCAGTGTGCACATTTGATTGTAGAATCATGGAATCTTTGGGGTTGGAAGGGACTTTAAATCCCATCTCATTCCACCTCCTGCCATGGGCAGGGACACCTCCCACTATCCCAGGTTGCTCCAAACCTTGTCCAAACTGGCCTTGAACAGCTCCAGGGATGGGGCAGCCACAGCTTTTCTGGGCAACATTCACAGGGAAAAAATTTCTTCCTGATATCTGATCCAATTCATCCCTGTTCCCCAGGTGGAGGTTGCGTGGTTGGGCAGAGGGCTGAGAAGGCTGTAAAGTTTAAGGAATGCTGGATGACTTGTTCAGTTTCAGAGAGAAAAAAGCTGTGTTTTAGGATCAGGAAAGCAGGTGCAGGAGCGTTATGGGGTGGGGGATAAAGATTTGGTTGTTTCACCCAGGCACACGTAGCAAGAAAATATCCTGGCAGTGCTTTGTTGTGGGAAGCAAAGGGGTAGAAGTGGGACATTAAACTTGGGACAAAACAAGCAAGAGGGGAGCCACTTGGATCCCATGGGAATGTGGGGCTGCAGGAGGCTGAATCCTTGCGTCAGGAGCTCTGCTAGGACCGAGCTCTGCTGTCTTCTCATGCGTAGCAAAACATTTCAGCTGTCTGTGATGTTGTGCTGCTGATTCCTGCCTGTCTGAAATCCCTGTCTGATCACTGAGCAACATTTGGAACTCCTGTTCCTGCCCTCACCCTTCCCATAAATTTTGGATGGATTTATTCAGCCTCCATCCCAAACGTCCAAACCATTTTGGTGCCTGGTTGTTGTCTGGTGCTGGCTGCTGGTCCATCCCAGGGCTCTGATCTTTTTTGACCATTCCCATCCCCCGTTCCAGCAAGGGGTCAGCTGGGAGAGACACAGGATTTCCTTAGGAATCTCTGTGCCTGTGGTGGGAGCTGTGTTTGCTCTTGGATCTCCTGTGGTTCCTCAGTGGGCCAGTTGAGCGTTATTTGCACGTGGTGTTTCCTCAGACAATTTTTTTTTTCAATGCTGCTGCTTAGTCCACACTGGAACCCCCACGTTTCCCCCTTTTCTCTCAGATGTGTTTGATCAGAGGCTTTCATGTAACTGCAGGGAAAGGCCTCCCTCACCAAAATGCCTCTGTTCTTGAAAGCTTTCTTTGAAGAGTTTAACACAGAAGATCCCTGCATTGTGCCTTAGCCCTGGTGGTCCTCGGAGGGACCCTGATTCTGCTGGGCTTTCTGCTCTTGCTTTCACCTGGCAGGGCCACCCCTGTGCCCAGAAAGCCCAAAGTAAAGCCCCGACCCCATTTAGGACCATGTCTGCATCTCAGGGTTTTGTCCTTGCCCGAGCAGTGTCTCCTTTGGGAGGAGGGTGTGAAAGCATCTGGTGAAGCAGCAGCTCTTTAAGAGGATCACCAAAATGTTATAAATCATTTCCTCCCCTGGGATTTGCAGTGAGGAGCTAAGCCCCAGTGTTCTGGACACTTTCAGAGGGTTTTCCTCTGACCTTTACACACCTCAGAGCTCCCTGCAGGGACTGAGCTTCAGCTGAAGTCCCCTGACCTCTGCCAGCAGCCTGCAGGCACTACTCTTACCTGAGGAGCAGTTTCACTTCCAAACCCAGCAGAAATCCAGAAACAGAGGAAATCCAGGTCTCTATTAATCCCACTTTAGGGAAATCTGGATGTGGATGAGGATGCAGCTGCAAATTCCCCACTTAGCTGAGGTTGGGTTGTGGGGGACATTCCTGCAGTGTCCCAGTACTCAGAAACGAGAACTGGGAGCAGAATGGGAATGGGACCCCTGGATCCTTTTGGGATTAAAAGGCAGCACAGACAGGTAAATCCTCAGTAATACTGATGCTG
Organism: Petroica traversi; assembly: GCA_025920805.1. Lineage (NCBI taxonomy): Eukaryota > Metazoa > Chordata > Aves > Passeriformes > Petroicidae > Petroica > Petroica traversi. The sequence continues at coordinate 13,391,083 of JAHLSL010000061.1, read as the reverse complement.
GTATTGCCAAACACAGCCTGTCCATCCCTGAGCACTGTGCTGTGAGCCAGGCTCAGCGGGGTTTGATGAGATGAGACTTCACCCTGAACCTGAGGCTCGAGACAAACCCAGTTTTATTCCCAGCCTGCCAAAGCTGCTGCAGCTCCGACTCAGCTCCCCGATGGCAGATTCCTGCTGCTGCCATACGGAGGAGTCTCGCAGAATTAAGCAACAAACTTTTCATTTTAACCAACTTCTGGCCTGAGGAGTTCTGTACCCACGCTGAGCTCTCAGAGGATGTTAGAAAACAGCTAAATATAGTAACTCTGTGCAGAGGGGTTCATCCTCAGCTATGCCATAAAATCACAGAATATCCTGAGTTGGAAGTGAGCCACAAGGTTCATTGAGTCCAACACCTAAACAGACACCCCAAAATCCCACCCTGTCCCTGGGAGCATTGTCTAAACTCTCCTGGAGCTCTGGCAGCCTCGGGGCCGTGCAAATTCCCTGGGGAGCCTGGGCAGTGCCCACCACCGTCCGGGGGAAGAACCATTTCTTGATATCCAACCTGAACCTCTCTCAACACAGCTTCATGCCCTTCCCTCGGGTTCTGTCATCTCCGTGGCACTTGGCTACACACCAGGGCTTGTCTCTGCTAAAGTCCAGAGGATGTTTCTCTACTGAGCATCCTCATTGCTGCTTCGCAACCTGCTTTTTATCCTCAAAAGTTCCAGTTTGTCACATTATTTCCTTTCTTTTAAATCTTTTTCTCCCTCTACACTACTAAGCAATTCTAGAGAGCAAGAGGGATAAGGGGACTAAAGCTGGTGGCTTGGGACTTGATAAATATTTTCCCTCTGGAAGATTTAGTGTTTGCAGAAGGTGCGTGATTGATTCCGCCGGTCACTTAATTGAAGCAAAATGAAAAGCGAATTTCCAATAAACGAAACCATTATTCATCTGAGATCTCAAACCTGCACCCAGGCAGCCCTCAGCAAACCTCAGGCCCTGTGTGAGTTATCAGTGCAAGGGCTGGGAGGATCTCTCTTTTTCATTCCTGGGCGCTGGAGGTGACCATGGGCACTGCTGGGGCATCACAACCTAAAAACGCTGCTAAGGATTTTCATTCAGCTTTGCTGGGGTGTTCAGAACACTCGGATATTGCAGTGACAGCAGATCCAATAAACATCCCGGGAGATGGATGGCTGGAGGGGAAAGTGGAGCTGGACTCCACTCACTCTGCTCCTTGACATTTTAGGGGAAGTTTTGCTCGTGCCTGGTCGGAGTTTCAGTGTTAACTTCAGCAGAGCTGGGGGTTGGCTGCTGGGTTTGCAGCACAGGGAAATGAGATGAATAAAAAAGACAAGCGTGGCACTTAATTGCAGCTCCTCCTGGGACCAAATCTGTCAACCTTTAAACAGTGACATGACAGCAAACAACACGATGCTCCATGCAGATGAAGCTGGGATGGGTAAAACGTGCAGGCAGAGGCTGGATTGGTTTTTATTTCCGTTTGCAGTGAGCCTGGAGCCCGGGAAGGCTGCAGGCAGCACATCCCACATCCCTGCCAGGCACTGAGAGCCAAGTCTACCTGGCCAGGACCCAGAACTGCTCCTCCTGAATTGTGGCATGAGGGAGGAGCTGATGATGAGACACGGTGACAAGGGCTGGCCAGGAATGTGGCAGGAGGTTTATGCAGCCAGGTAAAAATGTCACTGAAGGATTCTACAGCCCTGCAAGTGTCCAAGGCCAGGTTGGATGGGGCTTTGAGCAACCTGGGATAGTGGGAGGTGTCCCTGCGCATGGCAGGGGATTGGAACTGAATGATCTTGGAGGTTCCTCCTGGCCCAAATCCTTCCCTGTAATTCTATTATATAGTTTTATGATCAGTGTTAATAGGGGGTGTCCTCTCTGGGGGGAAATTCTGGGCTGTTCTTGATGAGCAGCTGCAGTTTCATGTCAAAGCCCAGTATAATCCCTTCAGAAGTCGTGCTGCAGCGCATGTGGGCAGGGTGGTAACTTGTTAGGAAAATGATAGGAGTTTGGGGACTAAAGTTTAATATATAGCTCCTATAAAATAAAATAAATGTGGCCTCCACATGTGCAAGCCAGCCCCCACAGGTGGTTTGGATTAATGCTGGGGGTGGGTGTAGTGACCGTCTTGAAGGAGCAGAGCACCTTCAGCAGTAACATCACATCTCCTCAGCCTAAACGTGATCCTTAAGAATGGAATATTCATCTTCCCTGAGAGCCAAACACAACTAAGGGATGTAATCCCAAGTCGTGGGTGCAGAAAGGAAATTTGTGAGCTGAATGGGAATCCCGCAGTTAAGAACTCAACCTACAGCAGTGCTTTAGGGATGGTATTTCTTATTGTGGCAAAAAGATTGTGTAGGGAAATCAAAGCAAATGCAGGGTCTGAATTACTCACAGAATTAAGGTTTGCCTTCCATGTAGGGCTGAATTTCTGGGGCTGGCTTTTGCCGTGCTTCTTTTGGCAGCCATCCCTGTTCCTCTTTTCCTTCTTCCCTGCAGCATTCCACAGAGTGCCAGGACATCCCACCCCAGGCCAGCAGGGCTGCCTTGCCCAGACCTGCACCTTGCCAAGCCCTCCTAACCAGAGCTCAGGAAGCCAAGGGGACACAGCCCAGGGTCTCCTGTAACCAGGGGCTGAGTGGCAGCAGCATTGCACAACTCTGCCTAATCCAATTAACTTCACTCCTTGGTCATCGTGCTCATCAACTCCCCTCTATTTTTAATGCAAAAACACTCAATGGCAGGAGAACGTTTCTGGGGGTGGGTGGGGATGTGTTTCATTAAAATAATCAGGTGCTGCTCAGCTCTTATTCCACAAAATCTTCCCAATGATTCCTGAGACAGGTGAGCTGCTTAAATGCTTTGGGGGCTATTTTTGGGGAACAGCACAGGTGTCTCACTGTGTTCTTTTTTTAGGGGGTTAGAAAGTGAGGGAAGGACCATGAACCCCATGTGAGTGTTTGCAGAGGGGCAATCGGCCTGCATCATGCATGTTTTTATGTGAATATAAGTTTTATTGTATCTCTAATATTTGTGTGGTGCCTTGTGGGTGGTTTTTTTTTAATTAATTTGGCCACACTTTGCTGAGGAGTCTTTGGCAGCACCTGCCCTTTTCCTCCTTGGATGGAAAGGACCTCAAGCCCCTCAGCCCAAGCTGCCCTAGCACCCCTGTTTTTCCAAGCCTGCCCACTCACCCTCTGTGTCTCAGAGCCCACAGGCTTCTGGGGAAGGAGAGGGGTGACTGATGGCAAAGTTAGTTATATTTTCCAGTGGTTTTCCCTCGCCGCCACCGCTATCGACCTGGGCTGAACCCACGGCACTCACAAAAATGAGAACCATTTCTCATCGCCAGCCTGGGCCCCGGGCTCTGTCATTTTTTTTTTTTTTTTCTAAGAGAAATGCTTAAACACCTACCAGGCTCCATGTGCTGAGAGAGGCTGGAGAGCAGGCCAAGCCACATCCAGCTGAGCTGCTGGGAACTTTGGGATGGAGCAGGAAAAGTAGCTGCTGCCCTCAGCAGGGCCAAACAACTTGTCCTGGCCTCTGAAATTTTGTTCAGCATTGTGCTGGATTTTTCTGCCTCATCCCAGCCAGCTCTAGGTGAGAGAGAAGGAAATTAAAATTATCTAAATTTTTAACCAGTGCTGCCCAAAATGTGGGTTTAGTGCCAGTTTCATGCTCCACCATGGAATGCTGCTGCTGCTGCTCAGCTGCTGGGGTTGGGAGGGAGCAGCAATGGCACCCAGGGTGTCCCAGCAGCTGCAAAAACATCAGCTTTCCTTCTTCCAGCCCTGCTGGGTCTGGCAGCATGGCCCACATTCCGCAAAAATGCACCCAAAAGAGTGGGAATTCCCACTGCTGAATCAGTGGCTGTTTTTCTCCTTGAATGGTTGAATGGTTTGGGTTGGAGGGGCCTTCAGGATCATCCAGTTCCATCCCCTGCTGTGAGCAGGGACATTTTCCACTGGACAAGGTGGCTCCAAACCTGGCCTGGAAGAGAGGCAGTAAAACCTGGGGATGTTAGTGCAGCCTCTGGGTGTTGTGTTGGAGCAGGCTGCTTTGGGAAGGGTGTAAAATCCTATAAACCCAAACTTTGCCTCTCCCCTTCAACCCCTGTGGAGAATCAGCCTCTCAGAGTGGCAGCAATCTCCAAACTCCACTTCAGTCCCTGGAGTCCCATCACAGCAAGAGAAGGCTTTAGGGGATGGAAATGTCAGTCAGTGCCACGTTATTTGTTCTCTGCTAGGTTGTTTTGTCCAGCCTCATTTTCCTGCTAAAGGTAATGGAGTTTCCCCTCTTTCTCCCCGTCTTGGAGAGAGTTTCAGTGTTTAATGGATGCCACTCTCAGAATATTTTCTGTAGATACCACTCAAGTTTCTTCCAGACATCCATCATGATAATCAATCAATATCCTTCTTTAGAGCCAGTTCATTCTCCTGCTTTCCACCTTTGCTGTTTATCCAAGCCCTGCTGAAGTCCACACACTCTTTTCCCGGTCTGTAGAAAGCTGGATTAGCTTCTCAGTAGCCTGGATCATCCTGTGAGAGGGGAAAAAAAAGGTGTGTTAGAGGGCAACCAATTTATTTGTTTAATATTCAGAGAGCAGCATCCTCTTGTTTCCGCCGTGGCGTGTGCCTGTGTATAATAAATCTTCTGGGAAGTAGGGGGTGCAGAGATCGGGAAAGATCTTTAAAAAACAAGGAGTCATTTGGTTTGCTGAACATCCAGGCTGCAGCAGAGTGCACAGAAAATTGCTCTGGCAGGATCAGGAGGTCTGAGATGTTTGGCAGCAAGAGCTGAGGAGGGCAGGAAGTTTCCCAGCTCCTTGCTGCTGCAGGTGGGAGGGAGCCCTGGAGGACTCCCGTAATCACATCCCATAATATCCAGTTTTGTGTCGGTGTTTGCTGCAGTTTGGGATCACACCCAGCTCTCCTGAGAGTCAAACAGGGATCTGGGCACCCGGAGCATCCTTCATCCTTAGTTTTACAGGCTGAGCGTGGCCTTTCCCTGTGATTGGCATGACAGGAATGATCCACAGGAGATGCCTTTTCCCAAAAAGCCACTGGGGGTTTGTTTTGAGTCCAGCTGCTTCTACTGCCTGTAAAATACACCACAAACTCCTCAGCTTAATGCCCAAAAGGATGCAGCCACACACCCCTCCAGTGGCTCTAATAACATAATGTAAAACGAAATTAATCCACCTGCTAAAGCCCAACATGTCACCAGATAATTATCAGCAACACACAATCTCCTCCAAGGAAGATCTTATTCTATTAAAGAGAAATTGGCCTACACTTCAGCTGCAGGAATGACAATGTGCTCTTTAGATGAGATTTCCAGTCTTGCAGTTAAAGCATGCAGAGATCTCTGATAAGCAGCTTTTTTTTTTTTTTTTTTTTGCCTAGGAAACTCCAAGGTTTATTTTCAAGTAAGGCGATTATAATTATTTTCAGTAACGATTGTTTTTGCTAACTTGCATCTGGGGTTTAGATTTCGCCTAATCTTGTGCAGTTAAGAGTTCTTGAAGGTCAGGTCTTTCTACTCAGCACAGGGCTCGTGGACTAACACAGGAACAAGTGCTGGAGTGAACCTGCAACACCTCTGCAAGAGTTAATTTGCAAATCCCACCTGATCTGAGAAATTAAATGATCCATAATGCACTCCCAGGGATTACAAATCCAAATCTTGGTAGGAAGGACGTGATCACCTAAAGCATGTCAATTCCCTGGCTTGCTGGGGAAGGGCTCCCTCTCTCTGAATTTCCCTACTTTTTGGCAGTGAGGATAATTTTGCTGCCCCTCTCTGCTGAGCACCCTGAGAGGCTTCAGTTGGTGAGATCAGCCTGGAATAAATTTTGCTGGATTTTTTTGGGGAGGGATTGTACCACCCCGCTGCACTGCTGGCAGCTGGTACTGTTCTGTTGAGTTTTCCACGTGGATCAACCCAAGTTCAGTCTCATTAAGGGCCTTTAAACGAAATCAAATGTCACTTTCCCTTTTTACCAGACTTTGTTTACCAGGCATTGTTGTGTGAGATCCAGCAGAGGAATTAAGCTTTTCACACCCCTCCTCCAGCCCTGAGAGGGCTCTGAGCAATCTGGGATAGTGGAAGGTGTCCCTGCCCATGGAGGGGGTTGGAATAAGATGATTTTAAGGTCCCTTCCCACCCAAACCATTCTGGGTAGTGCTGAGAGCTGACTCAGGACCCTCATGTTCTGTCTTCTCCTTGGCTGATGAGGCTGCCCAAGCTCACCCTCTCCTACCTTACAGCTGTGGGGTGCTTTGTTTGAGCTGCTTTTCCTGAAACTCATCAGCACGAAGCCCTGCCAGAGGTGGGATGGAGGTTGCAGGGAGCTTTGGCCCACCCTGGCTCCCAGCATCTCCCAGCCCTCTGCCATGAAAGTTTCCAGTGATCAGTTAAGGGATGAAGGAAGGAAATCATCTCTGTTTCCACCAGGTGGAAAGGGGCTCCAGGATTTTCAGTTCAGGAGTTTATGGGAGCAGGTGCCTGGGTGCAGGGGGGAGACACAAATCAGGGCTGTCACTTGGGGCAAACCTCAGTGTGAGCACAGCCCTGTTACAGGACACCAGAGACTCCCCGGTGTGGGGCTGGCAGGAGAACCTGTTCTGAGGGAATGGCACGAGGAGCAGGCCTTTATAAGCTGAGCTTTGCCCTGAGGTGTTTGTTTAATAAATGTGTGGCCAGATGTCGGTGCTTGGGAAGGCAGAAATTCCCCTTGCACGTGCAGCAGGAGCAGATGAGGTCTGCAGAGCCTGTGAGTTATGGTGAGAGTTTATGAGCTCTTCTCCAGAGACTCAGAAAAAAAACTGGGTTTAAATTGTTGGGTTTTTTTCTTTGTTAAGTTTGAAACTCTTGAGTGTGGGGACTTCTGTTCTGCCCCAGCCCACGGGGTCTGGACAGAGAGAGGAGCAGTGCATGGACAGCAACAGCAGCTGGATTTCTCTCTCCAAGGATGGGATGGTATTTTGACATTTTCCTTGACCTGGAATGCCTGCTCAGAGGCAGTCACAGTCCTCCAGCTGTGGAGAGGAGCCCACAGCTTGAGCCCTTTCCACCCAACAAGCCCCTCACTTCCCATGGCTGCAACGCTCCCAAAATCCCAGCGCAGCCACGAAAGGGTTTTGGGATGCCAAGGCAGAGGTCAGGTTTTACTGCCTGGACAGGGTGTTTAAGAAGAAACACATGAATAACCTGTGGGAGCAGCTCCAGAAGAGGCCACGAGGGTTCTCAGAGGGCTGGAGCCCCTCTGGAGCCAGGCTGGGAGAGCTGGGAATGTTCACCTGGAGAAGAGAAAGCTCCAGGGAGAGCTCAGAGCCCCTGGCAGGGCCTAAAAGGGGCTGGAAGAGAGAAGGGAACAGACTTTTTAGCAGGACGTTTTGCAAAAGGACAAGAGGGATGGTTTTAAAGTGAAGAAGGTTGGATTGAGTTTAGATATAAGAAAGTTTTTTATATTGAAAGTGGTGAGGCCCTGGCACAGGGTGCCCAAAGAAGCTATGGTAGATTCTGGGTCCCTGGAAATGTCCGAGGCCAGGCTGGACAGGGCTTGGAGCAGCCTGGGACACTGGAAGGTGTCCCTGCCCATGGCAGGGGGTGGAATGAGATGGTCGTTGAGGTCTCTTCCCACCCAAACCATTCTATGAATTTATAAAACCTTCTGCGGGGCCTTATTGATTTTGGTGGTGGGATTTTGTGCTGAAGAGCAGCTACTTTGTCTTCAATCAGGAGGTAAAATTATGTACTCTGCCTTTTTTAATGAACTTTTGCCTTACAAGGAGGTGGGTTTTTTTTTTCTGCTACGTTCATTTTAGGAAACCCAAAGCAAAATTCCCCACTGACAATAGAGGAACCTCCCAGTCTCACTCACAGAAATATCCAAATATGACATTTTATCTGCTTGAGCAAACACAAACAGAAGCCCAAACTTGTGGAATTTGCTGTGAATCACAAATTGGGGTCCCACACAACTGTGGTTTCCCAGCCTCAGAGCACAGAAACTTGGGGTTTCAGACTTAAACCTTCCTGTGGCTCAGGTGGGAACTGGGATTTCAGATCAAGTCTGATTTGACAGGAGGATCCTGAGCTCTCAGGCAGCAGCAAATCCAGTCCTACTGAAACCAATTTTCTTTGTCACCTTAACCCTTGTCAGTGACATTTCTCCTCGTGGACTTTCTAGCTTCTCTGCCCCTTTTAGGCTGCAAAAAAAGAGCAGAGGCCAGGCTTGATGGCCTTTTGCAGGTGTCCAAAACTCACTGCCCGTGGAGGTGTCTTTGGGTGCCTGATCCCAAATGTCCCCTCATGTTGACAGAAGCATCCTCTGCCTTCAGCCTTTCTCCTTGTGCCTTCAGTCAGGGCTCTGCTAATTTTTCTCCTTGATTAATTGCCTGCTAATGCTGCTGAGTGTGGTGTATTTGTTAGTCCAGTGATGCAGCAGCTGCTGTGTCCTCCTGCCCTGTGTGTTTCCCCTGGCCCTGCTCTCCCAGGAAAAACAGAGGCTAAACAGGGACAATCAGCTTAATGGAAGTGACACCGCTGGCCCCAGGCCCTGTGGTCACCTCTGCAATTAAACCTTAACGAAGGCTAGTGCTGGCTGGGCAGGAGATCAAGGCAGGCAGTTTTGGAGCACTGACATCCCAAATCTGAGGCTGCTGATGGTTCGTTGAGATCTCCCACCCTGCTGATGGCTGGAGAGATGTCCCACATAAAGCCTGGTTTGGCTTTCCAGGGACAGAAAGTCCACCAGGAACCAGCTGTGGCCCATGGCTACCCCCAGAGTTTAATTCCTATCTCCCAGCTGATGCCCTGACAAGATTTGGGGTAGTTTGGGCGGGAATTCACCCCAAATCACCAGTTTAGTTCAGCCCTGGTAGGAGAATGGACATGAAAATTATTTAGGAAGCAAGGGGAATATAAGGTCTTGCCTGATTTATTGGGTTATCTGCAGATAGAGCCACCCAGTCTTCCAGAAAATACAGGGAAAAAAGGGTCTAGACCTGCCCTTCTCCCTGCCAGCAGCTGCTCCTCAAAAACCTGCTGGGATCAGGTGTGAAAACCACAAGGTTTGGCCATTTTTTGTGCAATGTCTTCATCATCTCATTAGTGAATGAAGTGCCCTCTCCCCAGGTCCTTTTTTGAGACTTAACTCACACTTGGCCAGAGGCCTGAGCATGATCTCTGCAAATAAAGCTTGCTTCACTGAGCCTCCCATTAAAGCATCTGTACATGTTTAAAAGAGCAATAAAAGAACCCTCTGAAGCCTTATGAACCCTGGGAACTCAGTGAAATATCCAGAAAATAGCAAATGTTGTTTTCTATGGAAAATTTATCCAAAGACTTAAGACTGTTTTGGGTTTTTCGTCTGTTTGTTTGCTTGTTTTGCTGTCAAAAATCAGATAGATGGGGGAAATTGGGCTTTTTGCAAGTGGTTCATTCAAAATCCCCATTCCCCATCCTAATAATGCTTGATGGGAAATTTTCAATTAGCCTTGATCGTTATCAACATTTTGCAAATTAGGGAGACTCAGGCACAGGAGCGTAATCATTTGTTTATGGGCGTTGTGCATGTCAGAAAGCAGATTAGGGCTGTCCCCAGGGCCATTCATGATAGCCTGGCCAGTTCCACTGGGGCCTCTGGCTTTGCTGGAGCTGCTGAACTCCACACAGACTTGCTCAGAATGAGAAGAGGCTGTTTGTTCAATAATTTTAATTATTTTTGTGTCTTTAAAGAGGAAATGCTGTCACAGATTTTGGGAATCCAAGCTGTCCTTGCTTGTAGATGTTCCTTGAGCTCTGGCTGGTCTGGTCTCAAATTCAGGGGACATGGGAAGTGTAGAATGTGTGACTTCAGCTTTCCAATTAGACCTTCCTGCTATGGTTGAAGACCTTAAATTTGTTTGCTCTCCTGAATTAAACTTAGAAGTTAAAAGAATCTTCCAGTGCAGAGGTAAAAAAATACCCCTAAACTCTTTGTCTCCTTTGTGGTTCATGGAATCATGGCATGGTTTGGGTTGGGAAGGACCTTAAAGGCCACCCCATTCCCAGCCCCTGCTGTGCTCAGGCACACCTTCCACTAGCCCAGGTTGTTAACGCAGCACTCCAGAGCAGCTTTGATTCAAACCATAACATTTGGCAGGTGATCAGTCCATAAATATCCTAATAGCTGATAGAGTTTTAAATTAAATGTGTAATGAGATCCTTTCTCCCCTTTTCATACTTACAATTTTTTTTTCTTGCTACAGTTCCAGAAGGAATTTTTAATTTCTTTTTTTTTAAGTAAATCGAGTGGGAAAGGGAGAAAATAAAGTACATCAAGCAGGCTGCAGTTCCAGAGCTCTGTTCAGCTCTGCTTAGTGCCTGCTCATGCTTTATTAATTGCGAGAGCACTGCTGCCCCTCATAGGTGTGGAGCTGGCTCCGGGTCCCTGGGGAAGCTCATCTGTTTGTGTTTGTGAGGAAAGACACGGCAGGGCTGTTTGGACAGATCCTGGGATGCACTAATTAGAAGTTAAAGATCCACGTTCTGGCACGAGACGGGAATGCATTAGAGCAGGGAGCACTTTCTAATGCTCTGACTCCTCGGCAGCACACGCCACATTAAAGCCCGTGGTGTTTCTTTGATCCACGCCACCAAAATAATTCCAGGGACAAACACAAATGAGGGATAATAACTAATTTAACTGGACTTATTGGAGAGCGACACTGCAGAAGATTAGGATATCCGGAGCAGACTGTAATTGCTGGGAGATTGGGGTCTGATGCCTGTTTATCTATTCTATTAATCTCTCTCTGCATCTGTCCTTCTACTCCATCAGTTGCCCATTAGCCATCATTTAGCTCCTGTTCCTGTCTTTTCTGCCTTCAGCCTCTCACCCTTTCTGTCTGCTTGTTAGCTAGAACAGATGTAAGGAAATTGCAATCTGCACAGAAGGTAAATGGCAGCTCTGAACGGGCCAGATTTGGGTTTTTGAGTGTTCTGATGTAACTTTGCAGAAGTTAAAGAAGCTCTTCGGTGTTCAGAGTAGCACCGTGACAGCAAAATTTGTCCCTCACCAGTGATGTACCGTTCAGTACCTGTAAAACCTCAACAGATGTTGGTAGATGAGTGAGATTCCAGCTTTTTAGGCATTGAGATAGTGACTGCGATTGTGTCCATTTCTGGGGAAGCACTTTGCCCCTTGCAGCTGTTTCTTTACTCTTTATTGATTCTCTTCGTGTGAGCCTGACCTGGTGTTCAAGTGCCCTTTGTAGGGGAGTCCTGAGGGGTGAAGAGCCAGGTCTGGTCTGGGTAGAATGTAGGGGAATTGCCAACATTTGCCATCTGATCATCCACCCCTCCATCCATCCACCCCTCCATCCATCCACCCCTCCATCCATCCATCCATCCACCCTTTATCCATCCATCCATCCATCCA
>JAHLSL010000061.1:13362913-13379630 GCA_025920805.1 Petroica traversi | reverse complement strand
ATCCATCCATCCATCCATCCATCCATCCATCCACCCACCCTTTATCCATCCATCCATCCCTCCATCCATCCATCCATCCATCCATCCATCCATCCATCCATCCATCCATCCATCTCTCCATCCATTCCCCTGCTCAGCTACTCCATGCCTCTTCCTGTTCCTGCCTCTCTGTGTGCTTTCCCATTCCTCTGCCTGTTATCCCTCTGCCCTTCCCCTCGGCCCTGGACTGTTCATTTAGACTCCATTTACCTCTTCACTGTTGATTTTGCACTGTTAAAATCCCTGCCCATCTTTGCTTAGCTAATGGGGATATTCACTGGATCTCATTTTGTAATAGGGCTTTAATTAGAGTTTTCTAATGGGATCCCTTTAGAATCGCACATTGCATCCACAAGAGACCTTAATGCTTGTATTTTTTTTTCTTGTGGGACCAAAGGAACTGGACATGTTTTCACTCCAGTCTTGAAGCCTGGCCACCAAGCCCCCCCAAAAAACGTGCACCTCAAGAGTGAGGCAATGAATCCCCCTGTCTGTCATCAAAAACTCCCTCAGTTCTGTCTAGAGGGAACACGGGCGGCACAGAAGGAACAATGAGATGGAATTAAGGAGATATATTGATGTGTCTGCGTAAAATGAAGAAAACACAGGCCTTGGAGACCTCTGGGAATCTTGGGCTTGAGTATTCTTAAAGCTTCCATGGATTTTTGCCCGTGTGTTAAAAATATTGTTAACCCCTGAGGAAATTCAGTGCCCGGAATCAATGAACATAACACACGGGTGCCTAATAATGGAAAATGGGATTGATGGGTTGGGCTGGTAAAATCACCCCAGCAGTTAATTCTGCTGCCACAACAAGCCCGTCAATAAAGCTCCCTGCTGACTCCTGCAAGGATTTAGGGATACAGCAAGGCATCTGGGAAGGCAAGGGTTGGGTTTGCCTCACCAGTGTTGGAAAAAAAGGTGGGAATTCAGCTCCAGCAGGGAGTGTCTGTTCTCTAGAACAGGTCTGGGCACTGAATCAGGGACAGCACATGGCAGCACCTCCCACTCCCAAATGCTGGAAAGATGTTCCCCAAAAACCCCACAGCTCCAACCTCTTGTCTTCCTCCCAGCTATTCCTGGCTGCTTTGGGGCACACTGACAGATTTCCTGATCTTTTCTAGGTGGGTAGGCTGAAAGAAAGTTTTCACGGGATTTCAGTTCCCTCTGGATCTGACCTTGCACTGATTTTTAGACACGAGCAAAGCAATCCAGGATTTCTTGTTTTGTCAGGAATGACAGGCTCTGAGAAGAAATTAAAGGCACTTTTCTTTGCTTGATTCTTTTATGGGAGTACTGAGACCACGTGTGAAGGGAAGAGAGACTTATTTTGTGGGAGGCAGCATTTGGGAGACCCTGTCCTGCAGGAAAGCATCCCAAGTGATGGGGCCTTGGGAAAGTGAGCTGTTGCCCCATCCAATGTCACCATCTCGTGATCATCTCACTCCTTCTTGGAGCAGAAGGTTACTTCAGGATTTGTGTTCAGCTGATAAAATACCCAATCTCTGCTGCTTCCTTGCCAGGCTCTGAGCTGGGATTTGCCTTCTGGATGTGTCCCAGACCCTGAGTCAAGAACCAGGAGATAGGGCAGGATTGCGCCACGTTGATGTAACCAATCTTTGTGCCCAAGGGTTTTGCTTTCTCCATGCCACAGGAGCAGGAGTGGGGTTGGGATTGTGCTTGGAAAGGAAAGAAAACATCTGGCAGTCTTGACTTACAGATGCTGCTCCTTTTTCTCTCTGTAATTTGCTCCATCAGGGGTTTGGGTTGGACCTTTAAAGATCACCAAGTCCCACCCCCCTGCCATGTTCTTCAACAAGAAAAGGTTGCTCAGAGCCCTGTCCAAGCTGAACTTGAACGTTTCCAGGGATGGGGCAGCCACCACGTCTCTGGGCAACCTGTGCCAATTTTTCACCACCATGATCATCATCAACATCAAAAAATTGTTCCTTATATCGATGTTCCATGAGCCTGAACTCTTTGTTTGCTCAGAGGTTGTCCTTGTTTTGAAGTTGATCCTCTTTTTTTTCTTCCTTAAGCTCCGAGCTCACGAGGAAATCAGCTGTTGGTTGCTAGGCTGCAGCAAGCCTCAAAGTGCTGATGGAGCCGGGCTGTGTCTGAGAAATTTGGGTCTGAGGCCAAATTTCAGTCGCTCACAGATTTTGGGGCAGTCTGGATGTGGCTCCTCAGTTCTTTCCCTTCATGGGAGGTGAATCTCTAATCTCTTCCTCAGCTCTTTCCAGACACGGGGATTTTGGGGTTGCGGATCAGATCCACCTCTGTGTCTCTAAATAACAATAAGGGGATTATCCTGCTTGGGAGGGGTGGGAGTTGGAGGGAGGAGTGGGCTCTGCAGGAGACTCTCTGGGACCCATATGTTGGATGGATGGTTAATTTTTGCAGTAGGCCAAAGACCAGCAAATCTGCCTGGTGTCGATGCTGGGTGCCCCAGATCTTGTCCTGCCTGTGGTTTATTAAGGATCAGGAAAAAAAATTTAAAATTGCTGATGGTGCCCACTCCATGGAGAAAGGGGGAGGTGTCTGTGCAAGTCTATTGCATCTGGGCTTCTTTCCAGCGTGAATAAAAACTGTTCTGTATGTCCGGAGTGATCAACATATTCTTTTTTATTCCTGTCAATTAATCTGATCTGAATGAGTCGCTGCCGCTTGTGGAATAATAGCCTTGGATGTAAAGTCTTATTTCTCATCTGCTTCGTGGACTGCACTCTGATGTTGCTGGCCCCGGAACGATGTTGTTCAATTATTTTGAGCTAAATCAAGCCCTCTTTGGCCTAAAAACCTGCCAGCCTTGCTGAAGGAGCTCAGTGGTGAGGAGGGAGCATCCCAGCTCCATCCTGCCTCAGACACTGCTTTTCCAACCCCATCCTGGCTCTTGGCACCTCTTGCCCTTCTCCCCGTGCTGTTTATTTTTCCTTCCCACAGATGAAAGGCAGAGAAGCAAACTGCACCAAGGCCGGATTGTTCATGGCTTATTGAACAATTAGTTTCAGCTCAGGGTCTAATCTTCAGGCATTTCTTTTCTTCCCTTTGTATGCCAAGCGTGCCTTGGAAACTTGTTGGCTTGGGGACTGGCATGGTGCTGGGGGTCTGGGCTCCAACTTGGCTCAGGGGGATGCAGTGCCCAGAGCAAGGCAGGTGTGAACAGCTCTGACAGGAGGAGGACTGGGGCTGTAAACAAAAATAAAGAAAAAAAGGCTGTGAGGAAAGCGTTTCACGGTGAAGCTGACTGCTCAGGCCCTCTGGCATTCCTCTTCCCCAGGTCTCTCTGTCAGTTTACAACCTTTTAACCCCTTTTCAAGGCTCTCTGTGTTCCTTTGGCTGGTGGGCTGTTTCAGGAACACAGGATCTGCAATGCCCGGCTCCCTGCAATGCTGGGAGGGTGTCGGGCATCAGGACATGGCTCTGCAGGGTGGGACAGTGCCAGTCCCCTCCTCTGGCACCAGAACGGGGCTGCACGTGCTCCTTGTAGTCTCCTGAATGAGCTTTGCTGCCCTGTGCCAGGAGCTGGAGTGTTTGTGCTTCTGGAGGAGGAAGGGTTTGGATGTTTTCCCCCAGAATCCCAGGGCCACCCCAAGGCCTGGGACTGGGGGAGAAATCTGCCTGAGAGGAGAGCTGTGCCTCATTTCTTGCCCGTTCCTTTGGGATCTGCTCTGTCTCACTCCAGCCTGCCCCATTTCCCATCCCCAGCATTTGTGGCACTGTTTATTTGGGACTTTTTCCCAGCTGTATCAATTCCTGACCTCTCCCTACACAGGCTTGCACGTGAATGGATTTATTCCTCCCCCATTTGGGCTCCTCCTTCCCTCCCAACCCGAGCTCAGCAATCTTGCTACTGTTCAGTACTCCATAAAGAGGGTTCAGTTCACGTGACCCCCCCATTAGCTGCTCCAGCTAAAGCCTCGGGCAAATAGTCATTGAGGATTTATTTTTATTAAAAAAAAAAAAAAAGTCGGATTAAATATTCTGATGAACAAGAATAACATTAGCAGCTGTGCCTGCTCAGCCAGCGTGATCCCATCCCTCATATCATAAGCTGATTGCCTGGATGGGTCAGTAAGTTGTGCCAGCAGCCCCGCACTGATCATGCTTTACTCGTTGTTTTCGTGGTGCATGAGGGATCTGGGAAGGGTTGTGATTTCCAGAGGGGCTCCATGGGTGCAGAAACCCCTTCCTCAGACACCTTTGAGTGTTTCTGACCCCATCTGAGGGCTGTGGCTGCAAAAGACACCTGACAGAGGTGCCCTGCATGGCCAGGTTCTGCTCCCTGCAGGTTCTCCATCACCTGGAGGGGGTGATGGGGACACTGGGGAACCTCAGCTCCAGTGGGGACAGCTGGCCTGGGACTTTCTGCTTGGGTGGTGTGAAGCTTTTCCCTCTGATGGCTCCGAGGGAGGCACAGGGAATGTGGGGCTCCTGTCACACCCTGAGGAGCAGAGCACCAGTGATGCTCTGTCACCCCCTGACAGGAAGCTCAGCGTTTTCCTTGGGTCACTCTCATTTCAAGGTGCTCAGTTATTACCTGAAGCAGTAAAATCCCTTCCTCTGCCTCCACAGCAGCCAAAATTGGGGTTTCTCCCCCGTGGTGAGCAGCCCCCAGGCCCACTCTCTCCCTGCTGTGACTGTTTGTGTTCCAGTGTTTGTCTGAATGGTACCAACACTCTCCTCAAATCCTGCTGCTGCTGAACCCCAGGCTGGCTCCTGCCTCACAGGGCCTTGCCAAAAGCTGTGGGATGCCCTTTGAAGACAGGCAAGCAGGAGCCATAAAATTATGCAGGCTTATTAGCAGTGTTATTATTTGTTCTCTGCAAACATCTGAGACTCTTCTTCATCCCCTCCCCTCTCCCAAATCCCGTGGCAGCTTTCAGGAACCTGCAATCAGAGGCCCCACTCAGCAGCCCCAAACTGCACGTGGGGATCCTGGGGAGCGGGTGAATTGTGGTCCCTTTCCCTGATTCATCTCTCCAGGAGGGCCCTGTGTGCCTCTGAAGCTGCTGTGCCACACAGCTCTGCTGCCAGGAGATAAATCCCAGCGTGGGCATTCAGCCTGGCAGAGGGGAGCACATCCTCCTGGGATGCCAGCTCTTGGGAGCTGGGCAGCAGAGACACAGGAGAAAGCCCAGATTTCACTGGAAATCAGAGAATTCCAGGATGGTTTGGGTTGGGGAGGGAATTTAAGGATCATCTCATTCCAGCCCTCCTGCAGGGGCACCTTCCACTGTCTTAGGGTGCTCCAAACCCTGACCAATCTGGCCTTGGATGCTTCCAGGATGGGGAATTGACAACTTGGAAACTTTTTCCAGCTGGAAAGTGATCTGTACCCTGCAGATCCTGTCCTGAGGTGTGGGAAGATGGATGAGGTCTTGCTGAGGTCCTTCACCCTCGTTTTTGTTATTTAAGGCTTTGCCAAGGAGGAAATTTCCCTGTAGGAAGTGGAAACTGCCACAGAGGCACTGCTGAGCAGCAGTTTTCTATGAGGGTCTGGTGTAAGCTCCAAAAGACAGATCAGACACCAGCATCAGTGGCTTCTAGCAGAAAATCTGGGCTTTCTTTTCGGATTTTTTGAGGATTTTGTTAGTAATTTTTACAGTGCATAAAGACATGACTTTGACTTCCATTCATCTATAGATCTGGTATTTTCTCTGTGTCTTATCCTGGAATATTTTGCTTTATTCTAGAACCTCTGTTTCAGTGCTGCAAACTAGAAAAACTGCAAATATTACATTTCTGCTCTCTGCAACCCTCTAGGAATTTCTAGTGGATGCAGGACTTCCATTGGGATGTTCATCCCCATGGCAGGGCAGTTGGAATCAGAAGATCTTTCCAACTCAAGCCGTTCTGTAATTCTTGATTTTATGATGTTTTCTCTCCACGGGGAGGACACTGTCACAGTGGTGAGGACCAGAATGTGTTTGTCTTCAGAGGGTGCTGGATGTGGCAGGAGATGCTGCATGAAGATATTGCCTGGGACAAATATCCCATATCCAGCATAGAATCACAGTGGTGGTGCTTAGGCTGGAAAAGTCTTTTAGAATCATGGAATAAAATCATAGAATCATTTAGGCTGGAAAAGCCCCTTAAGACCCCAGCACTGCCAAGGCCACCACTGACCCTTGTCCCCAAGCGCCACATCCATAGAACTTTTTATCCCTCCAGGAATGATGGCCATGATTATGAGAATGAGAGAAGAGCAAAGGGTGGACCTGATGTCTAAGCTGCACCAAGAAGATGAGGAATTAATTCAAAAAAGTTTCACTGGGACATTTGTGTTGAGCTGCTGTGGATGATCTCCCGCCCCTGCACGTGTTTAACTCATTTCCTGAATCCCTCTCTCTCCCTGACCCCTCCAAATCTCCTGACACTGGCACTCAAACTGCACCAGGGCAATACCTATTCCATATTCTGGTGCGGGAGAGAATTGGAAGGGAAAAAAAAAGGGCAGAAAAAGGAGCAAAGATCCACATCTGACATGGGAGATTAAATAATTAGCAAATGTGGCAGGAAAGACGATGAAAAACAAGCACAGTGATTCATGTTTTATGTCTCCTACTGTAGAGAACACTTTTAAGTGTCAGACAGCACGACAGTCACTCTTTAAAGCCAATTAAAGTTTTATAATAAATAGAAGCTTTTTATTTTTTTAATCTCTCTCTCCCCATGTGATGGTGACGGAGTTCACTGGAGAGAGCCGGGTGATGCATTTGCCAGAAATCCACAACAAATGGGTACAGAGACCTGCTTTTCAAAAGCCTCTTTTATGCCAATTATTTACCTGCCTTAAATTCAGCTCCAGAGGGGAAAGTAGCCGTAATAATATCGCATTTTTCTCATTGTGCTTTTCATTCGAGGAGATTACAGCCGATAACCTGGAGAGGGCAGGGAGAGGGGCTCTCTTTTCATGCTCGGGCAAGGTGATTTTCGGGAGCCTGGAGAACAGCAGAGCAATACGTGAGCTGGCAGCAAATTTTGGGACCCCCATGGGCAGGGATTTCATTTGGAGAAGGCAGGTCGCTCTGAGCTCTGCAGGTGGAGGTGGGTTTGGAGGTCAGGTGGGGGTCCAATTAAGTGGAGCAGGGTCATTTTGGGGGCCAGGAGAGCAAAGGATGCGAGAGAAGGAGCTGGAATTTATTTTCTTTGTACGCCATCTCCCCAAGGGAGACCAGTGCTTGTTGACCTCTTGGACTGGTGATACTGGGAGGTGCTGGAAATTGGGAGCAGCTCTGGTGGAGGCTGTGCTGAGGAGGGGACACTGGGGACTCAGATTTTGTAGCTCTTTTTCCTTCCCCTCTAGGGTAACATGGGCTTGCACAGGATTGATTTCACCAAACGCCTTCTTGGCTGCTCCTGCTGCTCAGCTCATTGTTATTTTTTCTTTGTATTAATGCTACTTCTTGACAAAAAAAAAACAAAAGAAAGGATTTCCCACCACTCCAGACTTGGGGGTAAGATCAAGTTCACAGCTCTGAATAAAGAGATTTTGCTTTCCCCAAGCCCAGGGAAGAAGCTGTGGGTGTTGCTCCTCCTTGAGCCACCGTGGCCTCCTCATCCTCCTCTTTCCCCGTTTCTTCTGCCGTCAACAGCGCTCGCGTTTGTGCGCCTTTATCACATGCAGGCAAAAACACACCTCAAACCAATTGAAATGTTAATCCAATTAACATTCAAAGAAAATGAAAGGACGCTGAAATTGAAGGTCCCCCTTGCCGTAGCCACCAGTCTCCCTTGGCTGCAGCGTCTCTGTGAAGCTCCTCAGACCGGAGCCCGTGATTCCCCGAGCGGCGCCACTTTCATGTTTTGGAGTGGGCAGATCTCAGATGCAGAGAAGCAGCTTCTTTGTTCCACATCTCCTCAGCTTCATTCGGGAGGGCAATGAAATTATTCCATAGCTTTGCTGCCAGAGGGGAGCTGGAGGAGCGGTGTTCCTGCTATTAGGCAAAGATCCCTTTAATTGGACAGAGTGAATATTCACTCTTTAATAACGCCGGGGCTCTAATCCTTCGTTAGGTGGCTGCATCCCCCCTCCCGAATGGTTTTTAATGACCCGGTGCCTACATCATTAATATCACAAGTGCTGACACTGGGAGGAAATGCAACAATCAAAGAGAGACCCTCAGAGGTCCCGGAGCAACAACATTTTCCATCTCCCCTTTGTTGTGGAAAACCTCATGCACGGGTGCCCTGTGCAACCAAAGCGGCTTCGAGTTCTGGCCTCCTGTGGTGGGCAAGGGGAGGGTTAACTCCTGCAAATTGCAGGAGCTCAATTAGTTCAATTAGGAGCTTGATAACTAAAGCAGCTCTTCCTGAGCTCCAGTGTAGGACCTTGGGCTCTGCCTGCAGGCTCGGAGCACTCCCACACTGCCCCGTTCCCTGGGGCTTGCAGCTTTTGAGGGCAGCCTCTCTTCCAGAGGGAAGGTGGGATTCCCACCCTCTTTACTCCATCCCACGCTGGAGCAGATCTCTGTAGGAATCCATGCCAATACTCCAGCATATTCTTGAAGGCACAGTCTGGTCCAGAGAGTCCCAACTGGGGGATATTCCATAAATCAGAAGAAAAATGGTAAAATCCTTTCTTTTCCCTCAATTTTTTTCAGTGTTCTTTTGAGAGCTTTCCCAGCAGTGCATGAGCAATAAGCACCAGTCACATCCATCCATCCCCTACTGTAATATTTTTTTTTCCTGCGTGACAGCACTTGCCTTTTGATAATCTCAGAAGGAGACGAGGGGGTATTAACATAACAAATCTGTGGCTGTCTAGAGAGTTCCATGTTGCTGGCACGTCACAGGATGTGTACATTGAGTGCTGCTCAGTTCTCATTGTTCTAAATCCACCCTGTGTATTAAGACCTAATGAATTACTACCTGACAAATTAAGCAGCTGCTGCAAGGAGCCCGTGCTGGCAGTGTCCTTCTCTCCCTCCTCCTGTGGCATTTGAATTTTCCAGCTTTTATTCTCGTGCTGTCAGTCTTGGGAAACACATTGGTGACTCTGCGTCGTGTTGTGTGTAGCGGATGCTCGGCAGAGCCACTGAATTAAAGGCACACGTGGTGACATGGGGAGCTGGATGTGGCCAGTAGGATCCTTTGTGAGGATTTTAGGCTTAAAATTGGAGGTTTTGTTAATAGAGTCGTAGAATATCTCAAGCTGGAAGGGACCCACAAGGATCACAGAATCCAATTCCCTGTGAACAACAAAATCTGGGAAAGGGCACAGGGAAAGGCTCTGGTCTTTCCCACACTGCTGCACCCGGGAGAGAAAAGCTGCTCTCCCTGCAGTGGGGAAACAGCCCAGCAGAGCTTTTGACAGCTGTGGAGGGGGAGAAGTGACTCATCTCTCTGGGTTACATTAGATGAGAGAAAAGTGTTTGTCTAAGCTAGAATTTAATGAGAAAATAGGGGTTAATAACCTCCGAGTCCTGGCTGTTCTGGGAATATTAACTTCAGTTTTCCTGTCTTTTTCCATCTAATTTATACCAGGGTGGGTACAGCTCTCAGAGATACCCCAGCTCTGATCTCTCCCTGGTGCAACGCAGGGTTGGGCTCAGAGCTGCCGTCTTTTTCCATCACGATACAGGATGTTGCTCTGGGGAAAAAATTATGTTTACTCCCAAGTTTTCTTTCACTTCCCAAAGTGCTAAATGATTAAGTTCCCGGTCTCCTCACACTGCAGACGGTGTTTGTGCAGCTTTTATTACCTGAGCTGCTGTGGCAGAGGAAGTTCTGAGCCGAGGGTGAACCACTCATCTCTCCGGAACGTCTTGAGCGGCCACACATCTCCCCTTCCATCCCCATCCCGCCTGCCTCCTGGAGCTGCTGCAGGAAGAGAGGCAGACTCCTCTTGCAAACCACAGGAAGATGCTTTTCTCCCTTACCCCATCAATCCTTTCATGGCTGGCACCACACAGTGCCTGTCAGCCCAACCCTTTTTTGGTGCAGCATCCCGGAGTAGATGCTGAGTGGAGGCAGCCTGGCTCAGCCTGACAGAGGCATGGGTGGTGTCAGAGGTGATGGGATGTTGGCACCTGCTTTCTCTCCATGCCTGGTTGCCCCAACCTCTTGATTAGATCAGCAGCAGCTCCTCTGCTCTGCTCTTTCTTACCCTGGTGTGCACTGAGGGGTGGGGGCTGGAAAGGGTGAGCAAAGTGGGATGTTAAAATTTAGGTTTATGAGGTGCAAGACTGATGCTGGAGTGATTTGTACTTACACCAATCTCCTGCCATAGACCCTCTAGTCTTGAAGGAGCTCCTCATGTGAATACATTCCTTGCCAGGTGGGATGGGACTTGGAGAAACCTGCTCTGGATGGAACTTGGAGAAACCTGCTCTGGTGGGAGGTGTCCTTGTCCATGGCAGGGGGATGGTACTGGATGAGCTTTAAGACCCCTTTCAATCCAAACCACTCTGTGATTTTGTGATTTCTCTCTGGGAAGGTGTGAACCTCCAGGCTGGGCTTTTCTTTTGAGCTGTAAAATCAGGCACACCTCAAGTGGAACATGTCCAGATAGAGGGGCTGTGACACTGCCCGGGGACAGCTCCGTGCTCCTCTCAGAGCCACAGAAACCAGGTGGTACTGGCTGGGTTATCATCTGCTCTCAGATTGTATGAACGCTACATCCTTGAAAAGGGGCACGTGGATTCACAGGTACCTTACGGAATAACACCAATTATTGCTGTTTATGCAGAGTTCACTGTGGAGCTGCTCTAAGAACCAGCTCCCAGGGCAGAAACAAGTTCAGATGTCTGCGTACAACCTTCACACACAGGGAACGTCCCCAGGCATGTTCTTCCCCACGCAGAGCTGGAGGCAATCCTGCATTTTTCCGTGGCTCCTGGATCCTGGCAGGCTTCCCCACGCCCAAAGGCTCAGCCTGTGCCTGCTTTGCAGGTGCCACACGCTGTCTGCAAGCACAGACATCCCACAGAGGGATCCTGTGTGGCCAAGAAGCCCCAGCTGTCCCCAATCTGGTGGTGGCTGCCCTTGGCAGGCTCAGCTCAGTGTGTGACATCAGTCACAGCCACCCTGAGCGCTCGGGGAGCTCGGGAGTGACGCAGATCAGCCTGGGAAGTGCTTGTGCACCTTGGGGCAAAATGGGGATCTGGGAGTCCTGCTGGCTTGGCAGATACGGGGTAAGAGCTGGAAATCCTAAGGAATGTTTTTAGGGCTCTTTGTGATCCCTTCCACGCATGGAATCATAGAGTAATTAGGGTTGGAAGGGACCTCCCAAGGTGTAGTTCAACCCTCCCTTCCATGGGCAGGGACACCTTCTCCTAGACCAGGTTGTTCAGAGCCACATCCAATTTGAACTTGAATTTTTCCAGGGATGATGCATCCACCACCTCTCTGACCAATCTGTGCCTCACCATATCGGCTGTAAAAAATTTCTTGCTTATGTTTAATTTGAAGACTCCTGCCTATGTAGCTGTGCCTGAGTCCTCCCTCCCACCCCAGTGCTCAGGGAGGACACCCCCAAATTCACAAAATCATTGTCCTGCTCCATCTGGGACCCTGCTTCCCCAAAACCAATGGTGGGGCTCCTTGGTAGAGGTGTTGCACCATTAGTGCCTCTCTGGCAATAGGATGGAAGAAGATAATGGAACCTCTAAGAGCCTCTGGCAAAACTCCTGATCCTTGGAAGGAGTTATTATAACTTTTTGTGATGTGTCAAGTCTAATAAAAGACTCAACATCACGAACAGGAAAAGCTTTTCAGGCCAATAGGGGCTATTTCTTGATTTATTTACTTGATCTGCTGCAGACAAATGTCCTTTTTCTGCGTTTGATGGTACTACAGTGGTATCAACTTTTTGCCAGGCTGTGCTCAATCATAACCATCAGTGACGGCATTTCAAAAGCTTCTTACAATTAGTACAAACTAAACCCAGATTCCCAATATCAGTGCACTGCCTTCCCCCTCCCAATCCAAATTCACTCCCCCAGCTAGCTCAATTTAATTAATTTGATTATTTTTTCTTCACTTTACCCCCTCTATCTCCTTCCATCATTCCCACCATCCTTCCCTTTTCCCTTCACTTCCCTTTGCTCTCTGACCCCACAACCTGTGGCCATCCCTTTTCTGATGCTGATCCCTCTTTGTCTCCACTCATTCCTGTCTTCCCTCCCTGCTCCATCCTTTCCCCAATCTGTTCAAGGCTCCGTTCCTGTTGCAGACACTCTCTCAGCTCTGGAACAGCACATGACACTCCTGGCAGTCGTTCTGAGCTTGGCTGCTGTCCCCAAGTTGTCTCAGGCTCTTCTGAGAATGATGAGAAGCTGCTGTGTGCCTTCAAAGTCACAGCTAATTGCATTAGCTCCAGATCATGTAACTCCTGTAGATGACAGCTGCCAAATTTAGGAGCACTAGAGAAGTCTTATGGAAGATGATGGGGAATGGTGTGCTGGATTCAGCAGAAAGGAAATCCTGGGTGTTTTCAAAGGCATTGGTGGTGTGTTCTGTGTTTTTCAGAATGGGTTATGCCCTCTTATTCTGTCTTTATGGGAGTACTATCTATATGCTATCTATATTATCTAAATGTTCCCTATATTATCTGTATATTATCCATTTATCAGCCCGTTCTGAAGCCCAGCATTGCCCACCATCCCCACTGAAAATTCAGGGTATGGAGGAATATGATCTAAACTGTTCACCAGAGCAGTGCCCATTCCATGCTCAGCCTCTCATTTGTCTGGATGAATCCTGTGCCTCCAGAAAATCTCAGGGTGCCACCGTGCAGGTGCCTCGTGACCACTCCTGAAGGACTTCCTGATACCTGTCCCAAGGGTTTGTGGAGTACCTGGCGTCCCTGTGCATAAATGCAGCACTTTTGGGCTAAAAACACCACGGCTGCACGACTGGTGTTGCATTGCTGGCATGGCTGGCACTGCTCCATGTCCTTCCCAAACCTCCCTCACCTCCCGTCTGTTCTCTTCCTTTTTTTTGGTCTTTGAAAGCAACCTGCAGCTTCCAAACCTTCTCCAATCCCAAAGCATTTGCACCAGAGGTGTTAAATACTGGCTTTGAGAGCTGCTTTGCTCATCTCTGTCTCAGTGCTTTTATACCCCCATGTTTGCAGAACTTTGGTGAAACGGGATGAAATTCAGCCTCCCCCACCAAAAGTTTGAGGGGGTTTGGACTAATACTTCCTTCTCCCACGACACTGAAGCCATAGCTGGGGGTTTTCTCTCTGTAGTCAGTCTCACTGCAGTGCTCTCCTCCTCATGGAGGGCATTAACAACATCTGAACTTAAGAACACAACTTTCTCTGGGGAGGTCACACAGAAAAGTTCACAGAAGGTGGCATCCTTTTTCTTCAAGATCATTGATTCCTCTGTCTGGAGAGCTCCTCTCAACGTGAGAGCAAAACAAACATCCACAATGCAACAGGAGAACTAAACCCAGTTCTGGCAGTGCTGAAATAAAGTCTGTGATCACCCAGTCCCTGTAGCTGGAGGGCAAAAGTGTCACAGCCAGAGTGACTGGGGATAAGGCAGAAATTTATCTGCTGAGATCTCACACAGCTCTGTTCCCGTTTATCTCAGGATCAGATAGGAACTCACACCCTGCTATCACAAAATCCTGTGCTTTAATTTGGCCTCAGAAAAGATGTTAATATTAAGAGACAAGATTAAATACAGGTCTTGGCCAGCTGATTGCTTGGCTTCTATTCCTCTCTGTACTTACATTGCTCCCTTTGGAGGAGCCCATGAGAGATCTCGTAGCAAGTTTAGCTGTAGCTCCACAGGAAGACCAAGGAGAACTTTTAAGTCTTGTCCAATTCCAGGTCACCTGAGGTTTCTTGAGTCCTGCTGAGCAGAATGATTGGTGTGAAGCTCATTTCTGTCTGCTCTGTCTGGACACTCTCACAAAGTGTTTTTTTAGTGCTCCTACTCACAATTCTTTTTCAGGTACCACAGTTTGTGTTCATTTTTGCAATGAAAGTGGTCTCTGAAAATTCAGTTTATCTGGTCAGACTGAGAAATTATCATATAGGGACGATGCCTCCAGTCGAACTCAAAATTCATTAATTATCATGTAGAGCAGCTGCATCTGCTGCATGGCTGCATCTGCAAACCGGGCAGATTATGATTGAGATATTTGAAGCCACCTAACAGATTTAAGAGAAATGGAAACAAAAAACCCCATAAGTAAACCCTTCCTGCTAGTTTGAAGGAAAATTATTTTAAATCCCCTAATCGGCTCTGAGATGAACCTCTAAGCAACATGTTCAAGGTCAGATGGGGAGCCTGTCACAAGGGGGGTGCTAACCCAGATCTGTGGGGCTCCAACCATGCAGCATCCTTGATCCACCTGCCTCGAGGAAGAAGTAATCCCTTAGAGCAGAGTTTTCCTGGGGAGGAGGGCCCATAACCACCCTCCTCCCAGCACTCTGCAGGGCTATTCACTCCATGGGAATCATCAGCTACTTGCAGTCCAGCTGAGAATAATAAAAAAAAATAAATAAAAACCCCACAAAAGACTAAATCTAAAGGAAATTTTTGCTTAGCTTTCCATGGAGCAGGTGAGAGGAAAGGCAGCAACTGTCCTGACTCTCTGGAGTGTTGGATCCAGTGAGCATCACTCTCATGCTTCCCACATTTTCCAGCCAGACAGCTCAAGGCCGTGTTAATCTCCCTCCCATGCATAAGCCTTTCCCAAATCCCTGTGCTCACAATCCCCCCGTGGTGAGCGATCACCCTTGTTAGGGAAGGAGGAACCGAGGTGCAGATCATGGCAGGGCACAGATGGGAACTCTCGGCATATCCCAAATTTCCCCGGTGAGATCTCGCACGCGGAGCTCTCCCACCGATAATCGTGGGCAAAGGATAAATTGCTGATTTATTTCATGCAGAGAGGACCAGAGATAAAATTAACCCAGTTGTTACAGTGGTGGAAACCAGGCTGTGGCTCTGGGCTGTGTTTACATTCAGGGCAGGGCTCAGGGATGCTCGGAGAGAAACGCTCCGAAGGCGACTCCGGGTTCTCCAGTGACAAATGGCTGCAAACAGATCCAGCAGATTCTTCCCAGCGTGGAGCAGGCTGAGGGTTCTCCGGGGTGATGTGAGGGCATTCTGTACCAGGGGTTTTTCCAATCAGTGCCCACTGGAACTGTCACATGGACACAGATCAGCATCTCCATCACCATACACCAGGTGCAGCCACGGTCTCTCAGGATGTGTGGAAGGTCACTTGGTGTAGTTTAATCTGTATTAATTCTCCGGAGAGATGAGTCTTGTTGCTGGATCCCTGTTTTCCCTGCTCAGGGGTGCCTGAGAAATGCCATGATATCCTTCAGTATGGACTGAGTCCTCCCAGGTTGGCACTGCCAGGTGAACTGCAACACGTAGAACAGGAAATGTGGTTTGTAAGGGAGAGGTTTTTAACAGATTTAAGATTTGTGCCGCGTTGGACAAATCTCAGAGGGTTCATTAAGTGTTCAAGACTCAGTCCTTCTCTGGAGCCATGTGAACCTTTGGGATACCTGGTGGTGAACCCAATGTGCCCAATTTGCCTCTGAGATTTTCAGGTTTGCCACCGAGCCAGATTTCACATCTGAAAAGTCTTCCTCATGTGAGCTCAGATGGCTCAACTTCTGGCTGAGATGGAGCTGTGAAGAAACTGTGAAAGGAAAAGCAAGGGAATGGATAGGTTTGGAAACAGTCTCGTGAAGCAGAGGCAGCGTCGAGGGAAGGGAAAGCTCTGTTTCCTTTTCAGGTCAGTTCTGATTTTCCTTGTCATCATCTGGGCACGGGCAGCCCCTGGAAAGACATCGCTGTCTTCGGCTGGATGTGACTTGTTGATGTCTCGTGTCTTCCAGTGCCATCTGGACCACGTTTAGCTCAACATCCCCGGGGGTTCACGGCGAGCTGGAGATTGGTTGGGCAAAGCTTCAGAGAAATCACATCTTGGTCTGTGACAAGCTGTGCTCAGAAAGGAAATCCCACAGCTTGTGAAACCCCAATACCTTTGGAGAAGGCCATGGCTGTGTCATGTGGGCAAGCTGGCAGAGCTGGCCTTGGAGCTGCCCAGCCAACCTCTGCGGGCATGTGGAGCATCCCAAACTGGCAGAGAAACAGGGATATTGAGTCTGGAGAGCTGTGAGAGGGAGGAGTGAATCCTGGGGTCAGGAATGGATCGGGATTATGTGCCTTCTGTTGTGAGCTGAGCTCGGATTTAGAGTGGGAACTTTGGAGGAGTCATAAGCAAAATGTGGAGCCTTGCCTAAGCTCAAGGGCTGCCCCTGCTCTCTGCAGGAAGCTGAATCCAGCCTGGAGCACATCCAGTGTTTCCCTGATAGCCCTAAAGTCTAGGATTGACTGAATCATTAATTCAAGACTATAACGAAAGGTATGATATAGATACAAATTTATGCTTCCCATCTCTGATTCCTCAGTTTAAAGAAGACCAAAGCTTTGGAGAGACAATGGGACCCAAATACCTGAATTTTACCATTTACTCTTTGTCCTTTCTTTGAACCTTTGCTTCTTTTTCATAGAATCCTAAAGTGGTTTGAATTGGAAGGGGGTTTAAGACCTTCTCATTCCAGTCAGGGACACCTCCCACCAGACATTTGCTCTCTGTGTTCCCCTTCCTGCTTCTCTCCAGACAGAAACAGAGATTTCACTGGGCACAGTGGTTGTATCACAGTAAAAAATAAAAAATCTTGCTTCAC
>JAHLSL010000061.1:13346483-13362513 GCA_025920805.1 Petroica traversi | reverse complement strand
TCAGGGAAGGGAAGGGAAGGGAAGGGAAGGGAAGGGAAGGGAAGGGAAGGGAGGAAGATAGGTAAGTTCAGGACATTATTGTAAAGAAAAGAAATTAATCAAAATAGGAGAGAACATACATCTTATGATAACAATTGGACTTGATCTTTGAGGTCTCTTCCAACCTTAATGATTCTATGACCAAACTATTGTTTCCAGCTAAAAACCCCACCATAAATCCCCATAACTCCACTTTGCTTCCTTGTGATCTGTGCCCTGTGAAAAAGCAGTTTAGGTGTCAATTTGACACAGTCTGGGAATCCCAACGTAAAACTTCGAGCATGGAGAGAAACACCAAGGAGACTTGATGACCTGGAGAGCTCCTTGGGTGGAGGTGACAGGGAGTTTGCCTGCTCAGCTGCTTCCCCTTGGGGAAAACCAACCTGCTTGGCTTTGCTGAGTGTCCTGTGGCTGAGTTGGGGCTCCAAAACCACGTCAGATGCCCTGGTGCGTGTCCAGGTGGCCCAGCCAGGCTGATTCCAGGCTGCTTGGAGAGGGAGATGCTGCTGCAAGCAGCTCCCCTTCCAGGCACACATGCGGGCCGCTGTTTTTAGAAGCAAGCAGATGATGTGCTAATTAGAAACAGGGCCAGAGCCATCCGGGCTGGTTTCAAGTGTCGCTCCTTTCATCAGGACCCAGACGGGAAAAAGGAGCCCCCTGGCTGGGGAACAGAGCGTCTCCCTTTGTTGGGAGGAACAAAAGTCCCACAGAGAGAGCTGGGAAAAGAGCACCGGGGCTGGAGGCAAAGAGAGGCCACAACAGTTCTGTCAGTGCTGTGGGAAGAGGAGGAGGAGGAGAAAGCTGGACTTGTGTCCAGTTCTGGGCCCTCAGTTTAGGAAGGGTGTTAAGATGCCCAAAGGAGGGCAATAAGGCTGGTGAGGGGCTTGGAACAAAAACCCTGTGAGGAACGACTGAAGGAGCTGGGGTTGTTCAGTCTGGAGAAAAGGAGACTCAGAAGTGACCTTGTCACTCTCTACAACTTCCTGAAGGGTGGTTGTAGCCAGGTGGGCATTGGTCACTTTCTTCAGGCAGCAGCTGACAGAATGAGAGGACACAGCCTTAAGGGAAATTTGGGTTGGATGTGAGGATAAAGTTTTTTACTGAAAGAGTGATAAAGTTCTGGAATGGTCTGCCTGGGGAGGTGGTGGAGTCACCATTCCTTGGTGTGTTTAAAAAAGATTGGATGTGGCACCCAGTGCCATGGTTTATGGAGGTGGTGTTAGGGCATGAGTTGGATTTGATGGTCTTGAAGGTCTCTTCCAACCTGGTGATTCTGTGGGTCTTTGGGGTTGGTGGTGGGACCCCAAGGGGAGTGAAAGTACCCGGGTGCACTCTTGGGCTTGCTCCTTTGCATCAGGGCAGGAAAACCTGCCTTGGGAGCAGAGGGTTTGGTGGCTTTGGTTCACAGAACATGGTTTAGTGGTGGCCTTGGCAGACTCGATGGTCTTTGAGGGCTTTTCCAACCTTAATTATTTTGTGAATCCGTGATTCTCAGGGTCCATCACAGCTAGTGTCAGTGTTTATGTCAGTGCATGGTACCGGGTCAGATGTGAACGTGAGCTGTGTCCTGGCTGTTATTCCAACCTCATCAAGGAAAAGGCTTCCCATGACAGTTTCACATCTTGGTTTCACTGTTGAGTTTGACTCAGTGCTCCAGAATTGCTGATCCTACTCAAAGGCAAACATAGAATAAGGCAGGGGAAGGAGGGGGTCCAGACTTACCCTCAATCCTGGATTCTGTAGTGCTCCAGACTCTACTTTTCTTTACGTGCTCTGTGGATGAGCTCCAAGTTTCCTTTCAAGTCCATTTTCCTGGTGATTCTCCTAAAGATGAAATTGCACCATGCAGGAACAGCCCATCTGGGGAATCCCTGCATATCACAAATGGAGGAGAAAAGATTTGCTTCAGTTCCTGCAATTTTCAGTTTTCTGTCAGCACATGGAAGTGAAAAACTCTCTGTGGGCTTTGTCTACAGCCCTTTGAAGTCAGTGGGAAACTCCTTTTACTTTGGGAGGCTCCAGGCAATGTGCAGAGTAATTTTTTTTTGCAGCAACATTGGGCAAGTTTTATTTCGATCCCAAAAATCCTTCTGCAAAGGCAGCATCTACCTGCCACTCCCTCCTTTTTTTTTCTACGGTGCCTTTTGCTCTCTCTTTTTCATATTATCCCATTAAAGTCTCACAAACCACAGGGCCGTTTCCAAACACTCAATTTGAAGCCTTGTGGTCAACAAGAAATTTATTGGCAGACCCTACTGAGGCAAGAATGAAATTCAGCTCTTACACCCAAGTTTTCTTGGTGAAGGGTTTTGCAACTGGATGGTGGTTCCCACTCAGGCAACTCAGGGAAAAAGGGATGGGAACAGAAAATCAGCAGGGATTGAAGAGATTTGTGCCCCTTTGTAGTGCAAATTCACACTGAGACTCTTGATTTACCATGTCCCTGATGAAAAAGGCCGTGCCATTTCCATGATTTTCATGTGAGGGTACGGTGGATTCTTGGGAGTGCTCTGTGCAGGGCAGGAGTTGGGCTCCATGATCCTTGTGGGTCCCTTCCAACTCGGGGTGTTCTGTGGTGGACTCAGGGAGATGAATGAGGAGCAGGAAAAGCAGCTTTGCAGCCCAACCCACCGAGCCAGCACTTTCCACAAACCCTCAGCTCACTTTGCCCTGAACTCTGGAGTGGCTTGAACTCCCTCTGCCCCCCTACAGAGCTGTCATTTGCTCCGTTCCCATCCTCTCCCAGAGAGCTGCACAAACCCTCTTCCTTCCCTGCTTTAAATAAGTCCCTGTTGCTCTCTGGGCTAATAACTTTCCCCTCATTTTTGCAGCTGTGAGGTTGCTTGATGGAGAGGATAATAAGTATGTCTGAGCTTTCAACTAAAAACCCAAACCAACTAAAAAACAACCCAACCAAAAACGAAAACACCCAGAGGAGATAAAAAAGAAATCTTCATTGGAGAGAAGTGAACTAAAGTTTCCCATGCAGAGCAGCAAAGCAGCTCTGCAGCCTTCTCTCTGCCACTATAATCAGAAAGGCATTTCTTTTTTTATGTAGCAGCGTGCATATCAGCACTTAAAAAGGGAAAATAAATTACGAGGAGTGGAGCTGGAGGCAGGAATCATCTTCTAGGAAAGAGGAATGAAGCCTGCAGCTCCATTTAGTTAATATGTTTTCATGAGGCGGGGGTGCTTGAGCGTTTTATATGAGCTCCTAAGCTGGCTGCCACCGCTAGCAGGGAGCTTCTAGAGGTGGTACCACGGAGAGTAAGTCACTTGGAGAGCAGGTGTTATTTCTAAAACAAAGATTATGGTTTATGGCATTGCAATTACAGACTTCTTTCCAGCACTGTTATTGCTACTGCTGTTGGCTTCTGCATTCAGGCAATGTTTGGGTTTCATTTCAAAGAAGAAATTGATGATGCAGTTATTATCCCTTTGATGAAATCCCACTCTCGTATAAAGGACGTATAAAGTTCTGCTCCCTGAATACGTCTGGCAGTGAAACAAGGGGACTGAAGTTGCTTGTGGTTCCTTTTTCTAGTTAACACTTTGCCTAAAAAGTTTCCCCCCAGCCTTCCAGCTATCTATGGGGAGCCCAGGCTGATTTCTTTATGTCTCTGGCACTTCACCAAACCCCCAGTATCTGAAACCGTGTGCCTTCCCATTGGGCTTGGCCTCTGGAGTTCCTTTTCTGACATTGATCTTGGACTTAGTTTTGGGCATTGCTTTCTGCTGCTCTTCTTTTCCTCCCCTTCCTGGGTGCTGAGCAAAGAGCAGCTCTCAGGCTTTCCACATTTAATGAGATTTTACCCAGCTCTCAGTGCATTGTTATTTATAGAGGTTTCCAGGAGGAGAACTCATAACTGGTGTTCACCAGAGCAGATGTTCTTCAGAGAGGGTTGTTGCATGCAGAAAACACCTAAAATATCTGTTTCTTCGTGAGAAATTTGAGGGCAGATATTGTTTTTTTATGGACCCTGTGCTGTCACCTCCACTTTTGTCAAAGTAACTCCTTGCCTGCTGGTCAGCTTCCAATCTGGGGAGGGGGAGAAAAATGTAGGCAGAATTTGGTGTTTCCGAACTGCAGCCATTTGGAGGAAATGGATTTGATTTTTCGGATTTCAGCCCACATCTGAGCAATTTTATCCCAATAGGATTTGGCAATACACTGCCTGGAGGGAACAAGAGCAAAAGGACAGGATATGTCCTGGCAGTGTTTCTTGCTGAGAGCAGGAAAGAGCATTTATTTGTGTCCTCAACTATTAGCTTGAAAAATCAAGTTCCTAAAAGGGAGTTTAAAACGTGCTGTAAATACTAAGGGAAGGACTTGCCTGGCTGTGCAGGCCATGCAGGAGCCCTCAAATCCCCACAGCTTCCAGGAGTTTTAGTCCTCTCCTGTTTATTAGAGACCTGAGGGTGCCTGGGAAATCACAAGCAAAGCCTGGCTCCTAATGGTCGATGATATCAGAAACACGGTTCCAGTTCAGCGGCACCGAATGTCCCACGACTGATAATGGAACTTCCTGGTGCATTCAACCTGAAAAGTAGAAACCAGATTGAAATAAAGATGCTGCTGCCCCTGCCAGGCTCGGGGAGTGGGGTTTTGCTGTGTTCTGCACAGGGACACCCAGCCTATCTCAAATGCATCCTGACCCTGCTGTTGTTGTTACTTCATCGGAGCGTGTCCGGCCAGAGGTGAAAAAGCTGGATACTGGTGAGTGCACCTGCTGGCCTCTGACTGCTGGGTTTGAGTCTTGAGCAGGTCAAAAGGAAAGAAAAGTTCCTTTTTTTGTGTGTGTTTCCTTATCCCAAGGGTGGAGTTTGTCTGCATCATGTAACCAGGCTGACGATTTGACCTCGGTGGATTCAAGTGTGCAAGAGGAAGCCAAGGCTGTCCATGCGTGTGAACACAGAATCAGGCTCTGCATCCTTCATCTAGGATTTTATAAGAGCCAGCCAAGCATTATCTGCCTAAAATAGCTTTATTCCTTGTTATTATTGTTATTGTTTTCAGCACGATGCCAGCTATTTTACTGAGAAGGTGTTATTTTCAGAAGAATGTGGACCATGCAGAGATTTTTGGTATTTTTATCAAAAGCAAAAAAACAATGAAATAAAGAAGGAGAAGATTACTGGAAAAGAAAATATACCAGCTGGGATTGGTGATTGCTTGGTTTGGTTGCTTTTCCTCCTTTGATTCATCAACAACAGCCCCCAATTTGCCAGAGAATTGCAATTTTCATCTTTTGAGAGAGAATTTGCCAGTTTTTCCCACTTGACACGATGCCACATTTCCTACCAATCTCTGTGTCCTATAATGATGGATAGTGCTCATCTGGAGACCTCAGGATGCACAGGAGCATGGAATGTGAGGGTGAATTTAAACTGCAGCTTTGAATGGGCCACCTGGATTATGGAGAAATATTTTTTTGTCAGGGATTTCTCTGGACACATCCAGTATCTTTCATATATTTCCATAGCTGAAATCTGTACTTGCTGTGTGTTTTTTCAAAGATCCTTTTGCCTCCTTCTGCTTTCTGTGACCCCCTTGGAAAAGTTCCAGTGCTCTGGGGGAGACCTCATGAAGCCTAGGTTGTGTCCAAAAGCCTTGTGGTATCTCCATAGGGTGCAATCATCCCATACCTTGGTATGGTGAGGAATGGGAATTTCTGAATCCATCTCACCCCATCTCAGAGAGCTCAGGTGGCCAGAGCTGCCCATTTCTCTGTTGGCTGAGGGAGATGAGTGACCAGCTCAGGATGAAGAAAAGTGGAGTGGAGTTTAGTGTTTCCAAACAGAGCCAGGAGGTCTGAGGGCTTTGGGATCAGAATATTTACTTTAACACAGACTTGCTCCTAAGCAAACCCCAGCAGGAGCTGAGAACAAACCACACTTCACTCTGGTTACTGAGACCAGAGGGCCTTGGAGGTGTTTAGAATCAGGCTGGATGAGGCTCTGAGCAGCCTGATCTGGTGGAAGATGCTCTTCAATAGCAGGGAGGTTGAAATTTAATGATCTTTAAGGTCCTTTCCAACCTGAGCCATTCTGTGATTCTGTGACCCTTTCCACCGACCCACCTGGTGCACAGCTCCACTCCCATTTCTCATGTTCCCAAGCTGAGCTTCTCTCCTGAATTTCAGAACCCCTGGGACCTGCACAGGCTTCACATGCAAAAACAAAGCAGTTTACGTGCTGGGTTGAGACTTTTTTTCTCTGATTCTCTGCAGTCCTTCTGCCAACCTAAAAAGCTTTATGT
This sequence comes from Petroica traversi, assembly GCA_025920805.1. Taxonomy (NCBI): domain Eukaryota; kingdom Metazoa; phylum Chordata; class Aves; order Passeriformes; family Petroicidae; genus Petroica; species Petroica traversi. Next base: position 13,356,215 of record JAHLSL010000061.1, on the reverse strand, counting down.
CCTCCGTGCCCTGCTGACCTGGCCTCAGCACCTTTTCTGCAGAAAGCATCCCAAATATTGATCAGGAGCACGATGGGGACCCTTCCCTGCCTGTCCCTTCCTGCTCACAACACGTCCACATGTACACATTTACATGCAGGGTTTCCATTCCTGGTCTTAACCCAGGCGTTTACAATTCCTCTCGCGCTCCTCGCGCTTTCTTCTTAAAGAAGGCAAATAAAAGTGTGAATAATCAATTTCCTAACTGGAATTAAAAACGGCTCCAGTTAAAATAAGGGAAAGCGTGAAGCAGCATGTAAAGCAGGATGGAGGGGTTATCTGAGCCCCGATTAGTACCCTGCTCATGTAGGAGAACAATTAACGTGTGCATGAGAACGATTAAGCAGAAGGTAAATTACATGGAACGCACCCATTCAACAGACAGGAGGGCTCGTGGTCGGGGCTGGTGTGAGAGTTTTTATGGCTCACTTGAAACAAGTGCCAGAAAAAATGTTGTTTCTCAGCTTGCTCAGGGCTGCAGACCAAAATAGGGTGATAAAGATCCAGTCTCATCTTGGGCTTTTATCAGAGGTTGGGCTCTTCTGTCTGAATAAAGGCAGAATTGGGACGGGTTTAATGAGCTCTTTACAGGGAGATTTTAAGTTCTCTTGCTTGTGGAGCGTGATGTCAGTGCCAGGCCAGGAGCTGGGGATGGGGTTTTGTGTGTGACTCACCAGTGAAGGTTTCCTGGGGCAAATCTTTGCCTTTGATTGTCTCCTGGGTAGAGCGATGAGGATAATGGTTCCCTGTCAGCCTGGGATGCTCTTTGAAATATTCCTGCAGGAAAAACTACCAGAAAAATGGGAAATGTGGGCCTGCCAGCCTGGAACCTGAGGGATGCAGGAGGCTGGGTGTCCCCAGACTCCGAGCACAGCTCCTCAGGGATGGTAGAAGGGGTCACCAGAGCAGTGGCCTGCAAAGTGGCCAATTTAAGGGAGGACAAGTCCAATCATAAAAGAGAAAACAGCGCAACAGGAGGTGTTTGGTTGCTTCTCTCCATGTGGAAGATTTCCAAGATCTCTCTAGTGAGAGCAGGTAATGGATTTTGAAGGTGATCTCAAATATAAGAACAACTCTGCTCATTAAAGTCTCCACAGCCACTACAGCAAATCACAGCAGACGCCTTCCAGGAGTTTTGACAACAGACATCAACCATCAACAAGGATAAAATAAGGACAAGTCAAAGGCTAGTATTGATTCTAGGAGCCTTTGAATTAAATTCTCGTTGGCCCACTCAGCATGTGGAGCTCAGACCAGTTTCAGAATGCCTGTTCTTTGTGGCTGTAAGGCTCAGTGATATATATCCATTTAAAAAAAAGAAAAAGGGGGGCAGAAAAAAAGACAAAAAAATAGGTTGGCTCTTGCTGTAATCAATAAACAGAGAAAGGGCAATAGAAACAAAGTGGTAATGGGAGAAGTGTGTGTAGGGGGAGCCGTTCTACTGGTATTTGTAACAAAAGAGGGTGATAAATGAAGAATAAAGATGAGATAGTTTTCAGTTAAAAAAAAAATTAAGAAGCAATAAAAAGCAAAAGCTTAATTTTTAAGTGGAAAAGTTCTCCTAATGAGGGCTTTGTGTGCAGTAAAAATATTATCTCCATGCTGTCAGATAAAGGTAAAAATGTACTTTGGTGCAATTTAAAGGAAAGTCACAATTTTTAAAACTCTCCCCAGTCTTCCACTTGTTTTTTTTCCTGTTCGGAATAAAAATTTTCCTCACGGGTCTGGAAAACTCTCTCAATAGTACAGCTCAGATCTGTTAGAATGAGACCCTGAAACGGCTGAAATCAGTCAGGCTCATCTTATCATGCTTGCAGAAGAAAAGTGCCCAAAGTAACTCGATCCCAGTGCTGCAGAGAGGGAGAATTCAGATGCCAAACTTGCAATTTCACAGCCTGGTTGTTTACAACTTTCTCATCATTTATGGCTCATTAGGATGTGATTCAGAGAGTGCCTTGCCCAGGTGATGTCCTCATCCATGGCTTTAACTGGTGTTAAACATCTCTGGAAGAGAAATATGTTCTTTCCTTATTCCCATGGATCTGTAACTCCTTTTCATTTGAGGTCTGTGAGCAGCCTCTGCTCATCCTCTCTCGTGGGGGGTTGTTGTATGATTGGGTGTCATGTGGAAGGCTTTTATCAAAATTTTATAGGGGGTCAAGAGGCAACGAGGAAGGCTGTGGACCATCAAACTCACAGGCCTGACGTAGTGACCTCTGTAATAAAACTCAACCATTTCCCTCCTGGGGGTCCCAGGGGAAGATGAGGTAGAAATGAAGAAAAAAAAAAAATTAGAGGAAAAATAGAAACCAGAAAGAGCTCTTTCAAAATTCATGAAAGAGGAAAGTGAGGTTTTGTTGACATTCATGTTTGATGAAGAGTGAGCACGCAGGCAGGACGAGTTCCCCCGTAAGCAAACACTGCTCTAGGCTGCATCCCGCTTTTCCTGCTCCAATCAAGTGATCTAATTAACTCCCAGAGACTTCAAAGCATGGGGGCAACAGCAGGGGGATGGAGGGGAGAGCTCCCTGTTAACCAGGTGGGGTGAAATCTTAGATGGCAGGGGAAGAATGGTCTTGGGGTGGCACTTTGTGGGTGGGAGAGGAGGGGGAATGTGAGGTCTGCGCGACCCGAGCACAATCAGAGAGCGGAAAGGAGCTGATTTCATCCCTCGCTATTCCCCACGAAGAATGAAAGGGCAGGAGATGTTAAGTCGAGTCCATTGAATCAGATTAAGGGAGATTAGCTCTTATGCTGTTGCTAGACTGGGAGATCAGTTGACCAGTTTTTTTACTAATTTTCTCTCTTGGGGTTCAGTGTTATCTGAGATTGATCAAAACCCTGGGAGCATTTTATCTGGAAGGCAAGGGCCTCCCAGGCCTCAGATCTAAGCCCTGCAATTCTGAGTCTTGATGAGTTGCATCTTGCTCAACGCCCCTTCGGTTACAAAGCCTCTGTTCACTTGACACGGCTTGAAAGGTGCTCATTCAAAAAGATTTTCTTCCTTCCAGACATATTTTGCAACAACTCTGAATGAGTTGTTTCAGCAGGTTGATGGGGAATGCTGCAGGCTCGGGGTACCCCATTGTGTCTATTCATGTAGGAAATGGAAAAAGGGATTTTGAGGTTGTCTTTGTCTGATGCCATTATTTTGTTTTTAATTTTTTTTTTTTACATTCAGGAGAATAGGAAACAGTTATCTTTAATCATTTTTGCTTAGCTGTTGACATATGAACGTTCTTCCAGAGCATAGCAGAGTGTGAATTTAAAGGCAGTGAGTTTTTCCAGAAGACAAGTCCTCAGGGAGGCAATGTTTCCACTGTTTTAATATAAGTGGATGAGCCCCTGGTTAATGCTTTGGGCTGCAATTTAGGAGTTCAAGGTGCAATTCCCAGCTCTGATGTAAAATATCCGCAGCTTTTGATGAGTCCCCAAAGGTCCCATCTGTTGCTGACCAGGACCATTTACAGAAGCACAGCATGGGTATGAACCGCACAGACCAGGAGGGTTTCTGGTTTGCAGCAATTATTGCAGCTCTGCAAGGAGCAGGATGGGATTTCACTCTTAGGACTCTTGTTCCCTGCTGTGACATGAGATAGTCCTGCCCTCTTCGCACCTTTGTCCACTTGGTACCTTCGAAATGCTGAGTTAGAAATGGCAGCTGCAGTTTCACAGAATCATGGAATATCCTGGGCTGGAACGGATCCCCTAGGATCATCCAGTCCCAACCCCTGGCCCTGCATAGACAGCACAAGAATCCCACCCTGTGCATCCCTGGGAGTGTTTTCCAAATGCTCCTGGAGCTCTGGCAGCCTTGGGAATGTGCCCATTCCCTCAGGACCCTGGGCAGTGCTGAGTGAAGTGCTGAGGACAACACAGCCCATGGATTTCCAGTGGAGATCTGCTCCTTCCTCAAGCAAATCCCTTACTGCAAATACCTTTTGCAAATACCTTATTGCAAAGGAACACTGGAAGCAGGAAAGCAAGGCCCTCTGAGTCCTCTACCACAGACCCTGATGTTTAATATCCTCATGGAATTACAGAATGGTTGGGGCTGGAAGGGACCTCTGGAGATCACACAGCCCAACCCTGCTGCTAAAGGAGCATCGCCTGGAGCAGATTGCACAGAGTCACATCCAGGCAGGTTCTGGTTATCTCCAGAGAAGGAGACTTCAAAACCTCCCTGGACATCCTGTTCCAGCGCCCTGAACTTCCCCACCTCTACATGCAGGATGGCGTCTCGCTGGCTTCATAGAGGTTGAAGTCCCCTCAGATTGTCAGAAACTTTGTGGTCAGAGCAGAGGGGGCTCCTGAATTCGGTAGTCAGGATTTTTCACCTTTCCTTACTTGGGCATTTCCTTTGTGCCCATATTCACCAATTTGATCCCAATTATTGCACTTTGAATACCCCCACCACACAGTCCAGGCTCCGAGTGAGCTCTTTTCCCCCTGTGTCCTGGTCTGAAGGGATCTGTTTTGACCTTGGCTGGGACGACCGGCCAGTGCAGATCCAGGAAGTCCTGCCAGTTAATCCCGGGCACCTCTGACTGTGAGATCCTATATTTGGAAGGCTGCAGCCAGGGCCAGAAATTGCTAAATCGATGCTCAGCAGGGCACCACAGATCCATTTTGTCTTGTTTAGCTGCCCCCTATGTCCTCCCTTCTGCAGCAACAACCTGACTGTGCCTCCTGGAAATGTGTGGAGGAATAGCAGGAAATGTTGCATATAAAATCAGAAGTTGGCTGGACTTAGTTTTACAACCAGAACAAAGAATTTCCTTCAGTGCTGTATCAGCTCTGGAAGTTCCTCTTGGTGAGCTGCTCTTAGGAACATGCAATTTAATGGAATACATCCTTGATAACAAACCAAGAAAACCAAAAAACAAAATGCCTCAATGCTCTTGGATGGAGCTGTGGCAGAGTGTGTTTCTCTGTGCTGAAATCCATCCCATTTCAGGAATATTTCTAAAAGATCTCCTGAGTGATGCTGTGTGACAGAGGATCATACTTAAAACTGTAAGTGAAATCCACTTATGGAATCGTATGTGACAACAAAAATGAATTCATCAGGACCAGTGATCGTAATGAATGTGAAATCCCTATCTTAATGAAAACCTAAAGGAGCTCTGAGGGGAATAGAGCTGGAGATTTTCACAGACAGACACCTTTAAGTTAATTCAGTGCCCCTGAAAATAAAACAAAATATGAAAATAAAAATAATTTCAAAATCCAACCAAAACGCAGGAATCAATAATTTGCAAAAATTTTGAAACTTTTTTTTTTGTTGTTGTAAATTTTCATTTCTTTGTTGCTTCCAACAAGGAAAAGTGAGTGTTGATTGTGCTCCTTCCCTTCACGGCTGCATGCATGTCTCTCTGATTTGGGCTGGCTGGCTGGATCATTAATTTAATATAGTAAGGTCTTTTCAGATCTTGGAAAAGAGAAAGAAAGAAACAAAAAAAAAGGGAAGAGCTTTTTATTGCTGTTTATATTCCCCATCAGGGCTTGACAATCCAACCCGTCTGTTCCAGAGGGCTCGGACCACCTGAGTCTAAGTTTAGATCATATCCTGCTACATTAAACTCCACACATAATACGATGGCCACATGGGAAAATTTAAGGAAAATGAGATTTTATTAAAACCAGGAGACCGCCTGACTGCAGAGGGATATAATAACAGTGTTATGAGGTTCTTATCTCACATGAAAGTTTCACATTTCCCTGGTTTCCTTTCCTTTATGCTACCGTGGCCTCCCCCTCCCCCCAGTTCCATATGGGTGTCTCATTATTTAATGCAACAGCTGAAAAGGTAATTAATAACCACATCACCCCAAATGTTTGGTTGTTTAAGGAAGGCCCCATAGAAGCTCTAAATTAGCACAATGGCATCAAAGATTCCCATCGGCATCCCAGGCTCTGGTGGATCATGCAATCCACCTCCCCAGAGGGAAGCAGATGACAAGGGGGAGAGCAAAGTGGGCTTGTGTGTCAAGGAGAACCTCTTGGGTGCTGTGCCTGAATTCCTTCTTTCACACTTTGAAGATGTTATTCAGTGAGGTTTTCCCAGGTTCTGGAGGACACCTGGACTTGGTCAGCCTAGCACATGATGGTTTGCTCTGAAAGCACCACAGGTTTTTTTGTTGAGCACTGAAAAAATCTCCCTGTCAGGTCTGCTGGAGCTGAAGGTGACATCCCCTTCCTTGGTGACAGCTTTGGGGTTCCACTCTTTGATGGCTCCACGCAGTTCCCGTTCACTCCTGGTGGCCTGTTCTCCCCTGGCCATGCTGCCCGTGCCCATCCCAAGACATTTCTGGGACATCAGAGGACTTCTGACAGCCTCGGCTCTTCTCAAAAAGTGGCTCTGGTTGGAATCCAGCAGATTGTCTTTGGCTGATGATGTGATGGAATTACCAAAAAAGGGAGAGAAATCCAAACTGGCACTGACTGTTGGAAGTCGCAGATGGAAGTGAAAAAACTCCATAATTCATCATCCCTGGTGAACTTGTGAACTTCCTTCATGAAGCCTGAGGATTCTTCTGGTTTTCTTTTTTCCCTCCCCCTCTTACTTTTATCTCCTACACTCGGATAATTGCAGAAGTCACAAAAACTCACTAAAAACCGTGTGCTTGATCACCCCAGTCTTCAGAGACTCACCTCACCCTTCCCCAGGGAACACCCCTCCAGCACTTCCCACAGGTGCTCTGATCCACACATCACTCTGCCTGGAGTTTGCTGCTTTAATTATCCTCCAGAGATGCACTCGGTGGCTGGGAGCTGTGGGAAGGCTCTCCAGAGACAGCGACAGGGAAACCTCTGGCATTCCCAGACAGCATTCCAGATAGGTGAAGTCTGAGCAGGGTTTTCTAACGTAGTTCTTTATTTCTCCTAGTGGGGAAGGGTTTTGTTGCACTGCTGGATTACATCTGTGCTCCTTCTCAGGCCATTCCCAGGGCTTTGTTGGGAGCAGATTAGGCATTCTGGAGAAACTATATGAGAACTGAATGCTTTTGATGAGGTTTGTGTTCAAAGCAATGCAATCAGGGCAGGGAACGAGCCTTGGCTCCACACTTTGCACAGTTATTACTTTTTATCTGTTCGAGTCACTTATCACTTAAACGATTTCTTTTCTCCTTTCTGGGCTACTCCACTCCTGGCATTTTGCACTTGCTGGTGGGATCATGTCTCATGGACAGAAATTAAAATGTTGTGCCTTCTCCAGTCTCACCTTGAAGTTGGGGAGATTTTTTCTGGGTAGCCCATCTGGGGAGTCCTGGGTTGCCTTCCCTGGGGATTGGCTGTTTACAGAGCAAGCAAGGTATTTAATTATGTTTCTTGCACCCTGGTGGTTTGCTGGGAATTGTAATCAAAGAGGAGGCTTAGTGAAAAGCTTAATACAGCCTGGGCAAGTAATTTTTGCCTGAGGGGATGAGGAGAGTTGAAAGGAGCATCAGTGGTCAGAAAAACAAACTTACAACTCAAACTAATGAGACAATTGCCTCTTCCTATGCCAGAGCTCCTGTGGAGACCCTGCTGCTCCCTTGCAAGGTCCATGAGACCTTCTCAGGGTGGAAGGTCACTTCCTTTTCCTTCCTAATGAATTTCCAGAGAGGATAAGGTGGGGAGAATGTATGGCCGTGCTTTCATGGGATCTGGGCTGTTCTGACCACATCTCCTGTATCAGTCTCCTGGACTGGTCTCCTGTGACCCTGCTATCCCTGGGATGAGCTGGAGGGATTTCTGGTGATGGATGCTGTGTTCCAGTGTGTTTTCCTGTGGGTCTTCCTCAAAATGGGACCACCCAGGGCAGGCTGGAGGAACCTGGGTAGCTCAGAGACCGCCTGATGAGATCCCGTCTAGGGACAAGACATCAGACCATTTGTGGAAGAAGGGATTCATCCACTCCCTGTGCCTGCTTTGAGTGGGATGTGAAATCAGAGGACAAAATTGCAGCAAAGGTCCTCTTCAAGCAGTGGGAAAACCCCTGGGGTGGCAGCAGGTGGAAGGTGACAGGTGACCTCACGTGTCCCTCACTATGGGAGCTGGGCTGGCTTTGGCCACCAGCTCTGGACCAGCTGCGGGTGTCAGAGGGTTTTTGGCAAAGCAGGGCTCCCTGATGTGGCTCCTCTTTGTTCCATGTGTTTTGGAGCATAAATATGCAATGCCCCAAATGCCAATGGATTCCTCCCACTGAATCCCTCCCTCTACACGCGAGGTCCAACAATCCCCGGATCGCCCGGCGCCGATCAGAAGGGAGAATCACTGCTCTGTAATCACTCATTTTAATCATTTAACTCATTCAAACAGCCCTTCCAGTTCTGACCCTGACAAGCACCCAGGCTCCACTGACACAGAGTGGCTGTGACCACTCTGGGGCAGGTTTTGCGTGGGATAATCCATGTGCTGAGGTAAAACCCGAGGACACCTCATTATTTTTTATATGGAGCTGGTGGCTGCTATTTCAGACTTTGGGTCATGTGAAGAGAAACATGCCTGAAGCTTGTGGTTCTTCTGCTGAGAGCTGTTGGATCAGGAAGGGTTTGTGTCCCTGGACAGGTGGCATGAAGGATTGGGAAATGTCTTCTGCACTCTCTGTCCACTTTGTGGATTGCAAATGCAGAGGTCATTGGAGAATAAAGTGCATATTTGGGGAAACACAGGCACTTGTTCTGCCATTATAGTGGTTAACTGTACATTTATGTTTTTTTTCCCCCTGAAATAGGAATCCCAAATGCAGGAAAACGTTAACCCACATTCTCAGGCAGGTATTTGGGTGTGTAAGAAGGTCTTTCCCTTTTGATTTTAGCATTTAATTTGTCACTTGGACAGGAGGTGGACACGCTGATGGACAAAATTGGGGTTTATGGTTGGCTGGGAGACACAAGACAGCAACCACAAAACTTGGGAGAGGAACATGCGGAAAGGAAAGGGAGGAGAAATGGCAGCAGCCATGGGAGGGTGGGGTTGGGATGAAGGACCACCCTCATCCTCTTGTGTGTCTCATCAGTGACCCTTGTCCCAACAACGGCAGATGAATTTTATTGCTTCAGGAGGCAAAGAGAGGGCTTTTGAAAGCAGAAATCTTCCCTGTTTGGTTTTAATTTTTTAAAGATTAGGGTGGAACACCTAAAAATTCCCAGTCTTAAGCAGTTTGCACATTTGTTTCTAAGGTTTAAAAAAGGAGAAGGGGTGTCATCATTCCTCATTTTTAAATATAGACATGTGTGACCCTGGTCCAGTGGGGGGTGTCCTTGATCATTGCAAAATGTTGGAATTAAAGGATCTTTGGTGTTCCTTCCAAACCAAACTATTCTGTGGTTCTTTGTGGACAGTGGTGCTGTGACCCTGGAAGTGTCCAAGGTCAGGCTGGATGGGGCTTGGAGCAACCTGGTATAGTGGAAGTTGTCCCTGACTGGGGGAATGAGTTTTAAAGTTCCTTTCAATTCAAACCCTGCTGGGATTTTGTGAGTTGTCCAGCACATGTGTTAGGAGAGCTGGGAATGGAAGGGGGCTCTCACATTCATTTTTCTTCCACTTACACCAGGCGGCCTGGGATCCAAGGTTTATATTATTTATATTTATATTTATATTTACATTTATATTAATATTAATATTTATATTTATATTTATATTTATATTTATATTTATATTTATTTTTATTTTTATTTTTATTTTTATTTTTATTTTTATTTTTAT
>JAHLSL010000061.1:13198652-13346473 GCA_025920805.1 Petroica traversi | reverse complement strand
TTTATTTTTATTTTTATTTTTATTTTTATTTTTATTTTTATTTTTATTTTTATTTTTATTTTATTTTGGTCTCCCACAGGAGCTGCCAGTCTTGTGCCAAGAAATGCAGCCTCAATTCTGGCAGGCAGTGTCCCTGTCCCCTCTGAGGGAGATAAAGTTTTCACTGGAGGCCACAACAGCCTGGCTGCGATGGGATGGGGGCAGGGAGGGGAATAAGCCCAGTAATTTGGTGTTATTGGAAATTCTGCTTTTGCAGCCCAGCATTTGGTTTTCATTTGGTGCCTGCGCTCAGCTCATTTCTGCTGGCGCTTCACTTCTGATCCAATTGAGTTATCGATGCAGGCAGGGAGAAGGAGGCAAACAAGATTGGTGTCACTTTTTTTTTTTCCTTTTGTGGCTTTTTTTTTTATTTTCCCCTACCTCCCTCTTGCTTCTTTGCTTTCAAAGATCAAAAGAGGACAAAATAAAACTTTCTATATAATGAAACACAGGCAGAGGGGAAAATGGCAGCGCACAAAATTGTTTTCAGTCTTCCTTTAAGGTTGCTGTTGGTATCTTTGATTCAGACACCAAGGCTTTAATCAGGGTGTTGGAGACGACACAAAAATTATTCATCTAACCAAGATCCCAGTTCACTCTCTTTCTCTCTGTTTTTCTGTCTCTCTTTTTTTATTAATGTGGGTTTAAAAAGATTCTCAAACTACAGTGCTGGCTCAATTTTGTTTTCCCAACTAATAACCCAGAGCAGGATCAGCTATTTTGCAGCTGACAGATCTGTCTCTAAACTAGATTGTCTTTCTTGCTGAGTTCATCCATCATGTATGAAGTTAAAAAAAAAAAAGATAGAAAGAAAGAATAATAAAAAAAACATTTCTTTTCCATGGGCACATCCCTTCCTAGAGTAGCAATGACCTGAGCTCATCCATGCCTTGACAATCCCACTCCTAGCATGGGATAACCAGGACACCACCGCAGTAACAGACATTTTTTGGGGTGGTTTTCATTCCCTCAGAGCAGACTGGGGGCTCAGTGGGGCAGCCTGTTTATAGGATATTTTCTAAGGCATCTCCGTGGTGCTGCCTCTGAGGGAGAGCTGGAATATCCTTGGGCAGTTCTGTTGTCACTCTGCCTTTTCTGGCACTTGTACCTTGTCCTGGAGAGGCCAAAAAATGTTGGTGGTGAGCACTGATGGGCTTAAACTGCACCTTGGGCGTGTGCTGGAGTTGCACATGGAAACTCAGTTTAATACTCCTTGTCCTGGATATCCTGTGAACTTCCAGCAGACAGTGGTGTAAGGACTTCCTGAGGTGAAGGTTATATCCTGAGCAGTGTTTAATAGCCCTTAATGGACTCATCCTCCTTCAGTCATCTGATTTTTAATTTATTTTTTCTTTAGTTCATTCATGTTTTGTTGGCCTGCCTGACATCCTGCCCAGACCAGTTCTGTAATTTAATTACACACTGGATGAAAAAGAGCTTCCCTTCTTTTGTCTACAACCTGCTGCCTGCTGCAGCCTCTGCCAGATCCCTTTGCTCCTGTGTGCTGGAAAAGGAAAATATGTTTGCTCTTCCCTGCCTCTGATCTGTGATTTCATAGACACCTCATCACTCCTCTCTTCTCCAGGCTAAAAGATACTGGTCCTATATCTCCTTTTCTGAAGCTGTTTTGTACTTCTGCTTATTTCATGCCCTTCTTCTGCGTAAATATATTTAAAAAAAATAAATATGAGGCATAAATATAAAAGCACCTGTTTGTGTCAGACCTTCTCTCACGCTGGGTGTAGCGGATCAATTCCGCACAGTACCAATCTGGAGCGCTCTGAGCCGCGTGTTCCCCTCTGAGGGACAGGAATTATCCGCAGGGATATGAGGAGGAGGAAGGGGAGAAAATTAACAAAGAGGTTTTGGAGGAGTCGTATCGAATATCCAGGGGCTGTTGGAGGGGAGGACGTCCTTCCTCGCAGGATGAGGAGAGTCTGGTCACAGTCTTTAACCCAAAGTTATCAGATCTCTGTGGTGTTTGCTGTGCTTGGTTTCTCCTTTTCTCTAAACCCACCTTTTCCCTTGGTTCATTTCTTAGTAAACTCTTTTTTTTTTTCTATAATCTCTGCCTCTCACTTTCCAGGACAGCACAAGACCCAACCATTTTTGGAAGATCAATGAGAAATTCCAGAAGGGGGAGGAAAGCCTCACAATTTGGTGGTAGAAGTGAACCATGAGGGGAAACCAGGACATGGTATCTCTAACTGCAGTCCCCCAAAGGGAATATATTTGTTAAACATTATAATTACCCTTCAGTGCTGAACTCCACAGCAGTTGGATCCACGGCGATGCACATTATCATTTCTGAAATGATGCTTTCATTAAGATAAGGCGTGCAATTATACATCTTGATTAGGTCACTGTTCCCAGGAGCTCCAGCTTATTTATGATGAGTTGCCCCCTTTTGTAAATCATGTGGTGAGGCTGTGGATGGAGACATATTCCCTCCCTCTGCCCCCTTACCCCTTCTTTCTCCTCCACAGACCCTTTTACTCTTCTTCCCTCACTGCACACTTTTGTGTGGCAAAAACAAAAACCCAGCAATCCCAGAGAGAAAAATGTCATGTACATAGTGGGGACATTGCCACACGAAGGCAGATCTGGGAGTTCTGATCATCCCTTGGTTTCTTTGCAGGACCTGCTGGCTTTCCTATGGGGGTAATAAGGCTGGATTTCCCATCCTTCCTTTTGACTTCTAAAATTGTAATTTTTTTGCACAACAGTCAGCTCAGTTATCAATGGCACCTCCTGGGGGTGCCTTGTCTTCAGCTGTGACCTGGGTATGAGGTTTCCAACCAAACACATGATCTGTACATTCTCCAGAGCTCAAATAACTGGACCGGCAACAGGTCCCACACAGGACTCCCCTTTCCCAGCTCACTCCATAGTTTTGTAGCTGAAAACCCCCTCAGTTTCCATAAGACAAGTGGAAGTGAGGTCTGCTCCTGTTGATTAACAGGGACACGTGGGAAGTGTTGGCCGAGGCAAGAAAAGTGGGAGGTGAAAGTTCCCAGAGAAGAAAAGAGGTGTGGAAAGAACCAAAGAGCAACAGCAGGAAAATTATGTTCTCGAACAGCTTCTGGAGCAGTTCAAAAGAGCACCTCCCTATTTTATCATTCTGATTAAATAAGGATCTTATCATTGAATCATTTAGGCTGGGGAAGAACTTAGAGGCCACCCTTCCCCCCAGCCAAACCCACCACAGAACAATGTCCCCAAGTGCCATATCACAATTCCAGGGATGGTGATTCCACCACTGCCCTGGGCAGCTGTTCCAGTGCCTGACCACTCCTTCAGTGAAGAAAATTTCCCAATATCTGACCTAAACCTCCCCTGGCCCAGCCTGAGGCCATTTCCTCTCCTCCTGTCCCTGTTCCCTGGGATCAGATCCCAAATCCCCCCTGGCTTTCCCCTCCTGTCAGGGACTTGTGCAGAGCCACAAGGTCCCCCCTTGAGCCTCCTTTTCTCCAGGCTGAACCCCTTTCCCACCTCCCTCAGCCATTCCTGTGCTCCAGACTCTTCCTTGGCACGCTCCAGCCCCTCAATGTCTTTCTTGTCATGAGGAGCCCAGGGCTGTCCCAGGAACTGACGTGGTCCCTCAGCAGAGCCAGCACAAGGAGATGGTCACTTCCCTAATCCTGCTGGCCATACCATTCCTGGTAAAATCCAGGTGCCATCGGCCTCTTGCTCACCTGGGCACACCTGGATTCACATCCAGCTGCTGTCACCATCACCCTGGGCCTTTTCCAGCTTTCCAGCCCCTCTGCCCCAGCCTGGAGCATTCCATGGGGTTGTTTTGACCAAAGACACAGCACTTGGCCTTGGTGAACTTCATCCAGTCATTCTCAGCCCACACATCCCTCAGCAGAGCCTTCCCACCCAACTTGGTGTCCTCCAGAAACTGACTGAGGGTGCCCTCAGTCTCCTCATCCAGATAATTGATAAAGAAATTAAAGGTATTAAAGAGAACTCTTATCCCAAAGATTTCAATTTGGGTTGTTGCCAGGACCCCAGCAAAGGCAATCCAGAGTGTACCTGGGTATAGGAATGAGAACTGGGATGAATTCACCAGGGTCAGGCGACAGTGAGCGGGACCTGAGCAGTCCTGAGGGCCAAGACAGTGCCAGGGATAATCCCACATGGTCAGGCAGAGATGGGCTGTTATTGATGGGATTTTGAGCAGCTCCCAGTTGTCTTAACTGTTTCCATCTGCCACCTTCCAAAGCTGCCTTGGGGCAAAAGTGGAAGTCGTATCAAAGACCCATCCCAGATGACCTGGAGGCTCTTTCCTAACTCTGGCTCCTCTGCATCCACAGCTCCTGAAAGAACACAGCACATCTTAAGCAGATTAATGTAATCTTGATCTTCCTCTCTTGCAGATCTCTGATCCTTTCTCCCCCTCTGTGCATCCCAGCAGTTCATAATCACCTTTGGAGGTATTAAAAAGGTGTTTTCACTTGGTGTACTTGGGCAACCCCACTCTCCCCTCCCAAATTTCAGAAGCAGAAGCAGGGAGAGGAGAGGTGCTGTCAAATGGGACAGTGCTTCCCATTTGCAAATATTTATTTGTAATAATTATCCTTTTTTTTTTTTGAGATTAAAAGAGCTATTCACATGTGAAAAGCAAACTGCCTTATCTCTCTTTTTAAATAATATGTTTAGGAAGTTTGACTGAGCATGAAAGTTCATCCTTCAATATTGCCACTTGTAATCCAACAAGAAATATTTACTGTGTTATAATTGGCATCATTAAGCTTAGGTGACGTTATTAATATTACTAATTAAACTGCTATATAAACCTAGTTTGCAGTTACATAAACACATCATCCCCTGAACTGCCTGCCTACATGTTTTGGCATTGGAGGGGGGGGGGTGGATAAAAGCAAATTCAAATGCAAATGATATGAACAGACTTTAATCAGAGGATCAGAGAAATGAGACACAGGGAAGGCTGATTAGGTCTGCTCTGTTCTCCAGGGGCAGGGCCGGGATTGTCTCCCCATGGAGACTCCCAGGAGCTTTGGGCAGTCTAACTCTAAGTGCCCCAAGCAGTGGGACTTCTCCTGTGTCTCGGGAGGGAGCTGCCTGCAGTCTGACAGAAATGGGACTCGATATTCAGCCTTTGCTTTCCTGCTGAGGCAGAATTCAGCCACAAAACAGAGAAAATCCATTCTTGGCTCTGGGGGAAGGTGTTGAGATCATATCCAAGGGCAGAGGGGAGGAGAAAGGTGTGGGTGAGGCATCTCTAAACTGTCTGTTAGTGCAGCAGAGCTGGAAAATCATCTCCCCCCTCTTGGTTTGGATTTCTGGCAGCACAGGGCCACTCCTGGCACTGCTGGCAAGGACGGGCCATAGGCAGGAGCAGAGCACCCACAAGTTCAAATGTTTGACCCAGTTTCTCTACAGCTGGGAAATCCATCTTCTGTCTAGAATTTCCCTGACTTTGGCTGCTTCAGGAATATTGTGAGGACAGCATTTTCCGTGATCCATTGGTATTTGGGTCCCATCTGGAGCCAGAAAGTGCAGAATCATGTGGAGCATCCAAAATAGGAATGCCCCAAGAAGGCAGCTCCTGCTTGCTTCAAGTTCCTGCTCCCTCCTCCTATTCAATCACCTGTTTCCCACAGGTTCAAAAGGGTGTGGGATCATGTAGGACAGAGACCAGAGACAGAGCAGCCCTTTCAGGATGGTGTTTTTCCAAAGGAGCCCATGTCAGGGGCACTTATTTCAGAAACTGCTTTAAGCATTTAAGGTCCATTCTTTGGCCTGTCTGTGGCTCATCTGCAGAGTTGCACTAATCCTAAACCTCCCAAACAAGCTTTTCCCAGCCCAAATTGAAGAGAAAAGATCCCTACAACCACTGAGAAATAACTCCCCAAAGCAAGGGCACATTTCCGTGACATCTGCACTACAAACATTGCTCTGTTGGTTGCAGGAAAGGTAAATGAATAAGGGAGGTTGCTCAGAGAGACTTTAGGTCTCAAGTTCACTCTTGTGACTCTCAACCAGCAAATCCATTTTTATTTTTGATGTTCAGTAGCAGGTTGGAGTTCCCAGCTTTGTTTTTCCTTCCTCTGGCATCCTTGGACATTGCACAGTGAAGTTACCTGGGTTTTCTAATGGATGTGGTTAAAGCCAAGGCTAAAGATGGAGATCTCAGTGTAACCAAAGGTTTTTGTCCAGCTCCAGCTGCTCTCGTGTAGCTTTTAGTGACCACTGAGTTGTCCCTGAGTGGCAGGTGGGTCCCACACATCTCAAACTGGGCTGAGTGAGTGTCAGGGAGCCAGGACAGCACGGATAAAACCGTGTCCATTCAGACCACTGGGAAGGGAGGTGACAGCAAAAGGTTTGTGGCTGCGTTGCCACCCTGGATCCATCAGCCCCATTTTGCCTGTCTGAGCTCCCCAGATCCATCTTGAAGCAATCCCCAGGCTGTTAGAAAAGGAATAAGGTTTGTTTCATCAGATGAAAACTCTAATCTCCTTGGGCAGCTCGATGCTTGTGCTAATGGGCTGCAGCTGCAGAGCTGTGACCTGTCAGATCTCACCACACACACCCCCCACGCATGGACAAATGCACCCACATCTGGAACGCGAAATAACGAAATTTCTCCTGAAATTTTTACTTTACAAAAATGTTCGTCCTGGCCTGAAAGAGTCCTTTGACATTTCTTTGAAGAGTAGCACCAAACCCATTCCTTTACTTAATAATCCACTAGTGATGAATACATGTGACTGCCGACTGTGGGACTGGGCAATTGGCAGCATCCCCCAAAATTTAAGGGGTCATGGGCTGGGAGAGAAAAGACTCTGAAGCTTCTTCAGAAGCTCCATGACCTTGGAAAAATGGATCTTGAAGCATCCTGTCAGGAAAACCTTAAGTTTGGCTGAACCTGGACTTAAACTGCTTTCTCCTTGTAGGATCTACTTTATAGGAACCCCATCCCACAGCCAGGCGTGGAGTGGTTGGTGTTGTAAAAAAAGGGTTGTTTTTGTTTGATAAAATTGTCACAATATGTCACCGGGATGTGGATAAGCTCCTAAGATCAAGTACTGATGTACAAAGTGATATTTTCTGGGTGGAAGGTGTGTCTGGGGCTTCAGAAGGGCTCAGATGCCTTTTGGTAGAGCCAGTTTTGGCCCATTTTGTTGTCAAATAAGGGACATCTCCCAAGGAGCAGGATGAAGGATCACTCAGCCTCTGCCCCTATTAAACCAGAGATGCTCCTCTCAGTATTTAAGTGAGTTTTATTTTCTCCTTCCTGAGTTTCCACATTTCTTTCAGTATTTCACACAAGATGAGTGATCCAGCAGCAGGCAGAAAACAAAAAATTACTAATTCCTGCAACAGCTTCTCCAGAGCAGAGTGGCTTGGGGACTGCCGAGTGTAAAACCCACCACGTTTCACATGCCAGGAGTGTCAGACCTGTCTGTGCACGTCTCAGGGCTGATCTCAGGTTTTTTGGGAGAAAGGGGGGATGTGTCACGGAGAGCCCCTGACCTCCACGCTCCTGAGACCCTCCTGTGTCTAATCAGGGGACACATGAAACAAGGCAGGTCATGGCAGTGACTCCTGACTCACTCCCAGCACGGGGGGGACCAGCGGGGTTATGTTTTCATTGCTGCCTGTGGCTCTGATGCTCTCAGCTCTTCGGAGGTTAAGCCAAGGTCTTGGCTTTTGAGATTTTTGTTGTTATAACCTTTCACGGGCAAATTCTTCACGTGGAGTCAGGCTGTGGCCAAGGAAATGCCATTTCTGCCTGAGCTGCCAGAGGAGCAGAGCTCTGGCCACGGCAGCCAGGCTTTGGCTAGCAGAGAGTGGTGAGTGCTGTGTTTTGGCAGCCAGCTGGCTTATCAAATTGATATAGGAGCCTCTAAGCAATTGCATCTGGATTTCATGGGTTACCCAGCCTGCTCGGCTGCTTGGGATCCACGCCAAGGGAAAGTAGAGGAGTTGTGAGGAGAATACCCAATTTCCCTCTATGAGGACTGATTTTGGTTTAATGCTGCCTCCTCGCCCTTAAATCCAATTAAAGGCCTATATTATGTCAGTGAAAATTTATGCCAATCCTAATATAGTCTAATAAGCCTTAAAATAGCACTTTGCTGGTGAAAAGTCCTGTGGTTTAATTTGATTCTGAGCCTAATAACAGGCTTAATATGAGGGAATTGGCCCCCTTTTCTTTTCTAACGGGGCTCCACATGCCTGCTCCCTTTTTAGGAATGAAAAGGTTCTCTCCAAAGCAGGGACAGGAGACAGCACACCTCAGCAGGTTGCCTCTTTTCCACTTGTTTCATTTGTTGGCTGTGGGAAGTCTCTCTAAAGACATCCCAGGTTGGAATCTGTAATGAAAAGCAACGAATATCAGCCTGCAAAGGCTCTGGTTTCACTTTAAGGTTTTCTGTGCTTTACTTTTCTTAGGCACTGTGGTCAAAATCATTACCTTGGCCATCACTCAGTCCCAGCTCAGGATCTGACCTTCAGAACAAGCTTTTTACAGGCACCTTTCACTGACAGCTTCAGAGACACAGCTCTTCCTATCTGTTTACACCCCTAAAACCTTCCCTGTCCCCATCTCTTTCAGGGTTTCTGATGCTGAACCTCCCTGTGCCCTCCCTCTATCCCAACATTGCAATGTCCATTAGCAGCCCATGGTGCCCTCTTCCCTTGCGTGCTTGGGGGATGTTCATTATTTTCCACAAATTTAGGGTATTTCAGAAAACTTCTCTCCAACAGCCTCATTATTGTCCCATAAATTGTTCTCTGGGATAAACTACATAAATCCCTGATTCCTTGGGATTTGGAGCACAGATTCCAGCGTTAACACTTCATAGAATCACAAAACCGTAGAATATCTCAAGTTGGAAGGATCATAAGAATCAACTCCAACTCCCTCCTCCTCACAGGTTTACCTGAAACTAAACCAGCATTGTCCAAATGCTCCTTGAGCTCTGACAGGCTTGGTGAGACTTCCTTTCCCTGAAGGGTGTTCTCAGGAGATAAAGGCTGCTATGTTTAGGTGATGGTCAGCTGGGGATGCTTTGAAGGACCTTGTTTGGGTGGGAATCTCATCTTTCCAACATGCTGATTGGAATCAGAGAATCCCGGGATGGTTTGGGTTGGAAGGGACCTCAAAGATCATCCAGTTCCACCCCCTGCCATGGGCAGGGACACTTTCCACTATTCTAGGTTGCTCCAAGCATCGTCCAACCTGGTCTTGGACATTTGTCTGGGCAACCTGTGCCAGGGCCTCACCACCCTCCTACTAAAGAACTTTTTGGTAATATTTAATCTATAAATGCTTGGACCTGCTCCTGGCTGCTGAACTCTTGGCTCAGCCCATCTGCTCTGAGGCAACATTTGATTTGGAGGGGGCTGTCAGCTCCAGCCTCACACCCTGCTTCCCTCCCCTGGCTGTCCTGGGCTGCTGCTCAGCTTTCCTGCACACGCGTACCCAGCTGCTGCTCTGCAGTCCACAGATGACTGAATTTCGGGGGTGGGCGGGGTGATTTTGATATAGCACTTACTAAAATGCGTGGAGATAAAAGCCTCGGCAGAAACATAAAAGGCCCTTTGTACTCGCGAGTTGTAACTGTTATTTTTCGATTAAGAACAATAGTAAACAGAGGCCCTCAAAGCTGCCTTCAGGATAAAAAATAGAGGGGGGAAAAGAAGGACTGATTCTATCTTAAAATAAACCACTATGTTTTGGAGCACCCAATAGATTTAGGTGCCTAAGCCCCTTTGAGTCACGCAGTCTGACACCCCAGCTGGCACAGCTCCTCTCTCCTGCCTGAACCAAAGGCCATACACCCTCCCCATCCAATTCATCTCTGGGTTACTCTCCTGGCATCAAACAGATTGGTGCTGGTGAGACACTTGGCCCAGAGCCCCGATGAGCAGTGCCGAGGCTCGGCAGTCCCAGGTGGCAGTTTTGTGTCTCTGGCACCCCTTGTTCCTCCGCTCCTTTGTGCGGAAGGCGACTTCACCCTGCTGCCTCTTTATCCCCGTCACTGCCCAGCCCAGCCCTGTCCCCATGCACCTAGGGGCAGGCTGGTGGGTTAAGGGAGCTTTGTTAATGCCCTAATCCTCACGTGTGCTCAGCCTCACAAAGCTGCCAGGCCGCGCTCGCGGGGCCGTAATGTCCCGTGTCCAATCGATTGCCGCTCTCGCTCGGCTCCCGGCAGCTTCTCCAGCCAGGGCCAGATTGCTCTGGCGAGCTCATCCATCCTTCAGGGATGGGGGCAGAAGGCGGAGGGGTGGGGGGATGGATGCCTGGGATTGGGAGGGAGAGCTGGCGGGCAGTGAGGAAAGGAAAGATTGGAGTAGTGCAGGAGCTGGTGATGGACACAGAGTTGTTGTCTTCGTCATCCCAAAGCCTTCCCTGTTGATGGTGACCCAAGCCAGATCTCATGGAGCACGTGGAATTTGCTTGCACCCACTTCCCGTGGCTGTTAACTGCTCAGCTGACCCTTCTTCCTCATCCATGTGCCTGAATTCATTCTGACCCCCCCAAACTCTTGTGCAGCCTCAGTGGCCAAGGACACAGAAAAATGAAATTAATCTGTTAATGTTTGTACATCCCGTCTCTGCCCCTAAGTTTGCAGTTTCAATTCCTTGCCTAATCCTTCCTATAGCTCAGGACAGGCAACTTTCCAAAATTTCTTGGGCCTAAAAATGTCTTTATATGTGAGATGGAGAAGTGGAAGTTCTCTGATCCAGGGTACTGGGTCTGCATTAGGAAATGTCATATTTATTTCTAATCCTAGAAGCATTTAAATACTAGATATAAAAATGTGATTTTTTTTTTTTCATACATAGTGAAACTGTTCAGGATTCTTTTCAAGGTTTTTATGGCTCCTTCTATGCTCTGCACATTTAAGCCCAGAGTGACTCAGTCATCCAGTTTCATAGAAGACAAGAATCCCAGGCCCAATAAATTGCTTTACAAACTTCTTGAAATGTTCCTAAAGTTTCTTAAATGGCTCTGGCTTATTGAGGCAAGATAGAGTATGGGAGAAGCAAGGGAGAAATGGATTTATTTCCAAAGGCTGTGCACTGAGAGCCTCACGTGTCAGGAAATTTCACTCCCATCCTTGTTGTTAAAGCTTTGTGCAGCACAGGTTGTGTCCAGGAATGGGCTTTGGGGGGCTTTTCCATGTGAAAAGGTCACATGTTTTGGGAAATTTCCATTCCTTGCCTTTCCCCAGCCCTGGTGCTGAGTGTTTCCTCTGTCCTTTATTTACCTGTGGTCCCCCAAGACTCGTGAGTGCAGCCCAGCAGCAAAGCCTGACCTGCCTGTGGCTCAAGAAAGCTGGAGAAGGACTTGGGACAAGAGGTTGGAGAGGCAGGACAAGAGGGAATAACCAGACTGACGGAGGGCAGGGCTAGATTGGATTTTAGGAGACAATATTCTGTTTGATAGGAAGGAAGATGTTCAAAGCCATGGTTGTCTACATGAACATTTCATGGAATGGTAAAGCAGCACTGAAAGCCAGTGGCCATCTGGAGCCATCTGCTGTGCAACCCCTGAGGTTCTGAAATCATGAGTCAGGGAACCATCAGATTAAAAAATGGTTATGAATTTGAACTTTTTTGTCTTATAGTTCCTCTGTGTTTGTGCTGATTTCCAACCTCCTTTCTTTAACTTGGTTTTTCCGTGTATTCTGAACCCCCAAGGCAGTATCTTCTCTTTGGTGGAGTACATGAAATGGGGGGCTGCTTCAAGACTGGCCCTCAGTTTGAAGTAAGTGAGGTTGTATTTTCAGTCCTCACCCACCCAAGAACTCAGAATTTCCTTTCACACAAAGAAACCAACATTTGGATTCCAAATTAATCCCATGAATCCAGAAGCCTGGGAATATTTTGAGTCCGGTTGGCTCTGAGCAACCTGCTCTGGTTGAAGCCATCCCTGTGGATTGCAGTGGGGTTGGACAAGATGACCTTTAAATGTCCCTTCCAACCCAAACAGTTCAGTGATTCCATGAATTCCGAATAAACTCTGAGCTGCTGTGAAAACCTCCCTGGGATCAGCAGAGCAGACAGGGAATAGTTCACACCAGACAGCGCCTTGGACAAAGCCAAACTCTCTGGAAGGCTCTAGGTCAATCCTTGCTCTGTGATGGTTTAGTTGCCATAGAGACAACCAGGTCTCACTTCATCCCCCTGCACTGTTGCTATTTACCCTTCTGGATTAAAGTTGGAGTGTTTTGGATCATTCTCTTTATTTTATCAGTGCTGTAGCACACTGTCTAATCCTGGTTGTACCTCTCAGGAAAGGGAAAAATGAAAAGAAAGAGACAAAACAAAGCCCCACCATTTGTTGTAGAGGCCAATTATCCAAAGGGGTGACAAGTAGAAGAATGAATTAACCAGAGCTTTGTAATGTCAGCGTTATTTATCGCGTCTAACTTTGCCCAGCTCAGCTGTGGATCAGCAAAGAAGTGCTTTTATTCTTCCCTCCTCTCTTTGATGCTGTTTTTCACCTTTCCTCCCTTCCTTGGCCTTCTGCAGGTCCTTCGCTCCACCACACCATGGTAACAGAATCTTTTTCTCCTGCTCCAAACCAGGTGGGTTTCCCAGATGAGATGAGGGGCTGGGCAAGAGATGCCCTGCAGGAGGTGAAGGAGGGGAGATCTCCCAGCTCTCATCTTCCCCATCCTTCCCCTCTGCCCCTGGGATAATCAAACCTCTCCGTTGGGTTTGTTTCCTTTGATCTCTAACTCACACAAAGAGTAAGTGCTGAGACTGGAACCGGCCTCTGTTACTTTTTTCCCCCTTTCTGCTTTTCCCTGTGCATACTTTGCTGAGTTACGCCCTCTTCCACCTGCTGCAGTAGAGACTTTCAAAAGGGGAAAAAAAATGGCACTTGCTGGCAGGAGGCAGGAAAACAAGGGACGTTCAAGCGGGATCCAGGCTGAAAGCAACGCCCTGGCAAGAAGCCCACAAACACTTCAGATGTGAAGCACTGAGTCACGGAGCAAAGAGGCAAAAAATGCATCCTTGTAAAGCCACAGTGAGGCTGCACCTGCTCGAAACGGCTGTAGCCAGTACTCTGTGACACTTCAAAGCTGCCAGGGAATGAGATACTGGAAAAAGATACCCCTGGCAGGGTGTAAAAGTAGCCAAATCTTGCACTGAGGCAGCCGGAGAGCTGCTTGACGTAGGGAGCAAGCCTGGAGGACAATATGTGTGTATCCAAATGACAGATGATGGGGAAAGAAATAAATTATCTTTCAGTGTGTCTGTCCCTGTGTGAGTGTTGCTGGCTTTCCCGCATGGATTTCGAGACCATCTTCACTGTGAATTTCTCCTTCCAACACCCACAGCCTGCAGATCCTACAAATGCATTAATAAATCCATGGGGTTATTGGCTCCAGAGGTGATAGCTGGGTTTGCTGGTTCAACTGGATTGGTTTTCTCCATTTAAAATCCAGTTGTTTCCTCTCTGGAGGTATCTCGGTGGGGTGGCCAGCCCAGATCCGGCAGCACGTCAGGAATTCTCCTGGAGGAGTGGGCAGCTGCACCAGCGTGGCATGCAGGCTGTCAACTGGCAGTAAATCTGCTTCAAGCTCTTTTGTTGTGCCAAGCAATTGCTGAATAACTTCTCTGAATTACTTCCAGTCGATATCTCTTCTACGAAAAGCTCACAGAAAGCTTATTATGTTCAAAATTCGGCAGATACGGATTCTCACACGCTAAACATCCATTAGCAACTGGATAAAGGCAGCTCTGAGGATCACATTTCTGTAGGGGCAGCTTTTCTCAGGCGTGCAGGTGAAGTCGTGGCTTTGTGTGAAACATCTCAGATGCATTCTCATAGAAGGGAAAATAAATTCTTTATAAAATCTGGCCGTTGACGCCAGGCATGGGATGGGCAGGACTGCAGGCAAAGCCAAAACATGTTGTTGAGTAATCCTGAAGAGGAGGGAAAATTGAGTTGTTTGTAGGGGACTTTTAGCCCCACGCTTCAAGGGTTAATTTTTGAGAGACCAGATCTTTGAATGGACAGAAGAACAGCTCTGTCCTTGCTGCCTGTGAATGCTCTCAGTGCACTCCTTGCCACGAGGCTGCTGAGTGGGCATTTCAGTGGATTTTTTTTGTTTTAAATGTGAGGTTGTTGTTAACATACTGTGTAAAATGTCATGGCAGGATTTTCAGATCCTTCGCAGGGCTGACACTTCTTTAATTAGAGATCCTGGGATACTGGGGAAGCACCTCTCCCAAAATGACCCCTTCCAAAGCTGCTGCCCACAGTCAGAGTCTCGCTTTAGAAGGGACAAGAGGCTGTACAGCTGGATCCCACAAAGGTGAAATTATTTCCCATTGTCCAGCTGCTAGAAATGCCTTAAAAATAACCAGTTAAGTTAATGCACCAATTACTCTGTGGTTACAATCTCCAGAAGGTAATTCAGATCTCAGTTGCCCTGGGAAAGGCTCTGTCTTTTTCCTGTTGACTGAGTGGGAAGCCTGAGATGACAATTCACAGCTCATCATTGTGGCTCAGTAGAGCTCAGTGGGGAAAAACGGTCACAACTCTGGTTTTGACTTCATTTTTTTCTGCTAGGATCATTTCTTGTGAAAGGGGTTGTCAGACCTCTGGAAGAAAAAAAAAGTGGACTGTTGGAAAGAGTTGAACAACAAAAATTTATAATTTATACAGCTTTTAGGGCCCCTAATTTGAACAAGCTTGTGTTTGAAACAAACATTATCTCTGTTAGACTTGATATTGACTATGATGGATTTGAAGCAGAGCCTCAAAATCTCCAGACCTTCAGTCCTGGGGAGCTTTCAAAGATCAGCTTGACTATTACTGCAGAGTTGATGTTCTCCACCAAAATCCAGCCTCCAAACTGTCCCAAAACCTCCAGACCCTCAGTCCTGAGGAGCTTTCAATGATCAGCTTGACTCTCACTGCAGAGCTGATGTTCTCCATCAAAATCCAGCCTCCAAAGTGCCACCTGCCTGCTGCTCTCTGTGACCTGCACTTCTCAGCGTTAGTCGCTACTATTATTTTCTTTTGAGAAGACAAACCCTGAGATGTCTTCAGGCTAAGGCACAGTTATAGAAGACCCTGAGATCAGCTCCGTTGGTTGGAGCATGGTGCTGTTAATGCCAAGATTGAAGATTTGATTCCCATATGGGTTCATTTAAGAGCTGCACTCGACGATCCTTGTGGGTCCCTTCCAGCTCAGAATATTCTGTGATTCTGTGTGATTGTTGTGCTGCAGTGAAGGGGGACATCTCCTTTGCCTGGGCTGGTGGCTTGAGTCCATGTGCAGGGACTCAGAGGGTCTGTGCCGTGAAGGTTGGTCCACCCAGGCTCGGTGTCCTTGCTTTGACCTCTTCCAGCCAGATGAGTTCCACCTTTGCCATCCTTTGCAGACACCTCTGGTCTCACCCTCCTCATGCTCCAGACCAACATGACATCAACCTGCTACAGACTGGAAGCTACAGTGTTCTGGTTTCATTTTCATCCCGTGGCTGTCGATGCCACCAAGAGCCCAAAGCACGGGCAGAGGTGGCAGCAGGGATTGGGAGGGGACTGGGGTGATATCCTAAATCACTCCGTGTGTGTTTATATTCCCATGTGTTCATCTGGGACAACAATCTGAGCTGAACCCACACTAACCCCAGAGCTGTGACCGTGGATAACATGGGAAGGATGTCCCTGCACCTCTGCTAGCCTCTCATGTCACTGGTTTGGCTGCATTGCCACAGAGGTGGCAGGGAAAAAAATGAGTGGTGATTCAGGCCAGTAATATTTGGTATCATCCAGGCTCTTTGCCGGCAGGGATTTACCCAGGGCTGATCTTCCCTCTGCATTCAGCAGCTCGAGCGATTCGGCCAGCAAAGCATCCAAAATCCCTGATGGATTTTGTCCATCTCTCTTCCTACCTCTTCCCACTCTGCTGTCTTTTCATCCTCCTTGGTGCTGGCAGAGTGGCAGTGCAGGCAGTGAGGGCAGCAATCTCATGTCCTGGGGAATTAAATGGATCTTGGAATATGGGATGTTCCCTGGTGCTCCCTGCCTCAACACCCCACTGTTCAGAGCTGTATGGTGATATTCCTTGCAGGCAAAAGATCAAAAGCCATCATGTCCCTTGTCAGTGAGCTGTCACCGGGTCCTGGCTGCAGCTGGGTATGTGAGCAGCATGTGATTTATTACCCCTTGCTGAGGGTTCTTTAGCTCCAGCCTCCATTCTGATAGACATTTCCAGGATCCCGGGGGAGGCTGGCCCAGCTCAGCAGCTGCCACGGTGCCCTGGGCACCCCTGAGTGGCACAGGAGGAGAGCAGAAGGGTAAAGGAGCTGGAAGCATCCATGGCAGAAAGGCTGGGAAAGAACATTGCTCCAGAGCCAGTGAGAGCCTGGAGCCCCAGTAAATGCCTGCATTTATCATTGCCAGGTTGATTTGTTGGCCACACAAACTCTTTTGAGAGTGAGATTTGTCCCATTTCTACTTCTCAGTTCTCACTTTTCAGCTGCTCAAGCCCTTAGGGAGACCATGCTCCAGTGCTTGTTGAACAGCAGCTCCCCACTTCCATCAGCTGCATTCCTCTGCTATCCCTAAAAATGCCTTTTCCCAAGCCTTGCCTGCTTGCATCACCAGACTGGAGATGGACCAAGCACTTGGGACCTGCTCTAGGTCAGAAGAAATGGATCTCACATCCATTATTTAGATCTCACCATGCCAGGAATGGAGAAATACATTAAAAACATTTTGTTTGCTTGGTGTGTGGTAGAATACACCTGTTCTTCCTGACACTGTGATCTCCACAATTCCCTGGCAGGACATTGAAGGCAGCTGGGGGTTGGTCCTTTTTCTCAGGTAACAAGTGATAGGACAGGAGGAAACGGTTTCATTGAGCCAGGTGTGGTTTAGATTGGATGTTAGGAAAAATTTCTTCATGAAAAGGTTGTCAAACATCGGAACAGGCTGCCCAGGGAAAAGGTGGAATCACTGCCCCAGAAATGTTCACAAATTGTGTATTGTGGTGCTTAGGGAGACAGTTGAGTGCTGAAGATGGAAGTGTCAGATTGATGGTTGAACTCAATGATCTTTCCCAGCTTTAATGATTCCTTGACTCTATTCTTTGATGGTGTTTCTGTGTTGTATCAGGCTTGGTTTGAAGTTGTGGCTTTGTTTGCATATTTGCTTTCCCCATGTTCATTTAGGCACCCTGGGAACATCTGTGAGAATTTCAGGGGCTGAATAAACTTTCAGTTGCTGTTGTGTCTCTCCCTAGAATTAGCTGCATTTCTTCTGTGGATTAAGTGATTTTCTGCACTTTCTAATTTATAGCAATCCTGATATTCTCAGATATGAGCTGGGTTCTCCCCTCACTCAACACTGCTTTAACTTGGGCATGAACTTGGTGCACAAGAGGAGCTGTCCCTGTGTTGGCTGAACGTTTTACATGGGCAGGTACTGACAGAACAAGGATTAAGTCTTTTAAACTAGGAGAGATTTAGATTAGATATTAATTAGAAATACCTGTGAGGGTGGGGAGGCCCAGGGTGCCCAGAGAAGCTGTGGCTGCCCCTGGATCCCTGGCAGTGTCCAAGGCCAGGCTGGACATTGGGGCTGGGAGCACCCTGGGATGGTGGAAGGTGTCCCTGCCATGGCAGGAGGTGGCACTGGATGATCTTTAGGACCCCTTCCAACCCAAACTGTTCTCTGATTTTAAGAACTTCCCCATCCGCTTGTCTCTCTGTGGTGCTCCAAGAGGAGGAAACTACCCTGGTTATGCTGTTTAAACTCATAATGTGCCCATCTGAAGTAGAAACCTGGCACACTGGTTGATTTCTAACACTGGATGTGCACTCTGGCTGGAAATCCCCTTGAGGCGCTTGGGATGGAAGTTCCCTTAACAAAATAATCTGTGCTGTATTAAGTCCTGTGTGCAAACAGGTGCACAGGGTTTGGCTTTCTGAAAATAAACTCAGAGGCAGCAGTTTTGGGTGTGTTGTGTCTTAGGGCAGCAAAGTGCAGGGGAAATGCGAGACCAGAGCCTCGAGGAGTTAAATAAACACTTTGGAGCTTAAGAACCTGCTGATGCTTCATGAGAAAATGGTAAAAATATTCTATTTAGAGACTGTATTGCTCACACATCAGATGTTTTCTCCAGCTCTCTTTCTTTCTCTCTCTCTCTCTCTCTGTGTAATCTTTTTTTTTTTTCTTTTTTAAATTATCATCGGGGGCAATTTGCATGAGAGCGGATCTTTGTCTGTGAAGTGCCCATCTGCTGTGCAGCCCCACCTCCCCCCTGACGACACCACCATCTGCTTTTGACATCACAGCCACGAGGGCTGTGGCCCAGGGAGCCACTGGCACCTGATTAACACCTCACCTCGACGTCACCCTGCTCTCTGAAAGGATTCCCGGGTGCTTTCCCTGGATTTTACACCCCAGACAGGGATGAGCTGGCTCGGGATGGTCTGAGGGGACGAGTGGGAAGTGCAGACGACCAGAGTCACGAGCAGTTTTGAGCAGGGACTGTGATTTTTTGACTTGCCTTTGTGTGACACGTCATGTGAAGGAGAAGTCCCCTTGTCTTTGCCTCCTGGGAACTGAATAATAATAATTATGAGGCTGATGATCACTCTTGTGAAGCAGTGTTTGATTAGCTTCACTTGCATCTGCTTGAGACACTTCTAATTACACAGCAGTGTCCTGGTGCCATTCATTCTCCAAACTGAAACAGATTTGCCCTTCAGAGCTCGTCCCACCCCAGTCAGGGATGCTCAAAACCAGACTGAGAAGGGAGGACACCCACTGCAGGCCTCGCTCTTTGACTGATTTACCTGCTCAGGGCTTAGATAAGCACGCCATA
Organism: Petroica traversi; assembly: GCA_025920805.1. NCBI lineage: Eukaryota > Metazoa > Chordata > Aves > Passeriformes > Petroicidae > Petroica > Petroica traversi. Next base: position 13,327,595 of record JAHLSL010000061.1, on the reverse strand, counting down.
TCTGAAACAAAAGTGTCTCCAACAGCCCAGATGGTCATGGCTTGGTGAAAACAGTGCCACCTTCCCAAATGCCAGCACTTGTCTGGCTGTGTCCTCGGGTGGGTAACAGCACGAGCTGTCACAATCGCTGCACGCTGCAGGAATTTGCTGGGGTGGATTAAGAGGATTGCCTTCAGGTTAAAGCCCTGCTGCATCTGGATTTCTGGGCATATATATTCATTTTCCTACTAGAATCTCTGTCCAGGTGCTGTTTGAGGTCTGTGGTTTTCATGTGTGGTTTCTTCTTGTTTTTTTGGGTTTTTTTATATTTTTTTCCATCTGTATAAATCTGCAGCGTGTTTCTCTCCTTTGGGAAGGAGCAGAACCACTGCAAAACCTCTCTGGTCTGGCTGCCATCCACCCAGAAACCCCGGGCACCTCCCAGGCACGTGTAGGGATCAGCTGTAAATCCAACACATCCGGGAAGGGCTGAGCGCTGCACAACCCCCGTTAGAGCTGGGAGATCCCACTCCAAGAGCTGCTGCAAGCTCTTTTCCCTGGTTACTTTAATCACCCAAAAGTGTAGGGTGATGCTAACTGAAAACTTGCATCAAATTCAGGGGGATTTTTATTTTATTTTTGTCTTCAATGAAAGCAATCTGCAAGCAAGAAATTTGGAAAATGTTGTGGGTTTAGGGTTTTGAAATGAAACTTGTGGATTACTCCTCTGGGAACTGAGCTTACCTTCAAAATTCACTGAAACAAAACAGCCAACTGTAATATTATTGATTAACATCAGCATGGTGCTGACATTGGTTTTGATGATAATAATAAAAGACCAGTACAAAAGGAGGGAAAAAATATGTTTTGTTTCAGGTCAAGCAAGTTGTTTTATTTTACCTGACCCGTTTCCCTTCACTAATCTTTCATTTAAGTAAGAAAAATGCAAGAAACAAGTGGTGTGGAATAGCCCTGACCAAAATTAAGACCAACAAGAGAGGTTTTCCTTGGCTTGCAACCAGGATGCTGGATCCTGGGAATGACCATGGCATTAGACGTGTGCACAGCCACTTCTCACCACACTCCATCAAGGCAGGGAGGTTAAATCCTGGAGTGAAGTGCTTCTGAGCAGGTTCCCAGCCTCTCCAACCCCTCCTGCTTTGCATGGGAAATACCAACACACGATCCCTAAATTCCTCTTGAATCCAGACCTATTCTTCCCCCTTCTGCCACAGCCGGGGGGAATTGAAAGAAGCAGCAGGGCAAATCGTTCCCCGAAATTTCCCTTGCCCGCCAGCAGGCCCTTTAATCTCACTGCAGAGCTGCTGCTGCTGCACCAGGCGCACAGATTATTCTAATATTGCCACCCTCCCTGCCAGGAAAGGCTCGTGCTGGATGATAACTCTCCTCTAATCCACTTACTGGAGGTGGCTTCTCACTGCAGTTTGAATACGGCCTCTCCCTCTGATCGCGTCTCCGTCAGCGCCAGCACCACTCTGAGCCACTGGAAACTCTTAATCCTTCGCAAGCATCTGTCAAACTCTTTTCCCCACCCGGGACCCCCTCTCCTGGTAAGCCATGGATTCCGTGGGAGATGAAAGCCAGCAGCACCTTGTGGGATCAAACGCGCGTTTACGAGCTGCACGCGAGGCGCTTTGAAGGCTCCCTGGGGAGCTGGGGGAAAACCCTTCCCTTCCAAAAATCTCATCCTTGGAGAGAGCATCCTGATGATGGAAAAATCCACCAGCAGTCAAACGCTGAAGGATCCCCCCTCCTTGTCCTGTTGAGGCAGGCTGGAATGCCGATGCTGGTGGGAGCTGGCAGGGAGCCGGGGCTGCACAGAAGGCTGGGGGGCTTGTGCCATGTGGGAGCCGGGCAGACTGGGAGCAGCTGTTGGAAAGTCAGGGAGTTTGGGTTTGTTTGCAAAGCGGGGACAAAGTGTTGGTGAGAGGCTGGGGTGGGGTGCAGACAGCCTCCCGTGTCCCCCTCTCGAGGGTGGTGCTGCTTTTCTTCTGAACTTAAAGAGGGTTTTATTCTGTGCCCCGTGAAATAGGGGAAGGATGGAGTTATTCACATCTATTGAAAGCAGCGCACAAAAGCTTCCCCAGGCTGCTTCACTTTGTGGTGCAGGTCTCCACCCAACGGGCTGGGGGGCTTGGGGGCGTTTTTAGCTTTATGCTGGGATTTTTCTCCACCCACCCTTGTGGCTGGTCCCTTTCCGTGCAAGGGTGGCCTTCGCCCAATTTCCTTAGTTGGTCAAATTAATTGACTCTGTTTTATTAAACAACTCATAATTGAAGTATTGAAGGCTTTTGGGTTGCCCTAAAGCCTTGATCTATTACTGTGCTCGTCATTGTTTAAAACATAAAATGTCTCAGTTATCCCTTTCTTCTCCTTGGGAAGTCCTTAGGAGTGAAGCTTTGCAGATTGTGGATGTCACAGAACATCATACATTTGTTTTCCCCTTTTCTAGCAATTTAACACATTGTGCTTTTGCAGAGGTTCAAAAGTTCGCTCAGCAACAGTTGGTTCTTGGAGCTCGTTGCAAAGGCCTGTGAGGAAACTAAAAAAAACCCCAACCAACACCATTCCATGGCTGCAGGACATAACAGCAACAAACCACATATAATGCCCTTAATATTACTCAAATTATGCAAGAATGCAACCCCCAAACCCCAGCATTTCCATGTTTTCTGTTTCTTCACCATATGCCAGTGTGTTCTGCGAGTAGTTAGAGGTAAAGCCCGACCTTTACATCAGGTGCTTGCTTTCTTTCTTTTAATTTGACCCAGCAGCCGGGATCAAAGCCGTGGTACATTCAGACAGCCTAAAAATGTAGAAAAATCCTGTTTGTCCTTCAGCACACTTTAGTATGCAGCTGGAAGAGTGCAGTGGAGAGCGGCTGGGTGGAGGGCTGGCTTAGCAGATGTTGCCCACATCACGCTGACAGCGCCGCGTTTGCCGTCGCTGCCACTTCCAGAGCCCAGAGCCAAGAGCTGTGCTCTGCTCTCCTAAACGCTCGCAGACGTTCGAGGCAGAGGCCTGACAGATGGGACCCAAAATCGTGTGGAATGAGCCCAAACAGCCAAGTCACCAAGCAGGGGATGGCTGCTGGGGGCAGACGGGGTTTGGTGGATCTTGGGGTGGTTCATGAGTCAGCTGCAGGGAAAGGGAGATCCTCTCCTGACAGTATGTTGTCTTTTCCCAACCTGGAAATGAAACCCAAGATCATTTTAGTCAGGAGGTGATAAAAAAGGGGATTTTTATTTGGAGGCCTTCAGGGACAGTCATGGAAAGGTGTCCACAAAGTCCCACCCCCACAGGGGTGAGTACATTTTATAGGTTTTAGGAAATCAGCATAATTGATAAAAAACACCAATTAGGAGCACAAGGGGTGATGCAATTCCCCCCCAGGCCAGGCCCTTCTCTGGAGTCCCCCCCTCAGCCCTGGCTGTGCTCTGGCCATGAAATGGATCCCCAAAAGTTGTTCTCACCTTGGTTCCCAGAAAGAGCCAAGGCAGGACAGGGGCCCTGCAGCTCCTGGGGCTTGGAGCTCTGGAATTTGTTTTGTCTTTCTACCTTGGGAAAGGCCATGGAAAAATACTGGGAAAATTATCCACTAATACAACAGGCTACAAAGCTACAAATATCCATGTGAAGAATACAGAGAGCGTACAAAAGAAAAAAAAAGCAAACCCCAAATGGCATCAAGAGAGGTGAACAGTGTCATGGGATGTGAACTCATTGGCTGTTTCCTGTTGGTTGTGAAGGATGGTGAGCGAAGGTTCCTCCTCAAAAGATGGTTCAGGGAAATCATTAATTTACTGAGTTTTACATTGTTCTGAGGTAATTCAGGAGTGGGCAGCAGTGCAGGGCCTGCCAGGGAAACTGGGGTGAGCTGGGTACTCCTGGGGGGTGATTCTGCCCTCTGGTTTGGTGTTGGGAGGGCACTCAGGGTGATGGGGCTGGGCTCTTCCTAGAGCTCCTAAGGGTGACTGTAATGCCCCTAAAGCACAAAAATTAAAACGAAATCTGCCGAGCAGCCCTGAGTCCATTAACATTGCCAAAATCAGGCTTTGATCCTGATCATTGCAGGGGAGTTGGACTATGTGACCTTTAAAGGTCTCTTGCACCCCAAACCATTCCATGATTCTGTAATTCCACGATCAGGACTGGAACGTGCCCATGTATTTATCTACAGATTGCTGCCCACAGCAGTCCCTGGGCATGCTCTGCCATCCCCTCTTGTACCAGATCCAGCAGAGTTTTCCCAACAGAGTTTTCCCATCTGTAGCCAAAAAGGAGTCCCCAGAGCACCCCAGCCAGGCGGGTGACACAGGGGCTCACACGGTGTGTCCCCAGACCTGTCAGCAGCCCACAGGAGCGTTTTGCCACCAGTGAAGGTGGCAGACTGTCAAAGCTTTAGCTGTGCTTTCCTGACTCCTCAGCCAGCTTCCAGAGAGGGGCTGCAGTATCTTCTGGGCTGCCAGCCATGCCAGAGAGCTGGAATTCTGGAGTCTGTCTCTTGGCACTGCTGCTGGCTGCCATGCCTCCTCTGTCTGCTGCTGCTGCAGGCAGTTCGCAGGTTTTGTCTCTGGGAGGATGCTAAACACCATCCCTGCTCCTCAAATGCCCTCTTGGTTTAATTACCTTCACATTTGCCAACGCAGTTTTGGCAGGAGCCAATCCGTGGTGTCTCAAGGTGAAACCCAGAGCTGCTGCAAGGGTTAACACCTCCCAAAACCCCTCTCAGTGAGCAGAGTCGGGGTGATCCCCCTGCCTTGGTAGCAAGAGGATACCAAAGCACAAACCCGAGCTGTGCCACTGTCATTTGGGGGCAGCAGAAGTGATTGAGGCTCATTTTCTATTCCAGCTGGGAGCTGACAGAGGAGCCAGGATTTGAAGTTCGACTTTTTTGCCCGGCAGCACCGCGGTGCTCCCGCGCTCCCCCGAGCACCTTCCCTCCTACAGAAAAACCAGCAACATCCCCTTTGGGACAATTTAGGAGCCAGCAGGGCTGACACCACTTTGCTCAGTCCCTCCAGGCTCATGCACGGCCCCAGCCCTTATTTTTTTTCCAGAATGGAGGGTCCCCTTAGTGGCGATAAACGCGGCGTGGCATCGAACTTCAAAGGGTGTCAGAGAAAACTTCTCCAGTGTGGTGCCACATGGCGAGGAGGGACAGGGCTGGAGTGACAGATGCACCCACAGATGCACAGTCAGGGACAGATGTGCCCCCTGGCAAGGGGCAGGGCTGTAGGAGAAGCGATGCAGACCCCAACTGTTGTTTCACCTCCCCATCCCTGCCTACAGGCCGCCCTGTGTTTTGTAGGAATTTTACTTTGATGGGGATTTAGTGGCCCTGAGTGAAGGAGGAGCAATTTCTGCTGCGGGGTGGAGTCTGTTTGGTGTGGTCCCATCTTCTGGTTGGGTTTTGCCCAGGGGAGATTTGGCTTCTGTGGTGACAACTGGGGGATGCTGGTGGAGCCACACCCGCAGAGCATCCCCAGCTCCGGTCCTCAGGGTGGCACGGAAACAAAAGGATTAAGATGGTGTGAAATAAATGCCATTAATTTCCCCTCAAATGGAGATTTCTTTCCTGCCCTCTCGCAGCACTTTCTCTGCAGAGAGGCTCGAGTGCCCACACGCACTGCTCCCTCCTGGGGTGCCCTGTGACCCGCTAATCCCACCCTGGAGGTGTTAAACTGCATCTGCACTAGGTGCTAAAAGGTGTTTCGGCCTGTTGACCGTGCGGAATAAAAGGAAACACGGGAAGAAAAAGCACTTATTCCTCCTGTCTGGCCGAGGTCTGTGCACTCTGTGTGGCTAGGCCATCTCCCTCGCTGCTCTTGGTGTTTTTCAAGTCTGCAAAAACACAGAGAGCAGGATTTGTGTATCTGTGAAGGCAGGAATTCTCCCATAGCCCCGCAGTGAACCTCTCGGTCCAGGCTGGGGATAAACTTTATTCTCCCTGTGTCGTCCCTTGTTTGTTTTCCATATTTTGCCATTTAACTGCGAATCCTGGTGGACCTACCTGACAGGAACACTAATGCCATGTGCCCTGCAGCCACGCTGCTGCAGCTTTTCCACGGTGAATTATCCAGCATTGCAGTGCTGGGAATGCTCTGACTTCTTATCAGAGTATAAAAGTGGAGGGGAAAATGCAGCTTTTCTCGCCCTATTCTCCATGCTTCTCTCCCAGGTGCCCTCAAGCAGGTATCCAGCACCTTCCCTGGCTGCAGATGGACTCGCTGCCTTCCTGGCTTCTCCCTGATCTCTGGAATTTCCTGCCTTTGCTCCTCGACCAGAGGTCAGGCTGCCCAGGGCAGATCCTGGGAGGTTTCTGGGCAGAGCTTCATCAGTCTTGGCAAATTTGAGCAGCTCCAGAAGCAGCTCCTGCTCTTACACCCCAACCTGCAAACACCCAGGGAGGCAAATAACTATAATTCACAATAAAACAAAGCCATTAGGCCTTTCCCTTGTGCTGTTAATGAAGGTAATTAAGCTGCATGCAAAGAGACAGAGGTTGGGAGGCATGGAGAGAGAGCAGGGTGTGATTTCACCAGAACATGATTTTTGTGGTTTCCTTCTTTAGACAGGACATTTTATCCTTGAACAGGGTGAGGGGCTGACAGAAGAGCAGAGCTTATCCAGGGTTCTGCGAGGTGTGCTACAGCTGCAACAGGTTGGACAAAGGGTTTTTAGGGGTGGCTGTGAACAGGGCTGTTCCTGCATCAGTGGAGATGAGTTTTTCCTCTACTGTTGGTGATTTCCTCCTGCCCTGACCCCGCTGGTGGGGAAACCTTACCCATCCTTCCACTGGGACAGCAGCTGGCAGCTCCCACCACCTCTGTCCGCATCCATTTGGAAGCCTGGGGACAGCAGGGTGTCCTGTCTGTCCATCCTGACAGGCAGGGCGTTGGAACTCAGTGGTCTTCGAGATCCCTTCCAACCCAACACAACTGCACAGGGAAAGGGGGTGGTTGTGAATTCTTTACCACAATCCGACAAAACAAAAAGGAAACCTCAAAACACCAGCCAACAAATAAATAAATAAATAAATCTGTGTCTCATTGCGATGGCGGCTGAGGGTGACTTGGAGAAGGAGGAGGAAGAGTCTTTCAAGGCAAGTTGTGCTGGCGGATCCTGGTTAGCAGAGCTGTCTGGCGCCTGAGAGGGATGTCTATGAACGAAGGGAATTTGAGAAGCTGCTGCCACACGCCGCAGATGAGGTGGCTGCGCTGGTGTTAATGTGCATCCATCTCACCCAAACTTGGGGATTTCTGTCCCGGATCCTGCGGGCTGTGAGAGCAGAGCCGCTGCACAATGCGGCTGCCGCGGCCTCACCTCACTCTGGATTCCTGGGGAGTGCGGGGTTAGAAGGAGGAGGAGGTGGGACCAGCAATTATCAGCCCGAGCGTTAATTGTCGAATTAACGTCACACTGCGTGACACAAGTAAATAAGAGTCGGCAGTTTGGGTTCTCTTGAGGAAACCTTCATTCTGAAGGCTTTGTGTCTGCTCTGATCTCTCTCCCACCTCACAGTTACGATCCTGGCAGGAGTGATTGGTGGTGTCTAAAATAGCGTGGATGGTTTTCCCCCTGTCTTGCACTGCAAAGCAGGATTCAACGTGGGATGAACATGCAGAACTGGCCTGGACATAATTTCTGTAAAAGCGCCTATATTAACTCAGTCTATTATCCCGGCTGCAGATTGGGTGTGGGTGGCTCTCCATCCTTTTGGCAATTTCTGTGGGTTTTGTGCTGGTAACTTTGACCAGAAGCTGTTAAAAATCTGCTGTACATTCCACACTCTGAGGCAGCTGCACTTCGGGAGCGGAGTGACGCTCAGAGCCGAGCCCCCCTTTCCTCCAGGCATCTTCGTCTGCGAGGCACTGCAGGTCCTTCGGGATGATTATAAGGTATTTATAGTTGAGGAGATGGATGACTTAGTCCTAACAGTCTGAATGATATCGCAGCCATGGCAGCCTTAAATACAGACAGCTAGAGGTCATATTTGATTACATAAAAACTGGATTTCAGCCGAAGCAGCTGGGAGAGATGTTCCTCCCTCCTTGAGAAATGACAAGTGAAAAAAAAAAAAAAACTAACAACAAAACCAAGCCATCCTTCCTGGCTTGGGTTCCTGAGGCAGCCAAGAGCAGAGTGCGGGGTTGGGTGCCAGTGGCTCTGTTATCCTTGGCAGCGAAAAGGAACTTGTTAGTGGTGGCAGCAGAGCCCAGCTGGCAGGGTGGAGAGGCCGTGGCAGGCAGAGTGTCCCCAGCATCCGTCTCCCTGTCCCCTTCCAGGGAGGGCACGGGGATGTGTCTGGTCTCTGTGCTGATTGCTCGCCCGCGCCGTTAATTTGTGGCCGTATAAATTCCTGCTGCTATTACACAGGGAGGTGATGCAGAACAAAGCTGCTGATTAATGCATGGACGAGCCATGGATGCTCCTGGGAAGGGACAGGGACTCGGCTCCAGCCTCTGCCAGCTGGGCAAGGGCCTGGTCAGTCCCTCCAGAAGGAAACCCCAAAGGCTCAGGCATCCCCCATGCTGGGGATGGTGGGGTTATGGAGGTTGGCACTTTGTCCTCCATGCCCTAGAATTAAATAAAATGTGTGCGGGACAGGTCTCCTGCCCTACATGAGCTTCTTGGCACCTTCTCTGTGGCCATCTCTTCTCACAGCCTGGCGAAAAGGACCGGTACAAGTTGGAGAAGACCTGTTTGTGTGTGGAGAGGGGCAAGGATAAAACAGGAGGAGGGACAGGACTGGGGGAAAGTGGGAAGAGAGACCCAGAGGTGAAAGACCAGAAAGTTCTGCTGGTTGGGAGCCAGGCACCTGCACGTGAGGGGAAGAGAACAGGACAGGTGAGAGCAAGGTGGGGCTGGCTCCGAGCTGTTGAGGTTTCCTGGCTTGGTTCCCTTCTGGCAGAGGCAGCACAGAGCAGATCCAGCCCTGGATGGATTTTGGCTGGATTCTGCTCAGATGGACAGCTGCCAAAAATAGTGACTAACCCTAGAAGAAGCCAGGGCTGGGTCTGGGAGGGATCAGGTCCTGCTGGAGACCAGGAGCCACATGATTTGTAGTGGTTGTGGTCCTCTGGCTTTGCCACATCATCAGAACCAAAGAGGCTGAGGCTGCATCCAGGTGGAGATGAGGGCTGGAGGTGCTTCCAGCCAGGAGGGCAAAGAAGGTGTGATGGTGTCTTCCTTATCACCTTTCTCCTTTCCCTGTCATACTTTTCCTCATTCTCAGCCCCTAATTCCTGCAGCTCCAGCCACTCCTTGCGTGGTGTTCAGCCAGGCTGGGCTTTTCCTGACCCTTTTCCAGGTGAACCTTGGTGTCTGTGAGTAAACCTGAGACAAAAAGTGAGGACAAAAAGTCAGGACTGGAGGTCCTGCTCTCTTGCCAGAACTGAACAACGATGGAGAAGGGAGGTCAGACCTGTGTCAGAGGCTTCAGGGACATGAATACTTAAATTTTGTGTGTCCCCCTGGATAAGGAATACAGAGCATGGCTACTTCAGGTTCATCATCACCTTTCCAACAGCCACCATTGGTCTGTGAAGGCTGAACATTTTTTCTACCTCTTAAGCAAACCCAAATTCCTGCCAGGAGCACAATCAGAATCTCTGAGGTTTTGGAGAAACAAACAAAGCCTGCTTAGAGTGAACCCAGATGTGGGATGGTGGCCATGTGCTGCACCTCTATGCAAATCTTGCTGTCACCTGTAATAATACTGGGGACTGTGAAGCATGAGGTGTTAATCACAGGGATGTGAGAGACCTGAGCCTCACCATCTGTGCAATTACCCAGCCCTGCAGCAGTGGTATTTGACCCACCAGAGATAGGGAGATGTAGATGTTGTAGTCAGGGTGCAATAGACCTATTTTTTCCAAATTTTCATTCAGTTTAGGGGTGTATCACAAAGCTGGTTCTCCACAGCTGGAAAAGTGTGTATTGGGTGTCTTGATGGAGACCCAGGTGGTCCTGAGCTGGTTTTCTTCAGCTTTGTGTATTAAACCAGAAACCAGATTTAATTAAACTGGAATATTTATTATGAAACCAGAAACCTACAGGTGCATGAGCACAGACCCACTGCAGTCACCCACGGACAGACTCTGACCTGTCCACTTGGCTCTGGACATCTGCATCCCCCTGGGAATGGAGTGACTTGTTCAAAACTCCTGAAGGTTCTCAGCTTGGAGCTGTCAAACAAGGAATGGTCCCAAACATCACAGAGCCATAGAATGGTCAGGCTTGGAAGGGACCCTAACAATCCCATGATGAAATTCTGTGTTCACTGGTAGCCAGATGGGCAGAAATGTACCAAGGTAGGACCCAAGAAATGAACCCCAGGGTCTGATAATTCCTTGGCGGTGGATAAACATCAATTTTGGGTGAGTTCTTCTGGCCAAAACCTCTGGCTGATGTTTACATTTGCTCCCTGAGGACTGGGTGTCCAAGTCAGCTCCCAACACTCCGTCGCTTATTGCTGACTCCCAGGCTCAGTGGTTTTGCTGCTTTGAAAAGTTTTTATTCCCAACATCAGACTCACTCAAAACGATCCTGCCAAGATGCTCTGACTCCCCCTGTTAAGCAGCAGGAGAGTTCAGGCTGTGCCTCAGAATAATTATGCACAAGGCACAGTGTCAAAACAAAGGTAGAGGATCCTAAAACATGCACGGATGTGCTGTACTGTTCCCATCCGTGTCCTTGAGACACTTCAGTACCTTCCAGAAAAAGAAGTATCAGGTGCCAAATGCTGGCTGCCGTCCCCTGCTCTCCCAGGTGCTGTTTCTCAGGAGATTTAGACTTGGCTGGGAAGAGAACAGGGGTTATTTAAGGCTGTTTGCTGTGGGATGTTGGGACAGGTGGTGACACTGGGGCCTCAGGACAGACCCTCGTGGGGTCAGCGGCAAACTTTTGCTGTAGGAGGGCCACAGGCTCTCACACCTTTGACTCACACTGACAAAGAGGAGCCAAGGTCCTCACAGTCTAACCAGTGGCACTTCAGATCCCTCCTTTTCCAGACTCACCAAATTTATCTGTATCTGCAGTTCTCTGCTTTGCAAGGTGAGCCACTGCATCCTGGAAATTCTGGCTCCAAGACCTTTGGGATGGGAAGTCAAGTGACAGCACCGGATCTTTGGGGTTGCTGTTACATCAGCTCTTTCTGCCTTTGCTTCAGTTCCCACACTTTTGTTGCATTTATTTCACACAGGATTTTTTTGAGGGAGGTACAGATATGAGACTGTCACAGAGCAACAGTCCCATGGCTCCCCCAAAGCCTGGGATCCCAAACTTGCCAGCTGGCACCATCTCCCTGAGGTGAATTTACTGCTCCTTCCAGCCCATCTTCTACTCCTTCCCTGCTACCACTCACAGGAGGACCTTGGGAAGAGGCATGGACACCACCCAGACATTTTCCAGTCGGTTTTTGACACGAGGCAGTGACAAAGGAGTCAGCAGAGCTGTTTCTCTGCAGAATGCCCCGCGGGGCAGGGCTTTGGCTCTCCCTCCTGCTCCCACCATCCAAGGCAGCGGCGGCAGTCGGTGCTGTCTGGGAGCCGCCAGCTAAGAGGGGCTGATGTCACTTGTGACACCACGTTGTGCTCAAAGCTCTTCAGTCTAAGCCTAAATGTGCAGCCTGGAGGCAGCCAGGGCTGTGTCCCACTGGCACAGATTCCCTGGGTGGATCCATCCTCTCCTGCTGCTGCTGGGGCCAGGATGAGCCACGGAGCAGCTGAGCCAAAAGCTCCTTCAGTGCTCTTCCTTGGGGCTTTCAAGTGTGGCCAGTCAAGGCGGGTTTTTAGGTTACGTAAAAGCACAAAATATCTCAAGAATTGGTGTATTGCCACTGTCTGAGGCTCTTTGGGTGCCGAGAGCATCCCAAACTGGCTGTCAGAGGGGTGCTGGTCATGGTTTAAGCTGTACCTCCGTCAGGTGAGACCACCAGGTACCGGCAGATACCTGCACCAAGGAGAAACTCTTTGACCCAGCCTATTCCCCAATCCCTTGGGGACTCCTGGGTCTCTGAAGGGGATTTAGGATCCTGCAGCAGGGACCATCGTGTGGGATCAGGCAGGGCACTGAGGAGGGGGACGGTGCCTCCGTGCTCCCGGGGCTTCCAGCCGCCTGTTGTTCTGCTCTGATGTCAGGGAGGCAGCTCCGCCCGGGAAATCACAAAGACAGCCACAAGTGGGACTTAAAATAGCTCTCCATGCGAGGCACGGCGGGGACAGGGCTCCGCCTGCCACATTGACAACTTTCCGAGGGGGGCTGGACTCTGTCTGTCACTGCTCTGCCTCTACCCGAGACGAAAACCCCGGAGGGGAAGAGGAATCTGGTGCCTCTTGGATTATGCAGTCCTTCCCGTGCAGCGGGAGGTTTGCAGCAGGCTGGGAGGAGGGAACACGATCGAAGTGGCATCCGAGTAGAGGAAAGGGGCCAGCCCCTTCCTGGCTGGGTTCATTCCAGAGCCAAGTCCCCCTTCCCACATTCCCACTCCTCCTGTGGCATTCCCGAGATGGCAAAGGCAGCAATTCCACGGTGTTTGGCTCGTCCAAGTCCCTGAAGATGCCAGGGTTGGAGGCTCCAGGGATAAATGAGGTGGCTGTTCAAGCAGGGCCACCACACCGAGGGCTCTGTGGCTGGGCATCTGTGAGGGTTTGTGTTTCCGTGTGCTGGGAATTACACAGAGGAAGCACCACTGTGCCTCTGCTGGCTGCGTTGGGAGAGTCTGGGCAAAGCAGTGACCTGTGCAAGCCACATCCCAACCTCAAAAATTTGGAGGTATGGTTAGAAACCCTGTCCTGCTCCAGGGGAGGTCACGTCACTCATCACCTGGAAATCAGAGTGGATCACGACTGGTTTCCTAGGAGGGGGCAGCACTTCTCCAGGCAGCTCTGAGGGAACAATTTTCCAACCCATCAGGTCACACCCAGCATCTCCATCAGGGTGCTTCAAATCCAGCCCGTATTCCCCTCCCCCAGCAAATATCAGGTGTGATGGGAAGCTGTTGGTTGGCAGGTGGTTCATCCTGCTCCAAAACAGGTGTGTGGAGCTGACGGGACGAAACGCCTTCAGGAGCTGCCATCACACCTTGCTCGTGCCAGTTTGGAGAGGTGTGAAGTTAATGCTGACACATCTCATTGTGTCTGAGCTGAGGAGATGTCCCTTGGAGGGTGGCCAGCCTGGGGCCCCTCCTGGGCACACAGCTGTGGCAGCAGAGGCACTTTTTGTCCCATTCATGTATTTACTGCACCCCTCTTTGGGAACGGCCACCAGATAAATCACCTTGCAGCACCCTGGCTCTCACTGTCTCCTCTCCACAGCTGGCAAATCCAGAGCTGATATCCCCCCACCCCTCCTCCAACCAATATTTTGGTTTTTTTATCTTTCCTTCTTTGCCAAGTTGCAACCTGTGTCGTGTAGCCGTGCTGATCCTTGTCTTGCACTCATAAATATTCAGCATGTGCTGCAGGAGGCTTTGGGCTGAAGTGTGTCACACAGCAAGGAGCCTGACTTTGCTGGGCACACGGCATTACAGGAGCTTCCCTGACCCTCCTCCCGGGGGATGATGCTCCCATTCCGCACGTTTGTGTCCTTAAAATGGAAAACTTCAGCCAGACAAAGCTTTGGTAGAAGTCTGAAGGGGTTTGTGTTGGTGGCGTGGACAAGGTTTGACAACAACCTCTGCTACAGAGAAATCATGAAACACCTTTACGTGCTCTGAGATCACCTTCTACATCACTCCAAAAAAGCCCCTTTTCCTTTATGGCTGCCCCAAACCCAAACTTCCCTCAGTTTTTCGCCATCTGGTTCACGTCCCCCATGCTCCCAGCAGTGCCAAAGCTGACCCGTTCCAGCCTGGCTGCTCTCCTTGGCAGGGAGGTTGGACACATGGCTGAACGTGACTCATGGCACTGGGACATGTGTGCAGCCTTAACTCAAACCTGCTGCTCTGCTCTTCCCCCTGTTTTGGGGCCCTCATTTGGGGATTCCACATCTGTTGTTACCCCACAGCTTTAAGCTGATGCGAGGCTGATGCAGCCAAATTTCTGCTTTGGATTAAATTTACCAGGGGTTAAATAAGATCGCTGCTCTTCTCCACGCCATGATCCAGCCTGGGATTTGGATGTGTCAGAGAGTCAGAGAAAGGCTTGGGTTGGAAAGGACTTTAAATATAATCAGGGGCACCTTCCACTAGATCAGGTTCCTCCAAGCCCCAACCAATCTGGCCGTGGACAATTAAAACAGATATTTAGAGCAGCATAACTTTCAGGCTGCCTGTTCTACCTCCCCAGCCTCTAGTCTAGGGACTGTCTTGCCTGAAACAAATAAAATTCTCCCTCAAGTTTCCTATAAAATAGCACACTTTGGGGAAAGAATGGGGAAAGTGCTTTTATAACGTGGGAACTGTTTTAAAATAATGAAATCATCGAATGGTTTTGGCTTGGAAGGGGCCTTAAAGATCATCTCGTTCCAACCTGCTGCCATGGGCCACACTCGAGGCGAGGTTGCTCCTGTCCAACCTGGCCTTGAACACTTCCAGGGGTTTGGAGCAACCTGGGACAGTGGAAGCTGTCCCTGCCCATGGCAGGGGGTGGAACTGGATGAGTTTTAAGGTCCCTTCCAACCCAAACCAGTCAATAATTCCATGATCTCTCTGACAAGAACTTGTCAATAGCTTGATTTGGAGTGCGTTCTTCAGTTTTTTGAAGTCTTGGAGCTCAGGCCTGCTCTCTCCAGGATGAGATTTTAAGGCACAGTTGTATTTTCTGCTTTTCTGGCTAACCATAGAAGATAGACTGAGAAGTTCTGCTCATTTCTGATTTTATCATCTTTGTCTGTAGCATTTAAAGTGTGACCATCACCCCTTCCCTGCCCACTCAGCCCACCTGGGTGAGAGATTTGCCCTGGCTGGTTTTTCATCTCCAGATCTCCTTGGCTGGCTCCATTTTGCATTTTAACAAGGAGCAAGCACTTTACATCAACTACAAAGATTAAACTCTGCTGGACCCTCAGACCATTAACCTGAAGGAAATATAACAATGAATTAAATGTATTGAATGATGAATTAAATGAATTGAATGAATTAAATGAATTAAATGAAGTTGCACAACAAGCTCTGAATTTGTCAGGTAAATTGTGCAGTTATTAATAACAAGCCTGACTCAACATGATCCATCACCAGGGAGGTTTGGGAGGTGCAGGTGGGGATGGGTATCAACATTCCTTCTCCACCTGTATTTTGGGGTGGAGTTTCTTGTATGGCCAACCTCGTATGGCCAATTCCTAAATCCAGCATCTGAAGTGAAATTCCACTTAAATATCTTCACCCTGTCTCCAGCCTGATGTGGGAGGGGTCCTGTGTGGCTTCTGTGTGTTTTTTGGGGACCAGGAGATGTGGAACTGTCTCCAAGGTGTTGTTGTGCAGTGTAAGGGAAATCCTAAAGGTTTTTTTTGTAGGTGGCATTACCATTTCCATGGATTGTGCTGGGAAAAGGGCCTGGTGCTGGTTTTTGTGATGGACTCTGGGGTCTGCCTCTCATTCCCTGTCATGGACAAAGATCCTTTGGTGTGCTGGTTAATCATCCCAGGTGGGATGCCAGCAGAATGGGCTGGAGCAGAAACCTGTGGCAACACAACACCACATTATCCCCCAAAAACCTCGCCATATTTTGCCCCCGTGTGCACAGAAAAACACAAACCGTGGTGTCCAAGGGAAAAGGCAATTAAAAAGTGCTTTGTTTTCCTGCAGCACTAAGAACAACAGGGTGCAGCAGGATAAATGTCCTCGGGAGAGCCGAGGCTCCCTGCAAGTGCAGGTGGCTGCTAATTTGAACAGTATCCACTCTTTGAGTGAAGCCAGCAGGGGTGAGGAGCAGGGATTTGTCATTTCTAGGAGGTGGCTTTGGGTCCCTGCCAGCTCAGCGGGGTTGGGAAGCTCCTCTCATCCAAAGCAGCAGCTGCAGAGTCAGCCCCAGCCAGAACATCCCCTGTGCACAGGGAGGGTCTCCAGAAACAGAGGAAAATTGGGCTGGGAGACACCTGAGAGCTTGTCCAGCCCACCCCACTGAAGTCAGGATCAACTCTTTGCTCCATCCCCCCTGACAGAAGCTCCTTCAGCCTGTCCATCAACTTTCAAGCTCCCCAAACCACTGGAAAGCTTCTTCAGTGTCTAAAGCCAGCCTCCCTACTGTTATCCACAGACTACCCACCCCAGGCAGGGAGAAAGATTTATTTTCTTCATTTTTCTGCTCCACACTTGAAGCTGATTATTCTGCTTCCCCTCCAAACAACCGCCCAGTTCCTCCTGCGTTGCCATGGCATTCCAGGCTCTCCAGGTTCCCCGTGAGTCTGGTGTCCTGGAGTGCCCCACTCATGGCCATGGTAACACCATCAGGGCAGCTGGACTGTGCCCATGTCCCCGTCAGCCCTGGGATTGGGGTCTGTATCTCCTGCAGCAGCACAGCACTGCTGATTTAAGCCCATTTATCCCCCTTTTGCCTCAATGCCACCCAGCTCTGACTCTGTGCCCTCAGTTCTGGTTGCCTGAGAGTATTTGCCCTCCCTCAGTCCAATCCTGTTTCTTTTCCATTTTTCTGAACCATTCCTTCAGATCATCCAGCTCATTTTGCATCCCAGGCTCTCCAACGTGCACGCTGTCCTTCCTGATTTAACAACCTTCTTCCTTCATTGCTGTCATTCAGGGAATATCAGCCACCCACAGCCCCCAGGAGCCTGATGCACCCTACAAAAGCTCAGGCTGCTTTAGGTCGATGCTCTAAAAATGAGGGACTGAATTCCCAGAGGCAGCAGAAGGATGAGATCTCTCGGAGCTTGCTCACCTAACATTTGCTTTCTCCTCCATCCCTGTATGGGAAGGACTCCTTCCTTCACCCAGGACTCTGGATCCACATGCCCAAGATCTCTCGGGTACTGGACAAGCAAGGAAGGATGGTTTTGAGGCAGGCAAGAAGATCTGGGTCAGGGATGATGCTGAAAACAATGGAGAGTTTTCCTCAGCAAGGTGCCAAACACCCTTTGAAGTGTCAATCACATCATTTGGCATTGATTTTTCTTTAAAGAGCTCCCTGCTGCTGCCCTCCCAAGAGCCAGAAGGCTCTTTCTGCTGACAGGCAGCCTGGCGTGGGAATTTCGGGGATATGCGGTGCAAAACCTGCCTTGGATTTGGGTTCCTGGAAATGGGGCCACCCCTGCTCCCCAAATGAGAGTGTTCCCATTCCCTGCTGCTGTGAACTGGGCTTTGCACCAGCAAGGACTTGGGTGCCTGGTCCTGGGGGCTTTTCTTGGCAGGCAGTGGAATTTAGGAGATGATTTTGCCCTGGATGCTGTGGGATAAACCAGAAAACTTTCACGTGGCACAACAGTGGGATTTTCCCCATGTCCTTGGATGGCATTAAACTGGCAGAGAGTAGGTGTAGATTTGATATTAGGAAGAAATTCTTCCCTTTGAGGGTACTGAGGCCCTGGCAGAAGTTGTCAGGGGAGTTGTGGATGCCCCAACCCATTCAAGGTCAGATTGGATGGAGATTTGAGCACTCTGGGACAGTGGAAGGTGTCCCTGCCCATGGCAGAGGGTGGAACTGGATGCTCCTTAAGGTCCCTTCCAACCCAAACCATTCCATGACTTTATGATTTTGGTTTCCATATTATTTTTTTCTTTTTTTTCTGCTGGACTTACATCAAACCTCCAAATCCCTGTCCTCTCCAGTACATATTTAAATTGCTCTTCACATCTTGTAGCAGGGATTCTACTTTCATTTGAAGCCATGGATGTCCCTGCATTTAAATCACGATGTTTTTTTCCCGGGACTGACAGCTGGGAAGTTCTAGGTGGCTCCAGCTTTATAATTACCTCTGTCTGTCTTGCCTGTGTGTTCACGCACACTCACACGTGCACTTGTGCTCAAGAGGAAGCAGTGAATGCAAGGAACAGCTGGATCCAGTATGTGACACGTCAGAGGAATTGTTTTGCTTTAAACATCTTTTTATCTCCGTCTCAGTGCTGCTCTTCCTCTGAATGAAAAATCCTGGAAATCCTCAGCCTGTTTGGGGAAAAAAAAAAAAGGAAGTTTTGCTAAATATTGGTTCTGTCTGTGTGAACTTGAATCCTGCCTGGGGACCGTGTATGGAGGAGAGTTCCCCAGGGATTGGGCTCCTGGGACTCTTCTGTGGAGGATGCCTTCAGGTTAAACTTCATGACAGGCAAGGCAGAACAGCACTGGAGAGGGCTGGGATTGAACCAGAATTGTGTTTTTGCAGCATTCCTCCGCTTCCCGCTGTCCTTCACACTCCCTGCCCCATCCCAGCTGGTTTTCCCGATTTTTGAACTAAAAATATCCTTTTATTGCAAAGACATTTAAATTTTCCATCTTCAAGCACGTGTCTGGCTGAGAGATATCTGCTGGCCATGAAGATTTGATCCCTGAGGATGTTTGGGCAGGCAGAGGCTGAGATTTTGGGAAGGAGAGCTTTCCCCACCAACCTGAGCTGGCGGAGCGAGGTTTGGAGAGGCCTCATCTCTTCGTCTGTTTCCTTTTCCTTTTAATGTGTTTGCTCTCTAATGTGTGTTGACACAGTAAATACACATGTTTGTACAAACATCCCAGCTGAGGGCTGCTGTGAGAGCCCCTCGCAGGGGATGGAAAATGTGCCTGGCAGATGTTGGGAGCCTGGTACGCTCCACTTGTGCCAGTGGTGCTGGAAATGGTCCCCACTGGGAGGAATCCATGGGACAGCAGGAGGCCTTGGTGGGAATTTTTTTTGGGGGCTGCTGCAGAAATGCACAGGAACCCAGTGGTGTCCAGGGGGAAAAAGTGTTCCATTGTGGATTTGAACTGGTATTGAGTGTGTGGTGCTGAGAAAAACATGGATCAGTGTGGGGAGAAGGGAACTGGACCCCTGAATGAGGCACTTGGAGATGGAGCTGAGATTGTGGGAAATGATGGACTTTTTAAGAGGTGCTGCCAAAGCTCCCTTCTAACCAAACACTTGGTGTTGAATGAGGCAAGAACTAAGATTCCCCAAGGAAGTGGTGGAATAATCACCCCTGGAAGTGTTCAAAAAGCAAGTAGAGTTTGTGATTTTTCAGTGGGTGTGGTGGTATTTGGTTGAAGGCTGGACTGGTGAATTCGGAGGTCTTTTCCAAGCTTAAGTATTTTCTGATTCTAATTTCTTCCAGACTCCCTCACAGCTGATCAATGTGCTTTGGCATCTGAATCTAGGCTTAAAGTTGTCCGTGGCATTTTATTCTCAACCATATTGTGGGGGGGCTGAAAAATTGTCAAATTATGTTAATTTTTCAAATTATGTTAAAACTGACCCCGTTGTGGAATCATAGAACATCCCGAGTTGGAAGGGACCCCCAAAGGTCATCAAGGCCAACTCCTGGCCCTGCTCAGGACACCCCAACAATCCCACCCTGTTCCACTTGAATATAATATGAAAAACAGATTAAAGAACAGTTTTTGGACCCTATTATTGCAATAAGACACGTTGAACAAACAACCACTGCCCTCAAAATGAAGATTTTCTGTTCTAACCCATCCACACACCTTTCAGCACAGGCACAGCCAGGAAAGGGTGGCTGGCCCATCTGTGAGAGATGCCAGACACTCACTCAGGCTGAAATTTGTCTCACCTAATGCTGGTCATCAGCACTGAATCGAAATGAGCTGCTGTTTATAGATAATGGAGAGAGACTGGCATCTCCAGAAAGCAATTCACTCCATCTGCCTGAGACACCTATTTAGGATGGCACAAATCGCCCCTTGGTGAAACCTGTCTGTTCCCATTCACTCCAGGGGAAACCTGCCTGACTCATTAGGCGAGATGTCTAATTTTCGGGAAGACCATGTTAAACAAGATGAATCCCACGTTTAGTGAGTGCCTGGAGGGCAGGCAGGTGACTGGTGACAGCAAAGCCTCTCCAGGAAAGGCAGACCCTGGCTGCTCATTTCTTCATCTGTTTGTTTTCAGGTTGGTTTAGTTTGCCCCTCTTTGCACCAGAAATACCCAGTTTTGAGCTGGGTAAATACAAGTGGCACCTCGTTTTGTCACAGTCTCGGGAGTGGATGGGGCAGGGTTGTGACAAACGTGGAATTTGAAGGGTTTCTTCCACATTTCTCCATCCTCAAGGCAGCTCCTTCTCCTGCTGCCCAGGCTTTGGAAGGGAGGGAGATTTCACCACTCCCATTTCACAGATTTCGAGGCACAAAATGAGTGACAAGGAAGGACAGAGAGAGATTGGCACAGGACAATCCCCTGTGCCTCCAGATGCTCCTCCAACCCAGGGATTATGGCTGGGTGTGCCCGTGGATTTTTCCCTGCTGCTTCCCTGCCCAGGTGAAGCTGGGAAGGCCAAGGACAATTTTTAATTCATGGGAAGAATTCTTTGGTGTGGGATAGAATCCCCAAGTTCTTCTTTAACAGGGCCATGCAGGTGGTGTTTGATATGTGAATTGGCTGTCCCCAATCCCCCTGGGAATATTTCCTAGGAGTTGTCTTCAAACCTTCTGAAATGCAGGGATCTGGGAATCTAGTCCAAATTGTTGTCACACCTGGGTTTTTTCTCCTTCCAAATCCCCATCTGCCCTTCAAATCCCTTCTGTGCCAGGACATGCCACCAACTCATGGATTATTTTGGATAATTTCTCCACTGGGAAAGAGCTAACATCGCCCTAAAATCCCCCAAATCTTCTGTGTGGGGGGCTTGGATCAAATCCTGGCCTCAGCCCGTGGGACAAAGCTCTCCTCTGCCCACTGGAATCTCTGATGGGAGGACAGGGCGGGACGAGACCATTCCCAAAGCATTACTCCAGCCCCGGTACATCTCAAGGAATTGGGATCCCTTTAGGAACCCACTCCATAGAGCTGCTGACACCCTGTGGCTGTCGGGAAGAAACGCAGCGACTTTCACGGGAGGGTTGGGCGAATTTGGGCTTGAAAAACGCGCTTCCAGGAAAAAGAAAAAAGTGACTGTTCTAGGAATTAAAAAAAAAAAAAAAAGAACCTCCAGACATTTCCCAGCTGTGCTTCTAGTGCTACCACAGGGACAAAGGTGGCAGCTGGCTGGCTGGCAGCCTGCTCGTGGCTGTCCCTGCTCCTCTCCCAAGGCCATGGGCCAAGGGCAGGAAGCTTTGAAGATCTCCCAGTTTGGAGGACGGGGTGGGGAAAGGCCACTGCCAGCAGGGATACGAGACATGGCCACTTCCTCACCAAAATAACTTCTTTAACTCTTCCTCCTTCCTACCCCGTGTCCCCTCCTCTCATGGTTTGTCACAGCCAAGATGCTTCCACACAGAATAATATTTTCCTCTTGGTGTTTTCTTTCCCAGCTGCCAAGAGATCTGTGTGCAAACACCCATCTCTCCCTTTTAGAAGCGACCATCTCCTCCTCCTCCTCCAAGAGAGGGGAAGAATGG
Source organism: Petroica traversi (assembly GCA_025920805.1). NCBI lineage: Eukaryota > Metazoa > Chordata > Aves > Passeriformes > Petroicidae > Petroica > Petroica traversi. The sequence continues at coordinate 13,306,158 of JAHLSL010000061.1, read as the reverse complement.
AAAAACAAGGAGAAGGAGAGGCAGGATCACGCTCTGCTCCTCGACACAAAAGGGACATGGCGGGGGAGTTGTTGGCCCGGGATAAATTTGGCAGTGTAATGAGTTTTAGCTGCAGCCTTTGAAGATGAGAGAAGAAGCAGCCGATTGTCACAGAGGGAGCAGGCTTGGCCCTTTAAACAACAAAGCCTGCAAAGATAGCCCCGAGTCCCAAAAATAAAGGCTTCACACTGCCTTCCTCTGTCACGGCCCGACAGAAATAGAAGCCCAGTGGGAACCATTAGGGCCACGATGAGAAGCTCCAGTCTCCTGCCATGAATGCAGCCGGGCCCAGGAGGGTGCAGGCGGTGGGAGAGGGTTGGCTGCTGGCTCCTGGGGCAGCTGGTTGGGGTCTGGGCTCCATCACCCAGCCTGGCACTGCCCTGCACCAGGGACACGGCTCTTCCCTCCCGCTATGGAAATGAAGCACCTGAGCCAGCCCTGGATTGCTCCCCGTGGCCCCTTTTGGGGCTCGTCCTTTGTCTCACCCTGTTCTGAACATCCCGGGAAGGGCTGGAGGGCTCAGGTTGGGTTCAGGGCTGTGAATGATGCCAGTGCCCCAGGAGGCACCGAGCTGGGGTTTTATGGCCCGTCCATCTCTGCGTGATGGAGTTGGGGCCTCCTGCATCCCTTGTGGATGTGTCCCCATCTTTGGGACAGCTGGTGGCTTTTCATCCCTGTGAACTCCTTGGAGAGTGCTGAAATCCAGTGCTGGGGGCTGCACGGTGCCAGACTGAGCCAGAAAGACACAGGATGAGACCCCCAGACAGAGAGGGGAGGCCCTTGGGATGCGTCTGGGGCTGGCATGGGACAGTGGGGACTGAGGTGGCAGTGGGACGGCTACTGCAGCTGCGCCATCTGCTGCACACGTGGAGAAGCTCCGGCCAAAAAGGAGCATTTTGGGTTGGTAGTTCCCAAAAATCATCGGCAGTCCAGCCCCGGCCCCTTCTCCTTCCCTTCCTTTTGTGCCATATGTTGAGGCAGAGCCGTTTCTTTGCCATCTCCCGTGGACCAGGAACACTTTTGATGCAGTTTGGGAAGGTGTCCCGGGTTGGTTCAATATTAAAAAACCTTTCCCCCTCCTTTTCTGTCCTATGAGGCAGGAGAGAGAGAATAAACAAGGGAGCTCCAGGCACTTGTCAATCAGTTTTCCCCAGGGCGCTGTGGAGCACCCTCCAGGGATTGTGATGATCTCCAAACCTGGGGTTGCTGTATTTTGTTTCAGTTTAATAGAACTGATCTAATTTCACCTCAACAAAATGCCAGAAACATGGAAGGCTTTCCCCAAAAAGGAGATCAGGGTTTGAGACAGAGGAGGCAAATGGCATTTCCAGTAAAATGTCTGTTTTCCAGGGAATCCTCAATACTGCAGATGTTTCAAGCTGTTGTGTGGGTAAGGTCAGTGTGTACCTCAAAACGCACAGGATTTTGCACAATATGGCTCCTTAACTCAGGATTTCTTTAAATAATACCCCAAACTTTGGGAATATGGAACACCTGCACTATTCCACTCTGGCAGGACTTCAAGGAAAAGGAGTTTCTCCTGCTTTGGAGGTTTGAGGTCATTTTTATTTCAGCTGCAGTCACCAGCACACATTGATGTACTGGAGTCTCTGCTGCTGCTGGTGTGGAAGTGTGGGGTGACCTTGCTGACAGGCTGGGAGAGCTGAGGGTGCTCAGCTGGAGAGGAGAAGGGTCCAGGGAAGCTCAGAGCCCCTGGCAGGGCCTGAAGGGGCTCCAGGAGAGCTGGAGAGGAACTAGGGACAAGGCCTGCAGGGACAGGAGACAGGGAATGGCTTTAAGCTGAAGGAGGGCAGATTCAAATTAGATATTGGGAAGGAATTCCTGGCTGGGAGGGACTGGGATGGAATTCCAGTGGTGGACTCTGGATCTCTGGAAGTGTCCAAGACCAGGCTGGACGGAGCTTGGAGCAGCCTGGGACAGTGGAAGGTGTCCCTGCCCATGGCAGAGGTGGAACTGGATGAGCTTTAATGTCCCTCCCAACCCAAACCATTCCATGATTCTGTGATTTTCTCCAACACAAAGCTGGAGCTGCTCATGGACACACCTGGCTGCTCTTAGGAGTGATTCTGCTGAAACCTCCAGTGAAGGGGGGTTCAGCTCTGACACCCCTCAGCTCCTGGGCCAGCACCTTTTTGGTGTGGCTGTGGGACACAACCCGTGCAAGAACAGAGCCAGGAGAGCCGTGTGAACCGAGGAAAAGAGCAGCAGGGATGAAAGGAGCAGTAATTATGCATCTGAATGGCCTCCCTCCCCAGCAGCCCTCGGCAGGTACATCTGATCCCCGAGCTTTTGTGTCCCGACTGGCACTCGCTGTATTGAGCTGAACTCCTGACCTTGCTTTGTCTCCAGCCACGACCTGATGTCAAAGTGGCTTTGGGTCGAGTTTCACTGCCCGGGTTACCCTGAGGTCCCAGAGGAAAGCGATCCCTCTGCTTGTGTGAGGGACACGATCCTGTCCCTCCCTGCCCTCGGGAGAGAGGGGATGGCTGTAGAGACAGGAGATGCTGCCCAGGCTGTTCTTCCATCACCTTCCTGTCACCAAAAGTGCAGCTGAGCTTGCTGCATGCTCTCCTCCTTGACTGACATGTTCAAAATAGTGGTAAAATATCCAGTTTGGGAATCCCAGTGATGCCTTTTTCCTGGTGTTAGGAAAATGAAGTTAGAGGGTTGGGGGATCGTTACCTCGTATTTAATTAGGATCCTGTTGGCTGCATCACTTCACCCAGGTGACACAATGCACACACCCAATCAGTCACACACAAAAGTTACAGACCTTACACATCAGCAGATCTAACAAGGGAGCCCAATAATGGGGCTGGGGTGAGCTGACCTCGAGTTTACAGAATCTGTCCTACCAGGGGACCTTGGCTTCTCAAGATAATGGAATGTTTGGTGTCCCTGGCTCTGCAGTTCTGGGCTGTTCAGTCTCAGGGCCTGCAGGACACTCACAGAACACTGAGCACCAGACTAAGTGAAGGGTTACAAGTGTGCATGCTAATGTGATGCCTTTTTCCTGGTGTTAGGAAAATGAAGCTGGACATGGTTAAGAGGGTTGGGGTCTTTACCTCAGTATTTTAATCAGGATCCTGTTCGGTGCATCCACTTTGCCCAGGTGACAGCGTGGCAAAATGCACATCCCCCGCCCATCATACACACCAGTTATAGACTTTTACACATCAGCAGATCTAACAAGGGGGCCCAATAATGGGGTTGGGGTGGGCTAACCTCAAGTTTACAGAATCCTTCTGACAGGAGACCTTGGGTTCCTGAGATAGTAGGAATGTTTGATCTCCTGGCTCTGCAGCTCTGGGCTGTTCAGTCTCAGGCCTGCAGAACACTTACAAAACAGTAAGCACTAAACTAAGTAAAAGGTTGCAAGTGTGCATGCTGCTAATACTTGTGGATACAGAGAACTGTGTAAAAGGTATATAAAAGAAAAGACAAAAATCATTCTGGCATCAAATGCTTGTGAATACACAGAAGCATTGTAAAAGGTACATAAAAGAAAAGAAAAAAGTCATTCTGGCATCACCAGGGGCCAAAGCAGTGCCATGATCATCTTAGGGAAGCATTTTTTTCCCAAACTCTGCTATCCAAATGCGCCAGGGGAAGTTTAGGTGAGACATCAGGAAAAAATTCTTCACTGAAAGAGTGATTGGGCACTGGAATCGTCAGCCCAGGGAGGTGGTGGAGTCACTGTCCCTGGATGTGGCACTTGGTGCCATGGTTTAGCTGGTGAGGAGGAGTTGAGTCAGAGCTTGGACTGGATGATCCCAAAGGTCTTTTCCAACCTGGTTCATTCTGTGATTCTGTAACTCAGCAGTGATGGCTGGGACATGGCAGTGAGCACCCCAGGAATGTTAGCACTCTGTCCCCACAGGTTTTCAGGCAGGACCTGTTTGTTGGTGTCCCAGGGATGAGCAGTTTGCACAGAGGTGATGAGCTGTGGAGGTAAACAGAAAATTTTAGAGGATGGGGTAGTCCTGCAGTTCATGAGACACTGTTTCAGAGCTCACACATCTCAATTTCTGACATTAAAAAGTCCCTGGCTGTTGTGCCTCAGACAGGCCATTGCTCTGGTACTTACAGAGGTTTGGGGAAAGATCTGAGGCACAAAGGGACTGCAGAGCTGTAAGTTGGCCCTGTTGGAAGGACAGTGCTGACTCTCTGACCCTCCTGCTGGGCTGTGCACCTCCTTGTGCGCCACTTGGCTCAGCTGAAGCATCTCCAGGCATGCTCTGCCAGGGTCCTTTTTGTGCTCAGCTTTTCCAGACTCTCTACTTCCTGAATTTCCCTACATTCCTATTTTGCCCCCTGTGGACAAGAGGTTTTGGGCTGGATCAATGCTGTAAGGTGGTGTTAAGCTCATGAACACCATTCCAACCCCATTTATGGAGCAACTGAAACCCCTCACCAGCCTGATCCAGGGTCTGATTCCCAGCTCAGCAGCCTGGCCCCAGGCAGCCTTTCTTCCCTCCCAGGAGTCTCCCGCCTCTGCCTAAGTGGGATAATATGTCAGCATTCACCTCCTAAATCCCTCTGGCTCTGTTAATTCTCCCTAGAACATGCCTTGTGCCTTGCCCTCTGTGCCCCACAGCTCCTTAGGGCAGTTCCCTACAGATCTAATCCTTTGGAGTGCACCTGGAGGGCTCTGCTTCCTCCCACACACCTGGGCTGGTGCTGGGTGTGCTTGGCTGGGAGGAAATCACTCCCTGCCATCCTCACCCACTGCATTCCCACCTTTTGTTTCCCTCTGAGTGGGGACTTCACCCTGATGGTCCTGGCTGGTGATTTACCGACATTAAAAATGGGCCTGCCACGCTGTTATTTTTATAATTCATTTGAATTAGTTTTGGGTAGTTCAATCAAGGGGTTTGAATACACTTCTGGTTAATTCTGATTGATGTGCCAGGAACCCCTGTGATTAAGGGTCTGGGGATATGTGCCATTCTTGCACTATTGGAGGTAATAATTAAAATAATAGAATAATGGAGTTGTTAAGGTTGGAAAAGACCTCTAAGATCATTGAGTCCAACCACTAACCCAGCATTGCTAAGACCACAACTAAATCACGTCCCCAAGGGCCACATCCACATGGCTTTTAAATCCCTCCAGGGATGGTGGCCCTGCCCATGGCAGGGCACTGGAATGAGAGGATCTTTAAGGTCACTTCCAACACAAACCAGTTTGTGATTATCTGAACGGGGAGGACCAAAAATTGTCTGGTGTTCCTGGAAGGAAAAAAAAAGTATGAGAGACATCTTTGGGTCACTAATGGGGGACCAGTGGGAGATGAGAGGAATTCTTAAGGAGACAAAGGCCTAAGTGAGACCTTTGCTGAGGGGTTTGCTCTGGATGGAGGTTGGCTGGTGGAAGAGGTGGGACTTGCTGGGGTCAGTGCTGCTCATGTGGAGCTGGCCAGGAAGGTGACCTGTGCTGGGGCTGGGCTGCAGAGGGACATGTCCTTGGTCAGGCATCACAGACAAAAGCAGAGGAACCTTTGGTAGATTGGGAGCATCCTTCAGTCTGTGGGAGTTGAATGGAAGAGGCCTCGTCCACTCTTTCAGTGCTGGATCAGTTTTCTGGCCGCTTTCATGAAAGGGGAGAAAGGTCAAATGTGAAGTTTTGTCCCCAGATGGTGCTTCCCTTTTATCTGAGGCAATATTGGCAGATAAGCATTTGCTTTCTCTTTTTCTCTCCTCCCTTTATTTTCTGTGGATAAACATAGATTATGAAGGTTAAAAAAGCTTCGAGGGCTGTTTTTTTATCTGATATTAGGTTCTTAATAGGTCACCTTGGCATTGAGAAGCCCAGGGCCTGAAAGAGTCAGCAATTGAATCACAATAACCTTTGCAGAGCACAACCCTGTCAGTGGGGCTGGGGCCCAGAGATATGTGGGACCTCATTACCTCAACCTTAGCCCCAGGGGTGTCAGCTGACAAAAGGGGCTGGGGACAGCTTTTCTTTCAGGTCCCCCTTTGCCCTGGCCCTGGAGATAACCTGTCCCCACTTTGCTGACAGGAATTGTTCCCAAGCCACTCTCCACCCACCCACTCAAACCCAGCGCTCTCAGCAAGGGAGTGAGGGAAGAGCTGTGGGTCCCAGATTTCTGTTTTCAGGGATGCACTCACAGCCCCCATGACTCTGCATTTCTGAAGTCATTTAGCACCAGCATCTGACACAAATATCAGTGCAAGAACAGCCAATCTCACTTAAGAGGTGCTACCATCTCTGGGATACGATTTTTGATTTGGCTTTTCTGATTTGTTTTTTTTTTTTTTTTTTTTTTTACAGAAAGTGGCTCAAGTGCCCAAACCCTCAGCAAAGCAGGAGCTTTGGTCAGCCTCTCTTAAGCTTTAAAGGGAAATTGCAAATGCGTCTTTCTGTCTCCAAGATTGAATGTGACAGGCTGTGATTGAGTTCGCTGCCCTCGCTGACGCCTGGAGCTGCCCAGGGCACTGCACCACCCGAGGTGTGGAAATTCCCCCCTTTGGATCAGATTCCATGGGTTATCTGCTACAGGGAGCAGATCCTTTGGAGGGAATGCCTGTGTCTCCACAGGCTCTGCTGGTTGTGACAGGACAAGGGGTGACCGTTTTATACCTGAAATAGGGTTCATTTAAATGAGTTATAAGGAAGCTTTTTACAAGCGGCACACCCAGAGAGGTGGTGGATGCACTCTTCCTGAAATCATTCAAGGCCAGGCTGGACGGGGCTCTGAGCAACCTGATCCAGTTGGAGATGTCCCTGGTTGTTGAACTAGGTGACATTTAGAGGTCCCTTCCAACCCACACATTCCATGGTTCTCTTTTTCTCTGATTTTACGTCACCTTGGGTCCCTCAGTGAGCACATCCTCAAGCCAGGAGGATGATCCTGGAGTGCCTGGGTGTTTCTGGGTGCCTCCTCAGCCCCTGTTTTGCCTGCTCGGATATTCCCACCCTCTTTCACGCTGCTGAGGCTGACGAGTGCCTCACTGCCCGTGAATCCACGCCAATTCCCGCGTCCCCACCCGTGCCTCCCGTTGCCCAAGGGCAGCTGGCTCTCTCTCAAGTGCCACAGAGTGGTGAGGATCCGTGGGTGTCTCCAAGCTCTCCCTGTCTGGCTGCAGTCAAAGGACCCTTTGTGGGACTGCCCTGCACCCCCTGCCCCGCGGCTCCCAACCCTCGGGGTCACCGCGTTCCCGGCGGGATGAGCTCATCCCTGCGGGAATCTGGTCCCTCAGCGCCATGAACAGACACTTATGAAGGACTTGCATTCATCATCCAGCCCGTGTTGGGGTGCTTCTGTCTTCATTCCATCCCGTATTGCTCCCTGCCTCAGATTTTTGAGCTGTCCCACAGAAGGGTTTGTGCTCCAGGCCAACTGTGTTGGGATCTTTGTGTCTGGTCAGTGTTGTTCACACACACTCTGCACTTCTGGGTGTTTCTGAGCCAAAACTCTGAGTCTTGCTGGTGTTGCAGCTTGTCTGATTTATTTTTATCTATGGTTCAACCCCTGCTGAAGAGCTGACCAGATCTGGGGGGGGAGCATTTTAGGTTCTGCAGCTCACAAGCTGGCACCCAATGCTCTCACGTGTAAAAATTTAATTTTGATACTTTTTCTTCATTATTGTTCCCTTAATTTCAGTAATAACCACTATGACTCAAAAACCCATTTACAGTCTCTTGATAAAGAACCAGAAGTGATGGCAAAAACATCCATAAATATTTTAAAGTTAGCAAGTTCCCAAAATATTTGCCATGTAAAAAATATCCTACCGGGTTGGGAGAAACAGAAGCCCCTAGTGGCACTAGGATGACCTTTGAGATTATCCACCAGGGTCATGAATAGAAGCATCCAGCAGCAGGATCCTGTCTGTGAGTGTTGAACTTTACCTCTGGGAATGTCAAACAGAGAATCCTTATTCTCCATGAAGGACCTGAGTGGCTCTGGAGAGCACCTGTGGCAGGATGAGTCCCTGAGATTGACCCATGGATAAAGAAATTGCTCTGTTGCCAGGGGGATTGAAATCCTGCAGAGCTTGGGGAGCACAGAGCCTGTGGAGGCTCCTGTGGTGAAGGAGCAGAGTTGTCCCACCCTTGTCCCCTCCCTGCGCCCTGACAGAATGGTCAGTGGTGGCACGTCCTTCCCTGCTGGAGTTTCATTCCCCCAAAGCACTGACTCAGCTGGGCAGCACATCTAAGGGCCTAAAGCCAGAAATTTGGATGCTAAATCTGGTGGCTGGAACATTCAAATGGCCTCTTTGTTTGGCCAAGCACAACTTGATGCAGACATTGTCCCTTAGATAAGCCACTGATGCCAGCATGGAGTTTCCTAGGATACACCTGCTGGTAAACGCCTCGAGTACCCACCTTCATTTTCTACTGGTAGAGGACAGAGCACAATTTTTCAGGCTTATTTTTTTTAAATTTTAAGTTGCAGGGTTGGGGTAAGTGGAGAACAAATGTCCAAGGTCTGTGGGAGCATGTGCTCTCCAAATGTCTGGGTCTGGGGTGGCCACTGGCAGCATAGCGAGGAGCTGCAGAGAAAAAGGAGGAGGAAGAGCAGGTTTGGAGCTTTGCAGGGATCAGCACAGCCCAGTCCCTGGTGAGGGCTGGACTGCAAAGCCCCAGCCCCGTGCTGTAGGTGAGTGCCAGCAGCCCGTTAATGGATTGCCTGGCAAGGCTCGCAGCTGAACACGGATGCTTGGCAGGCCATTACCTTGAAAAATGAGCTCTGCCGAGCTTGCCTTGTGTTGTTACAAACTAATGATTTGCATTGATTAGCACATGGCTCATGAGTGTCTAATTTATCAATCAGGGAGCGCCGGGGGAGCGTGTGTAAACCGTGCTCTCAAAAATGATGTCATCTGTCAAGGGGCTCCTGCCTGGGAGAGCTGCACATACCTGACACACTCTCCCTGCTGAGGGAGAAGGACCTGGTCATGTCCTTCCCTTTCCCTCTGTGTCCAGCTCTGGAGCTGTTTCACTTTGGGGTGAGCCCTGTGGTTTGGGTACAGCCTGACTGGACATGCTTCAAGCTGTAATTATTGATTTTTATGATGCTGGCAGCAGCAGTCAGGAACTCACTGTGACAGGTGATGTCCAAGTCCAGAATGAGGGCTTGGACAGAAGGTTGTTCTTTCACTTCTGTCTAATTTAATTCATAATTCCCTTGCAGCCAGGAGTATCTCTTATAAATACTATAAATGTTAGTGGGGATCTGCAGTGGGATGGGACAGTAGTCCTGTGCTAAGGACTGTGGAAAAAAGGGGATCTCTGTCAGCTGGGAATTTGTGTCTTTGTGCTTGAAGGACTCTCTGGCCCAAAGCAGGAGGCTTTAAGCTGACAGAGGGTAATTTAGATTGGATTTTAGGGAGAAATTCTTCCCTGTGAGGGTGGCGAGCCCCTGGCACAGGGTGCCCAGAGAAGCTGTGGCTGCCCCTGGATCCCTGGAAGTGTCCAAGGCCAGGCTGGATGGGGCTTGGAGCACCCTAGGATGGTTGAATGTGTCCCTGCCCATGGCAGGGGGGTGGAATGAGATGAGCTTTACCCAAACCCCTCTATAATTCCATGATTCCAGTGGATCCCACTGTGCTGGATCCATGTGAGACAGTGATAAAACTGGAACACCCAGTAGCTTTGTCAAGGCACAGTGACCCACGTGTCCCCAGAAAACAAAGCAGGTTCCAATCAGCATCTCATCCCTTGTTTCTTTTGGAACTCCTGAAGTAGGAGGAGCCCTGCTCTGCCCCGCTGTGCTGGCTCTGCAGGGTGATCCCCCTATCCAGCACTCAGGCACAGCTCCGTTTGACCCAATTTTCCAGGATTACACGAGAGGTCAGTGGGTGACTCCTGTGCAGGGATTAAACCCTGTGGCCCTTCCCAGTGCAGGCCCTGTGCCCCCTGCCAGCCCTGGCCAGGGGTGGGGATTACACTGCAGTGCCTGCAGATGATCGGGATTAGCCAGCAGTTATTCTAGGAAAGCTGTCTTCTGCAGAACCCTGTGTTGCTGCTGGGAGAAAAGGCCCTGGGAATTGCATGGCTGGAGAAGTGAGGAAGAACCCTTCTCCCTGGCTATTGCTGTGCTGTAGGTATAGCAAAAAAGTCGAGTTTGCTGAAAAGATTTTTTTGGTGAGATTGAACTTGCTGATCTTGAAGGTCTTTTCCAATCTTAATGATTCTGTGATTCTGAGATCTCCTGGACAAAAGAAATACAAACCAGGGACCTGATGGGATTGCAAGGCCAACCTGCTTTGCTGTCCCTTCTGCTTTGTGGTCTGCACTCAGGTGCATCTACACCTTGGGAGAGTGACTTTTACATGGACAAAGAGAAACCCTTTTAAACCAAAAGGGGAGAGACCTAGATTAGGTATTAGAAAAAAATTCTTCCCCATGAGGGTGGTGAGGCCCTGGCACAGATTATCCAGAGAAGCTGTGGCTGCCCCTGGAAGTGTCCAAGGCAAGGTTGGATGGGGCTTGGAGCACCTTGGGATAGTGGAAGGTGCCCATGGCATAGGGGTTGGATTATCTTTAAGGTCCCTTCCCACCCAAACCATTCTGTGATTCCATGACTCTCCTCTCACCTCTGCTCAGAGTGGCTCCTGTCTCAACACTTTTGGTTCTGGACAGCACTGACAGCAGGAGTTTCAAGAACACAGTGAATACCTGGTTTTGCAGGCTCCTGTTCTCCATATGGCTGGAGGTGCTCTGAGATCTGTGTTTGGATGGGCTGGCACCGTCCGGATGAGCAGCACTTTAAAACATGTGTACAAGAGGAGAGAGAGAGCTGCTGGCTGCTGGCTTAGGCAGGAGTTAAGGATACCTCATGCCTTGCTTTTTCAATTAGCGTTTCTAAAGGCCTTTAGGATCGGATAGACAGGGCTATTGAAATGCCATGTTTTATTAGGAATTGATCTCCCTTTAATAGGCTTTAGGCAAATTAGAACAGATTATTTCAGTGGAAAACGGAGGGAAATGGGAGGAACATGGAGTGTCACCGGCCCCTTCCCTGTCGTTGCTGAGATCAATAGAGCTCCATCATGCAACCCAAATCAATGGAAAAGCAGGAACAGGTGATCATCAGAAGGGCCTGACATTAGATCATACAGTGCCTGCTGTGTCCTTTCTCCCTCTCCATGCCAGGAACAGCAGTCCCGGCATCCTCTGGGGAGCATTGGGTTCATAAAACAGGGAGGAACTGCTATTGGAAAAGCAATGAAGTGTTAGTGGCCCCTGTGTAGTCGTAAGGCTCCGGCTGGGCCCTTCTCAGAGCAGCCTGGATTGATGTGCTGGGCTCCAGGGATGCCTGGATCTCCTGGAAATGGTGTCTGCAGATCCTTAATCCAATAGTGAGAAAGGATGGAGGTGATTTCAGTGAGATGCCCTGCAAGAAGGAGAGGCAGGGACAGCAAAGGAAGGATGTCTCAGGGGATGGGGAGGACAAAGCTTGTCCTCCCACATCTTGCTTTCCCTGCCCAGAACATTTTCCCCACTTTCTGAGGTGGTACCACAGTTGTGGTTTCTCCCTCACACCCAGGCAGAGGCAGCAGGGCCTGATTCTATGACCTGAAGGATTTTCTCTTTGAAATCCACCTTTGCACTCTTCCTGGCAAGCCATTTAATCCCCTCCCCTGGGAACTGGGGCAATTTCATAGGCAAAATAAGCCACCAGCGTGACTTGAGTGAGAGCTGCTGGAGCAGGAGATGATGAATTCCCTGGAACTCCATCAGCCCAGAGGCTGCTGACACTGCACAAAAGCAGAGTGCTGGGGAGGGATGGCTTGGCCAAGCGTGCCATGGTTCACCAAGCTCCTCTTCTGCTTAGTTATTCATTTAATTATTTGTAATGACTCTCATCTACCCAGCGTCTGCTCCTGCTGCCCGCCTGGCTGGTCATTGTGGTCCTGCTCCCCACCACACTCCCAGCAGCCCTGGATGGTTTTCAAGTACTTTATACAGAGATATTAATTGAGGGGGGCTTTATTTTAACTCTGGTGGGACAAGAATGATGCTCTTGGGCAGGAGGTGATGGTTTTAGAGGAGTAGGAAACAGCTGAGCCCAGTTGGCACAGTGGAAATGATCCTTTTTTAAATTTTGCTGCCAGAGACCAGTCCAAGCTGCTTGGACAATAAGATAGAAGTGAGGTTGTAGCAGGAGATTGGGTTAGGAGTGCGTTTCTGAAGTGAGTCTGAAGATAATTTTGAAGGGACACCTTGCACTAGATCAGGTTACTCCAAGCCTCATCTAACCTGGCCTTGAGCACTTCCAAGGATGAGGCATAAAAAATCTCTCTGAGTGACCCATGCTAGTGCTTTTCTTCTTTAATAAACCAAAACTGGAGGATGTTAACATGCTCCAAACACTGATTCAGTCTATGGGATCAGGCTTTGACAGGCCTGGAGTAAAGCTCCTGAAGCACATCTGTGTGGATGGATTTTAGCAGGAAATGCCACTTTTCAGGAATAACATGCTAACAGGGGTATGTGGCCCTCTCTGGAAGGCAGATGTTTCTCTGGTGAGCTTAAAGATATTTTCCTTTTTACCATAATCATGATTTATCTTCCAGCTAAGGCAGCAAGTGCTTCCCACCACCGATTCCTTCTTTGTCTTCCAACCCCCCTGCTCTTTCCTTGACAATTTTGAGTCCATCCCTATCATTTGGAGAGGGTTCTTGCATCCCTCTCTTCGACAGCTATGTGATACCCACCTCTATGTCCCTCCTAGAAGTGTGACTGAGGCTTCTGCCACCAACTTGCTGGGGAAACTGTCCTCGAGCATCAGGCTCCTGTGGATCCCTCAGCAGCTGGGGAGGCCCAGATAACACTAAAAAGCACCAACCGAGTGATGGAAGGTATCTTTTACCTTCTTTCATCTTCCAGACCCATGGGCTGCTTGCCAGGATGCCTATGGGTCTTGCCGTGGCCAGGGTGGGGGCTCAGAGAAGGCCAGAGTCTGTGTCTTTAAAGATTAATAGTGTTGTTTGCTCATTAAGGGGATCGTTTTGAAGGCAGCGCTAGGCAGAACATTCGAGTGCAAGCATCTGTTTGCTACTGGGAGAGGATATTTATTGTCTGATACTTCAATGGATGTAAATAAACAGCCAGCCCTAGATAATGTTCAGACAAACAAACAAACAGCTGCCAGAATGGGTCCCTTGGTGGCTGACCTTCGGGAAGCATCATGCTGATGTTTTAATAGCAGAGCCAAGCCCGGTGAGTGAAGCCTTCCAGGAAGGAGAAGGATTAATGTGCAGCCTGAGTGTGCTGGGCCCTGGCAGCTCCCACATCTGATGGGTTAAAGGAGGACAGGGGAGATTGGGGGGCTGAGCTGTGTCCAGGGGCCTAAGAGGTGGCATTCAGGAAGTGGGAGCAGGAGGATGATCCTGTTGTGGAGCTGATGGGTGTGTTTGTGGTGGACTAAGCATTTTGACACTCTCATGTGATCCTGGAGCCACCTCTGTCACTTGTTGCTCCCCTCTCTCTTGCCTTGCAGAGGAGCTCACAGGCAGCTCCCTGGAGTGATCCCAACTGCACTGCCAGCCAGACTCTCATCCCACAGCCCCCAAAAAACATCTCGAATTTAGGAATGCCCATTGTTCAGTCAGAATAAAACTCTACCCACGCCAGCACCCCAGGCCTAGGTGGGGCTTGTGGCAAATGCTGGCAAAGAAGAGCAGGAACAGAGGGAATGAGTGGTGTGTGCTTCAAATTCCCTGCAGTTGGAAAATTGGGGAGCTTTCTGAGCAGAGATTGAGTCTGAGTCCCTGACTTTCCTGCAGGCTTTGATGAGAATCTTCCCATTTTTCCTTCACAGATTCTTTGATTTTTTTCACCAACCTAAGTGCCCTGGTTGCAGTGGGAGCCTTGGAGCCAGGAATAAATCTCTAAGAGAAAGTGCAGCAGTGTTGTCTGATGCTCAGAACTGTTAAGAATGTGCAGGGAAGGTGGAGATCCTCAGGGTTCTGTGCCTGGGGTCCAACATAAGAAAGACAGAATTTGAGACAGGTAAAGGGATGGCTGGAGTTAGGGGCCAGACTGGCTGCAGTCTCTGATCACAGGCTGTGCAGCATGGCTTGACATCTGCCAGATTTTCTGGCCTTTTTCTGAATTTTCCTACTTCTTAGCCACTAGGTTTAACTAGAGAGAGGGGTTTCTGCACTTGGAGCCCTTGGGCTGTGGGTGTGTGAGCACACGTGTGTGTGTTTGCACATGTACAGTGCAACCAGCCCTGTCCTTTCCTCCCTCCCCCTCTGCAAAATAATGACTTTTCAGGCAATTAGGCCAGCAATAGCTGTTAAATCACTTCCGAGTAGCTCTGTATTCCTGGTGTGAAGCCTCTGCAATCTTTTACCTGCACCAAATGCACAGGGGAGATCCCTGGGGGCTGTGCCTCCTGTCTCCATGGTTTGTTAACTCCAGCCGGCTGTTCCTCCAGCCTGCCTCTTCCATCTCCGAGCTCTTTCCCCTCTAATGGGGCCTGGCAAAGGCTGAGGACAGTGGCTGAGCCCTGGGGTGATAATTGCCTGCTTACATATCTGGCGGCCTGCAGGTCTGACCCTGGTGGTGCTGGAAAATCAAGGTCAGAGCAGCGAAGATGTGAGGTTTGTTTAGCACAGGGAGAGCAAGGATGCTCTGACGGGAATGAGAAGCCATGAGGGACTGGGGGAGAGGCAGAGTGGAGACAGAGCTCCCTGGCTGCTCCCTGAGAGGGAGAACTTGGAGGTGGAAAGCCTCATTGGAAAGAGGAAAGGCTCCTGCTGTGGGGGGATTTGATATCCTCAGAGCAGAGCCCCAACAAGAAGCCTCCTGTGCTCCTCATCCTGCAGCCATTCCTGCCTCCTTCCTGTCCCCTGACTGTCCTGAGGAGAATCACTCAGCCCCGGCCTGTTGGCATCTTTGCCCTTGATCTGATTCACATCAGTGTCCATTTCCCAGGAGACTTAGAAAAGCTGAATTCCCCCGTGAGGAACCATGGACATGAGCGAGCCCCTTGTTCCCAGTCAGCCAGAGCTGGGAATCAGGGATGTTCAGTGCTGGGATTCACACCCTGAATTCTTTGTGTCAGGGCTGCTCAGTGCTGTGCTTTAGCCCTGAAATCTTTGTGCATCAGAGATGTTCAGTGCTGGGGTTTAGGCCCTGAATTCTTTGTGTCAGGGATGCTCAGTGCTGGGCTTCAGCCCTGAATTCTTTTTGTGTTAGGGATGCTCAGTGCTGGGCTTTAGGCTCTGAATTCTTTGTGTTTCAGGGGTGCTCATGTTGGGATTTAAGCCCTGAATTCTTTGTGAGTTCAGGGCTGCTCAGTGCTGGGCTTTAGGTCCTGACTCCTTGGTCCATCAAGGCTGCTCAGTGCTGGGCTTTAGGTCCTGACCTCTCTGTGTGCTGATGTTGGACGTGTGTTGCTGTCATCAGCAGATCCATCAAGATGACAAATTAACTTCAAATCCTTCTGTGTCATTTGACCAGCCTAGCAGCCAAGTCCTGCACGTGCTCCCACTTCTGTGGAGGCTGATGGATAACACGTAGCATCTGAGCATCCCTGAGCACCCTCCACACCCTTTGCAGGCACAGAGAGCCCCTCCAACTCCTTTCTGCACCATTTTCCTTATCTTTGCTGGGGAAATCATATTCCTTTGTTGTCCCACAGCAGGTGAGTACATCAAGGAAGGACAAAGATAACAATCTGTCTATCACTGCTGTCCTTTACTCATACAGAATTTCCAGACCCTTTATCATTCCCTCTCTTCCTTTCTCTTTGACTTTCCAACACAGAAGATGATTCAGGCTCAGTTTCTTGGCTGAGAGGTTGATGCAGAAGGAACAGGCTCAAGGGCTGTGCCAGGGAACAGTGGGAACAGGTCTTGACACCATAAGCTCTCCACAGCTTGTTATTTCCTTTGGATGGGAAGGGTGCTTTTTGCTCAGCTACCCAACTGCAGGCTGGGAATCTTTGGTCAGGAAGGAATGGAGATTATAATGTGGGGCATGGTGAAGGTCTCCTACAACTTCGTTGCTTTTAGGGAAAGTTGCTGTGATGTTTGTGTTGCTACAGGATAGAACATTTTCAGAAAGTGAAACGCAACACTTGGAAAACACAGTGAGGGAAATAAGGAGTGTGGATGCACCTCTGAAATATGGCTGTGGTGTTTGCTGCTGCACAGAGCCTCACAAAGTCCAGAAGAATTCTTGTAAAACAGCTACTTTGTCTTGTCTTGTTCGGTATTAGAAGGGATTCCAAACTTTCTCCAGCTACGTTTGAGCCCAAACTCTAGAAATTGTTTTTAAGAAGGTAAAGAAAAGTCTGTTGTTTTCCACATTTTCTTCGGTATCACTGGATCATTGTCAGGGGTAGACTGGGACTGTGTGTCTGGTTCCTCCTCATAATCCCAGTTATTGATGTCCCTAAGTGACACCCTGTTATGAGATGTGTCTGGAATCATAAGGTGCCACATTTGTGCAGGACTGATTTCAATACCTGATATAAGCAATCAGCAAGAGGAATAGTCTGTGTTGCACTGAGCACTCTGCAATAATAAATTGCCCCGTGGAACATTAGCAATAAGAGCAATAATATTATCTGAGTAGCATTCGAGTGAGTCAGTCCTGCAGATTTGTGTGGTTTGTTATCTGCTGCTCATCACCACCACAGATCCTTCCCCCGTGCCATCATTTTGAGCCTGGTAGATTTGTCCAGGCGGTGACAGGAGCACGGTGACAGTGCCAGATAAAAGCCAGTAGGCTCTGCTTTGTTCTTACAGAGCTCTTGTGTTGATGGGACCAGCAGAAGTGATGATATCTGCTTTATTTTTTCAGTGAGGAAAAGTTCACTTTCTGATGACAGTGGTTGTTGTCCGAAAGCCCTGGACCACAATACATTTGTCCAGTGATTATTTTATATATATATAAATATATATATATATATATTATAAATAGATTTATATTACTGTGAAGGTGGTGAGAGAAAAGGTTGCCCGGGTTACCCTTGGATCCCTGAAAGTCCATGTTGGACAGGGCTTGGAGAAACCTTGGGTAGTGGAAGGTGTCCCTGCCCATGACAGGGGATTAGCAGGAGATGATCTTTAAGGTCCCTTTAAGGTCCCTTTCAACACAAACCATTCTGTTGGTTCTGTGATTATTTGTTTTCAGTGGAAGGAGGAAAAATCCTCACGTTCTTCCTCTCCTTTTGTTGTTGCTGCACAGATCCGTGTGGATGGCACCACCAAGAACACGCTGGAGTACGAGATCGTGCAGGTGGTGGACACTGGCCCCATCCTCCGGGACATGGCCTTCTCCATGGACCACGAGCACCTCTACATCATGTCTGAGAAGCAGGTAAGGAGCTCCAGCAATATGCGGTGATTTAAAAACCTTTTAGCTCCGTCATGCTGAGGGCATCAGGGCTGCTCATGAATTCTGGCGGTGGCCACAGCTTCCACAAGGATGTGCTCTGTTGTTGACCTCAGGGTTTTTATGCTCATAAACCCATGGCATTTTTACTCTTTTGCAATATGGAGGGGCCAGGGGCACAGAACTAAAGGGGCAGGAACCACCCCCAGAGTTGTTTTGTCCTGCTGGCTGCAGGACAAGGAGTTGCTGCTGCATTGTTCTCCACCCTCACCCAAACTGTGGCTGCATCTGCCACAGGGAGGGGTAACACTGAGTGATTCGGCTCTAATTGGAGTTTTTGGAGAGGCTGGAGTCTCTTTGGGACACAGAAGGCAAGAGTGGAGGATGCTGCCCACCTGGGTGCAGACCAAGTTCAGTGTGGTGTTCCTGTTATCAGCATTATGATTGAAAATGCTGGCAGCCAGATTCCAGGGAAGGACCAATTTGGGTGTTCAACATGGAATCCTGGATGATTCCAGTGGAGTTCTTGGCCTTGGGAACTTTGCTGCTTGGGGTGGGGGTTGGAGGAGGAACTGCTTTTACGTGAAAAATCCACTGTTCATAATTAGTCCTGTGGGTGTGCAGGATTACTTGAGCTGTCACACCTGGTTGATTCACAGATGCTCGTGAGGAGCTTTAAATCCTTAAAAAGGATGGGAGCAATGAGAGATTGTGGTAGGGCGATGGCATTTCCCTACAGTGCCACTTCAGTGGAGGCCACCAGTCTGAGTGGGACATGTTCACCCACACATGTTCAACGATTTATCAAACAAGTGTTGCTGGTTAGATTTTCTAATCTACGTGTGTCATTTCTCCTGCTTACAGCACTTTATTCCAAATGCCTTGTGATATCTCCGACCATTTCCCTCTACTGTGGATGTTTATACCTAAAATTTGGTGTGGGGAGGGGAGCAACTCTGTGAATTCATTCTGATTAAAGAGGCTGAGGGATAACATAACTCAGGAGAAAGGACAGGATGGCAAAGCTGGGATTCCTTCTCATCTGCTCCATGCTGGGCAAGGATGGGATTTCACTTCCAGTCCTGAAATGCAAACAGTTCCAGTCACTTTTTGGGATGGGGTGAGAAGCTGGAGACAGGTGATGCCCGAGCTCCTGCAAGACTTGGATCATGACACCATTCCTTTTCTTCATCCTTTTACTGTTCTTTTTCCTCCTTCATGCAATAGGGCTCCTTGAGGGTCAGAGCCCTGGAGCAGGACAGTGAATGCAGCAATAACCAACCCCTGATGTCAGGTTTGCTCAGTGTCCCTTTGTGCAGGCCTGTTTGAGGTCACCTCAGACACCACTGCTGCCTTTGCACAGCCCTTCAGATTTACAGGGACTCCCAGGAGCTCTCTCAAACCTCTGGGGGAAAGGGCAGTGGCACGGCAACCTTCATTCCCTCACATCCTTAGAACATGTAACCTGGGAAAAGAGGAACAATTAGTTTTTCCACCAGTGACTTCCAAAAACTTATTCTTGCTGGTCCATTGACTCCCTGCACTTCCCTGACCATTACAGCAAGAGCAGATTAATTTTGTGCTTGGCTTTCCCAAAGCACAAGCTTAGGCAGGTGTTTTTAGGACCCCAAGCCCTGCAGAGAGCTCAGGAGCTCTGAGCCCCATGTGATTTATCAATCATCTCCTCCCACCCATCTCTGACGCCCTGGGGTGTCTCTGTGAGAGAGGTTGCTGAAAAAGGCAGGGACTGTTGTTATTTAAAATCTGATGTGAGCCTGTGGAACACTCAGCCCTACATCAGCCTTTGCCCAAATCTGATTTTATCTGAGGCGGGAGACGTGAGTGACAGCGCTGCCATCTCAGCAGTGCAGTCACTACCTGTGTGCTCATGATAGAACCCGCTTTAATGCCTGAATAAATTAACATTTGGAGAGCCTCAGGGAGTGGGTGCAGGGGGTT
The DNA here is from genome assembly GCA_025920805.1 of Petroica traversi. Lineage (NCBI taxonomy): Eukaryota > Metazoa > Chordata > Aves > Passeriformes > Petroicidae > Petroica > Petroica traversi. The sequence goes on along the minus strand of JAHLSL010000061.1, from coordinate 13,286,814 downwards.
GCCTTTGCTGGAGGCAGGATTGTGAGCAGGCTGCCCTTGGGGAGCAAATATCCCACCCACTCTACAAGGCGTGTACAGATCTTTTATAAAAGGGTGAAGATCTGACTTCTCAGAGGTTTTCACTGCCCACAGTGCTATTGGGAGGTCTGAGGGATAGGAGGTGATGACTTAACCTGACCTTTTTAAAGATAGACAGGCACCAGGGCTTGTGCTGTCCCTGGGGAAAGAGGAGGTTTCTCCTCCCTCTGCCTGCCTGTGCCCCAGAGATAAGAGTGGTTCTGTTATTGCCTGTGGAGTTATTAAAAGCTGTTTTCATGCAATCATAGAATCATGAAGGTTGGAAAAGGTCTCTAAGATCATCAAGTCCAACCTTTGACCAAACACTGCTGTGTTCACTAAACCACACTGTGAAGTGCCACTTCTACTTGTTTTTTGAACACTTCCAGGGATGGTGACTCTGCCACTGCCCTGGGCAGCCTCTTCCAATCCTTAATCACTCTTTCACTGATGAGATTTCTCCTAAAATCCAACCTGAGCCTCCCCTGGTGCTGCTTGAGGCCATTTGCACTTGTCCTCTTGCTGGTTGCCTGGGAGAAGACACAGATCCCCACCTCACCACAACCTCTTTTCAGGGAGTTGTGAAGAGCAATGAGGTCCCCACTGATCCTCCTTTTCTCCTCATCTCCAGCTCCCTCAGCCACTGCTCACAGGACTTGTGCTTTTGATTTTGCCAGACTTGGCTCCACCTCTCACCAGCCCCCCATTCCAGAATGGAAGCCCTGGTGATAAAGCGAATTTCTCCAACTTGTACCAGTCTTGTCACAGCTCTGGACATCCCAGCAAGGCACCCTTTAACTTGGAACACCTAAACGGAGCAGTCACTCTAAATCTGGATACAACAAAGAGGCTTCTCATGCTGCCAAAATAATCCCCTGGCCTTTTTGAGGTCAACTTCTTCATGGGAGGGTGTTCTTCAGTGAACTTGGGGGTACTTGAGATGCACATGGGGTTTTTCCTCTGGAACTGAATTCCCTGGGCTCCAAGGGAGATGGAACCCAGCTCAGCCTTGGGTTCTGTGGCTGAAACAAGTCCTCCCCTGCAGGTCCTCTGGACACTGAGAGGTGACAAGCAGCACTTGCTCACTCAATCAGTGCTCTCAGGAGCAGGATGCAACAGCTTTCTACCATTACCTAGAAATAGATATTTTTAGGGACAGTGATTGAAAGAAGGAAAGGGGAAGATTTGTCACAGAAACCCAGAGATTGAACATACAAATGTCCCCTCATTTCCCAGAGGTGTGGACATCACTGTATTTTAGGTGTGAACCTTGTTTTGAGTCCCTATTGGCAGTGCAGGGAAGGGTTGGTGCACACGTGGGATCTGTCAGGGTTGATCAGGAGATCTTCCCTTTAACTCCAGCCTTCACAAACTCTCCAAGGGAGCTGCAGCCACAGTTCCAGCTTGCTCCAAGCCCCATCCAGCCTGACCTTGGACCTTCCAGGGGTCCCAGGGCAGCCACAGCTTGTCTGGGCAACCTGTGCCAGTGCTCATCACCTTCACAGCCAAGAATTTCCTCCTAATATCCAAAAATCTAAACCTACTCACTTTGTCTGAAACTATTCCCCCTGCCCTGCAAACAGCTCCTCTCCTCATTTCTTGTATCAGTGCTTTGGAGGCTGGGAATGTTTCTTTTTCCTTTTTCTGTTTCTGTGCCTCACACACTGATCTCAGTGGCTGAAGAGAAGATGGGAAATGCTGGGGGAACAGGAGCGTCTCTGCTGCAGCTTCTCTGCATCTTCCCTGCTCCTCATCAGCACTGGCCTGGGTTTCCTTGGGTATTTCCTGCTCACCTCTGAATTCCTTTCTCTTCCCAGCTGAGAAGCTCCCTAGAAATCTTTGCAGGGACTGTGATAATTCTTTCACCCCTTTCTCATTCTCCCTGCCTCTCTCTCGTCCTTTGCAGCCTTTTCCTTTCATTTCCAAGATGTCACTTGCTTTTCCATCACTGCTGCACTCCCGTCATCCCTGTTTCTTTGCTCCCCCAGCTGTCCCCACACTGCTGACTGACCACATCTCCTCCTTTCCTTGCTGCTCAAGTGCTGATACACACACAGAGCCCACCTCTCTGTGCCAGGAGGTGCAGGATGCTCATTCCTCTGTCCCACCTTTGGACTAACATTTGGAGGATCACCTCCATCACCCCCTAAATAACTCTGTTTCGGCACGTTGGACTCCTGGGTCTCTCCCAGTGCATTGCAAAGCTGATGCAACACATGGAAGCAACTCCAAGACACAGGAATCTCAGCTCTTCCCTTTGATATTAGAGGAATCAAAGGGAAGAGCTGGAGGAAATAACCTTAAAGGCTCAAAATCCAGAGGGTAAAGAGGTGTCAACTTCATATTATTTAAATCTCAAGGTTTTGAGCTTCCTCTTACTTTTGATTTACTAAAACCAAGCGACGACTCCTCTGCAACCAGATTTTGAGCAACCTTATGTTACTTATGAACAAATTTACCTTTACAAAGGTCTTTATTTTCCCTTATAAAACCATCCTGTGGTTCTGAATTTGCCTCAAGGAAGGAGATTTGCTGTCCCTCTCTGCGCAGGCAGGTTTGCTCTGTGGGTCAGCTTCACGCTCCAGTGGAAAGTTGTGCTTTTCCCCTGTAAATTAGCAGAAAGTCACCCACAATCTGTGAATAAATCACATCTGTGCAGTGCTATCATTCCCTAAAACCATTACAGTGTGTCGGAGGTGAGACTGGTAGGGTCATGCGTAGCAGAAGCAGATGGGTATTTTGGAGGCTCTTTTAAACTTTGCCAGCGAAATATCAAATAAATATGTACTTCAACTAAAGCGTGGCAGAAAGCACATTTGGTAAAAATTAAGTAACAGTACTGCAAATCATGTTGACAGGATCTTTTTGGCCTTTCTGGGCCTGTTTCTCATTAAAATGGGGAAGGCTTTTACCTATTTGTCTCCTGAGATTTATTCTTCTCCCCTCTGCCGCTGAGTCACTATCAGCAGCAGAATTATTGTTTGCAAATTAGCTGCCAGAGAGGAGGGGGTGTCTGGCCAGTTTACTTCTGATTTCCTGACCACTGATTAAAATCTTGTCTGCTGCTTATGTTATCGTATCAATTAGTTAAAGCAATCATTAATAACCCTGCTTAATTACAGCTTAATTTCTTCAAATGTGGTCTTTGCACAAGCAGTTTTAACTCTCGGGTTTGAGGTGCCTGTTTCCAGGGGATTGTCAATTTGAGGCTGTCCCCAGAAACACTGGCTCAAGATCACAAGTTTTAAAAATAACTCGACTTTTTTTTTTTTGTTTTTTATCCTTTTAATTTGCATTTGTTTGTTTGTGAGCCATCAGGTTGTGTGCAGACCATGTTTTTCATCATTCAGCCAGAACCAGAAGAGGCAGAAAGATCCTGTTTGAAAACAGAAAGCTGAGATTGTCTAATAGGTGTGACTTTTTGACCTTTGGGATGTAAAAGCAGCAGAGACACCCAGAAACTGTAAATTTTGGTGCTGTTATTGCAGATTTCTATCATTCTGCTGTCTCAGAGTATTGATTTAGAAGGGGCTGCAAAAAATGACCACTGTGCACATCCACTCTTTAATGATGGTCAGGTCTTCTGCAGGACTTCACTACTCAGCTTCTGGGTTGGCAGCATCATCTCTTCTTTGGATTAATTATCCGGCAGTTGGGAAGAATTTTTTGGCTGTGAGGGTGGGGAGGCCCTGGCACTGGGTTGCCCAGAGAAGCTGTGGCTGCCCCTGGATCCCTGGAAGTGTCCAAGGCCAGGTTGGACGTGGCTTGGAGCAGCCTGGGACAGTGAAAGGTGTCCCTGTCAGGGGGTGGAACTGGATGATCTTTAAGGTCCCTTCCACCCAAACCATTCCACGATTCCATAATTGGCTGTTCCTAAACCAGACTGGCATCCTGTGTAAGATCAGGGCCACCAGAGCTTCTTAGAGGCCCAAAACACAGTTGAATTCACTGTTTTTGCACAAATGCATCATATTCCTCTCCCTCTAAAACCTCCAGAGAAGAGGACTCCAAAACTGCCCATTTCCTCACCAGCTGTCCTGCTCTTGGGCAATCCTGCACAACATTGGTAGGGAAGAGCAGTTCCTGGAGTTCACTCAATCTCTAACAAGCAATGAGTGTAATCCCAGTCGACAGCAAAGGCAACTTTTGTTCTCTTTGATTGTTCTCTGCTGCCCCTAAAATACCCCTCATTACCCTCAGCAATATCGGAGGCTGAACTCCGCTCTGCCTCGCATTTGCTTTCACCTAATTAAGGGCCTGTTAAATAAGGTCGGGTGCCCTCTGAGAAATGTCTGGATAGATGGAAAATCCCGCATGGATACTCAGCTAAGGATGGGAAAGGCACTGTGTGAGTGCCTGAGTTTCTCAGACAAGAATGGTAAAAGTGGTTTGGCCCACTGGCAAAACTGCAGCTCATTGGGCTGCTGACTCTTCTGAAATAATTCTTTATCAGAAAAAGGCAAATTGATTGCAAAAATTCATAATTTAGCTTGATTTTGACTCGTTTGCTGCTTTCGTGTGGGTGTTTTGGGATAAGGTGGGATAATTCAGGGAGTGGGGAGTCCCTGGAATTGCTGCTGGGGTGGCTGTGTGTTCCACAAGGGATGTAACTGAGAAAGCTGAGCTGAGCAGGAGAGGAACACATTCAAGGTCTTGGAGGTGCTCAAATGAGTCATTCATGGCAAGGGAAGAAATTCTACTTGGGACTGTCTCCATCCCATGAGATACTCGGGCAGCTGGAATTCCAGCTCTCACTGTCCCTCAGCCTTGGGCTTTTCACACTTGAATTAAGCTCTTTTTATGCTTTGAAAATGCTTTCATGAGTTGATGCTGTACTGAAGTGCCCCACTGTGCCCTAAAACCAGGACTGTGCAGAGTGCACTGGGAAGGAGGAAAGGCTGGGAGACAGTGCAGGATTTGGGAGACCTGGAGTCATTCCCTGCCTTGCCCACAGAGTCCTGGCACTCTCAGACACACAATGTGATTTTTGGGGTGGTCTTGTGCAGGACCAGGAGTTGGACTTGTTATCCTCCCAACCCAGGTTGTTCTAGGAATTTGTGATTCAGTGACATCAGCTGTGGGCAAACCTCTGTAACTCCATGTGTCCTGAAGGTACAGGAGATATTTCCAAGATCAGGACTTCTTTTGGAACTCTCTGTAATCCCTGCCACTGACTTTTGAAAACTCTGCTGTCCTCCTGACCTGTGGCCATGCCATGATGAGAGCTGGAACGCTCTGTTGGATCCCAAAGTTCAGAGGGACTTTTGCTTTGTGACCCTCAGATGTCCAGACTGAGCTTTGCTGTGCATCAGAGAGGGAAACTCTCCTTCAAAGAATAATTTGTAGCCACCCTGTCCTCTAAGTGACACAAGTTAAAGCTTCCTTGATGCCATCTGGAGGAACCTTGACAAGCCCAGGCTGCGTGGAGAGGACCAGCAGGGAGCAATTTGACAGCTGTTCATGGAGGGAAGGATTTCCTACAAAATGCAGATCAGGATCCCTTTGCTTCATGTTTGGCCTTGATGATCCATGCCAGAACCATCCCCTCCAGGCCTGCCCCATCCCAGAGAAATGGGACAATGCAAGCCCATTGCATTAATCTCTGGGTCCAGCTGAGGGGAAGGATCTGCAGCTGCTGCAGTACTTGGGGTCCATGGATTTTATTCATGGACAGAGTCTTAACCCTGACATGAATTTCTGCAGCTCTGGGTCAGGGCAGTGCTGGGGAAATTTTGCAGCTGATGAGCAGAGGGGCCAAGTGACACGTCCTTTTGTCTTGCCTGTGACAGAGCAGAGCATCAGGGCTGAATCTCTGGATCACCCCTGGGCCAGGATTTGAGTGCACTTAGCCCACATTAACACAATTTATTGCCTTTCACAACGTTCAGACACAGTGGTGGCATATTTGTGCCTGAACCCTGCAGTTGTACCCTTGTCTACATGTTCAATATTTGAGTGTAGAACCACAGCTTTCCCAGTGCCATCTGTGGAGCTGCACTTGGCTTGAGCCTCAGCCTGAGCTAATGTCAGCATCCATCCCTCAGCCTGCCAAAAAGCCATGCCAGGATACTTCCTGCACAGGCTGCTCAAAGAAGCTGGAGGATTCTCAGAGGGTTCTGAGGGTTCTGTGTTCTCTAGAGGATGGTTTAATTCACCTTTGGGATTCCTTGCTTTAAGGTATTCATGTGAGGAGCACACTTGAATGGTTTTGTCTGGCATCAGGAATGGGATGGATTCAGCCTAACCAGGTTTTCTTCCTCCTGAACCACATTTTAAAGTTTTAATTGTTCCTTCTGATTCATGGGGCTCTGCTGACAGCTCCAGACTGGAACAGAAAAAAAAGAGAGGGTGGAGGAAGGAGTGAGCAATGCCCAGAAATGCAAAAAGCACTCTCAGAGTCATTCCCTGGGTGAGGAGAGGCAGGGACTATCGATCCTGGGGAGCTGTGAGGGTGGGAAGCCATGGAGACGTGTCCCCTGGGGCACAACTCTGCCCAGCACTCGGCCTGAGGGTCACCTGGCACTATTGATCGTGGTGCTGCTCCTCTGGTGTCATGCACAGGCTGCTCAGTGCAGCTGCTGTGCTGTTCTGGGAGAATGTGTGGAGTTTGATGCTTCCCCCTCATGTTTTAAACAAAAAAAATCCCCCCACTCCCATCTCCCTGGTCCTGTCAGATTGGTGGGTTGTGTTTTCAGCTAGGAATAGGTCAGAGTATTAAGGGCAGCTCAAGGAATTTAGCTGGAAATCTGAAAATCTCCCTCCTCCCTTCCCCCAGCCCCTGACCCTGTAACAGACCCTGAAGAAGGGGAGAAGGAAGAGGAAATCTAAGAAGCTGGTGATTACATGTGAAGCCTGGCAGATCTGTAATCCCGGACTCCATTAAACATCTGTCTGCTCCAATCTCCCTGACAGCCAGGTCTCCTCCTCTCGCTGCCTCGCACGGATCCTGCGTTTGCAGGTCACTGGCTGTTAATCACCATCCCCTGTTTGGTGTCCCACAGCCCAGCCTGGGCACCCAGGGAGGAGGGGTTTGGGCAGGACAGTGCCCACAGCACGTCCACACCTCTGGGGTTTGAGCTTTTCCATCTGACACATCCTTGAGTGCTCTCCCGGATCGGTGCCCAGTGCCTGTCTGGGACTGCTCTCTTAATTACTGAAATTTCAAAAAAGCTTCCAAAGTTGTTTCCAGCACAGGCTCACGTGTCCTATTACTTTCTTTGAGGCAACTGTTCTCTCCCTGGGGACATTTCCTTGCACCATAAGTGCGCAGAGTTATCATTTTCTAATGCATTGTCCATTTTTCATGTGATGTCCCTGAACTCCTAAGCACACTCCATGTTAGTGGATTAATAGGAATTTCATTGTAAGGCTCAGGGAGAATTTTTTTTCAATGCTCCAGAGTTTGCTGTGTCTTCTGCACTCATGGCTTTGAGCCTTTCTTGCTGTAAGGCCCCTGCTAAATATCTTTCATCACTTTATATTACTTGATACAGTCATTATCATCATATATATAGTTGGAACTGGAAAATGAAATCCATTCCAGAACCTGCCCTTGAAAGGCAAGCTGGCTTTTATGTTCTTTTCTATTAAAAAAACCCTTTAAAGTCATACTGTAATGTTATTCCCCCCCCCCCCTTTTTTTTTTTCAGAGTTTGGGTTTTCTTGCCAGTTCTTGTGATTTTCCAGTTTGTGATTGGAGACAAAAGTACTCAGCTACTCTGAAAATTATTTTCCTGTTTTATTTCCTGACTGGATAAAGAAGTAATGGGAATCCCTGAGACCTAAATCAGTCTGTCTTGCTTTGTTGTTTGTTTTTGGCTTTGTTTTCCTTTTCCTTTAGGAAGATATTCTGAACCAGCAATCTGAGCTCTTGGTCAATACTCCGCTGTATTTTTGTTTGTAGTGTAAGCTTGGCTTTCACAGCCACTTTGTGTTTGGGTGGTTGGGAAGGTCCGAGGGGACAGAAAAATCCGTGCAGAAAGTTGTGTGGGTAAATCAGTGGGTGTTTGACTGCCCCTTCTGTGGGTGTTGGGACCAAATGTCTCTGCCAAATGTCCCATGTGCATGGATAAAGGACGTATCAAGATTTTTTGGAATAATGGGATTTTTTGAAATAATGGTGCTTAAACTTTTAGTTTTACTGTTTCAACCCAATTGCAGCACTTCTCATGTAATTCCTGGGAATCCTTTCCTTTAATTCACCTCCTGAATTCACTTCTTTTCCCCTAGTCCTGAGCTCCTACATAAATAGCTGCTCTTGTGTCCCTCCTCTGAGAGTCTGGATCCACGGATGCCTTGGTGATGGATTTATAACTTGCAAAGCCCTTTGGATTTCTCGAGGATGAGAGACAGTGTTTGTACAAGATCCCTGCCCTCATGACATAATTTGGGAAGCTTTCTCTGCAAGGAACCTCCCAAGCACTTGTGGGTTCACGTGTCAGCAGTTTCTGCCCCTGAGAGCGAAGGTAACCCGTGCATTCCCTCCAAGCATCACTCCAGGAATGTGTTTTGTTGGAGTTTGGGCTCCAGGGTGATTCATATAATTAATGTTGGATTCACGGAGCACTGGGAAGAAGGAGATGTTTGCACTGACCTGGGCTCCATCAGGACAAAGCTTCCTTTATTCCCACAAGGTATATCCTTGTTTTATTCCATTCATTGGTTAAATGCAATAAAACAGGGAACAAGTTTCTGGCAGTGAAGCCAAATGCTGCCTGGTGCCTGTAGATCTCAGCTTTTTTCCTTTCCCCCCCAAAAAAGGATTGATCCATTCAAATTGATAGGGGATAAACCCAAGCCATTCCTGGACAGTGGGAGGTTTTCTTTTCCTCTCCAGGAGTATTATCTCCCCCTGAGCTGAGACTTCCACCTCAGGCAGCTGAGTCATTACAACCCACTTGGCAGTGACTGATTGTGGGGATCTCCTTGGCTGAGGAAAATGTGGAACTGATTGTCTGGTCGACCCCGCTTGACCTGGGGAATTCTGCGTTTAACCTGGCTGTAGACATAACAAACTGGGGTAATTAGCAGAGAAATTTGGTGCTGACATGTCTAATTGATTGGAGATGCCAGTCCCCAGTGAGAAAGGAGCTGTGGTAAGGGCTGAGCCGTGGAGGGGTCGTTGGGATGCTGTCAGGAGGCAGGAGAACGCGGGAAAGGAATGTGGAGCCTGCTGGAGGTTTGCTTTTCTTTGCAGCTGAGAACACTGCAGGTTTGCTTTTCTTTCCAGCTAATGGCCTCGCTGAATATGCTATCCATCACTAATTACTGATCCCTCCACTCAGCACTTTCCCAAGGCTGAGCTCACACCTCTGGGAAAATCCACCTCAGGCTCTGCACAGTCCATCTTGCAAAGAGGAAAACGTCTTCTGTGATGCTCATCTGAAAATCCAGTAGTTTGTGCCCCACCAAGGATGGGCCCTGTTTGGGAGAATACAGCTTATTTCAGGTCGTGGGTTGATGCTATCTCCCGTGACAACACAGATCTGTGATATCCCTCCCGGGCTTTGTGCTTCTAGATTGATGATAGTTGAAAAATAAAGTATTTAAATGAATATCTCTTTTAGAATTGTGCTTAGAAGCAAGCATTTTGCTATCCTGATTTGTGCACACCTTGGAGCAAGGCACCTGTGTCATGGGACCAGGAATGGCCTGGGAGTGTGTCCCGGACAGCCTTGGACGTGGTTCAGGGATGACGACAGCCAGTGACAGCTTCTGAGAGGCAGTTTGGCTGCACCTGCTCCATTTGCAGACTGAGGGACCCAAATGAGGTGTAATTTGTGTCATTCTGCCCTTCTGTACTCGCTGGCCTCAGGAGTGTGAGGCAGGCACAGGATATTTCTCAGTGCAGGCACAGCTGCCCAGACTGGTTCAGGCACAGGGCTGATTTGTGGAGGTGGCTTCAGAGTCTCTGCTACTCATTGTGGCCTTCCAGGACTTAATGGGAGCTTATAAAAAATGAGGAAGAATGATTATTTTTACATGGACAGGTAGTGATAGGACAAGGGGGGATGGCTTTAAACTAAAAAAGGAAAGATTTTGAGTAGATATTAAGAAATTCCTCTCTGTGAGGGTGGCAAGGCCCTGGCACAGATTTTCCAGAGAAGCTGTGGCTGCTCCTGGATCCCTGGAAGTGCCCAAGGCCAGCTTGGATGAGACTTGGAGCACTCTGGGACAGTGGGAGGTGTCCCCGCTCATGGCAGGGGTGGAACTGGATGGGCTTTAAGGTCCCTTCCAACCCATTCCATGATTCTGTGATACCTCACAGGACAGGAGCTGTCAGGCATTGGGTGTTTCTTGCTTGTAGTGCTAATTAAACATTTAAAATCTTGATGAAGAGCTCCTGATAAACAGGAGTAGAAGAGAAGAGTGAGAACACATTTGGGGAAAGCTGAAGCAGCCCACTGGGGGAGCTGGCAGCAGCCCCTGGAGGGGGAGCCTCTGGAGGGGCATACAGAAACCAAATCTTATGGAAAAAGGGAAGAAAATAAAATCTGGGGGTCATTGGCCTCTTTTATCTCCTGACATGGACAGAACCTCAGAGGTTACAACCTGTTGCAGCTGTTACACCATCAGAACTCTCCGTTTACTAAGGTTTTTCTCTTCGAGGACTGGTTTTCTTGAGGTGCACCCTCCTCCCATCAACAGGAACCTCTGGGAACCCACTCTGGGCTTCGGGAACACTTTTCCTATCCTGGATCAATAAATTAGAAGGGGAAAGGCAACACAGTGACAGCACCAGATGCACTGGAGCATCCTGCGGAGATTGCGGAGTCTCCAAACAAACATTAGATGTGCAAACAGAGGATCAGCGTTCCTTCACTGCAGCCCCACTTATTGCCTTCCCAATGATTTATTTTCATTAATTTTCATAGCTAAACAGATAAAAGTGCTCGTGGCGAACATCGTAGGCTCTCCCTGCTCCCACACAACTCAAAATCCCCCCCTCCCTCTTTTCCAGAGTTTTTTTTTTTTTCCCTGTTGACAACCAATCCATCCACCACTTTTTTTTGTGGTGCAAAGTTTGCACTGCCCAAAGCTTCCTTTGCCCAGTGTTCAGTGCTCTGACATTTTGGGACGTTATTCTCTCTGCTTACAGGAGCAGTGGTAATGGTGGAGATGCAAAAAGATCTTCTAAACACTGAAATATTTGTGTTTGATGGTATTTTTGAGTTTGGGGGCTTTTGTATGCTTCCTCATGCACTGTTTAGAAGGAAGGAGGACTCACACAAGACAAAGAACTGCATTTTGGAATCATTTTTTTCTTAAAGCAGAGGAACTATTTGTAGGTTTAAGCATTGACGGTTTTGCCCCAGGGTCCGGAAAAAAGAGAAAAAGCATCTTTACTGGGCAGATGAAATTTTCTTTCTCAGCTGGGTCAGGTCCTTGGAAATACCCTGTGAATTTCAATGGGACAATTCTATTCTTCTTCTGCTTGCATTTGTTATTTATTTTCTGCCATCCTGCCCCTTCAAGATATTAATGTGGGATTTTTTTTTAATTTTGCCAGAAGTCATCCTGAATTTAGTGGTCCATTTGTGGGTGAAAAAAAAGTTTTTCTGGCTCTGTGATTTGCTTTTAGCCTGGATGGTGCTTTTCCTCTTGTTGGCCATGCAAGTATTCACGTGGAACAGAGAAATGAGGAATTTATTTATTTATTATTATGCATACATACAATAGATATGTTTATAAGAGCATGTGGTGACAGGACAAGGGGGAATGAATTAAAACTGACAGAGGGCAGGATTAGGTTGAATATTAAGAAGAAATTGTTGGCTGTGAGGGTGGTAAGATCCTTGCCCCTGGATCCCTGGAAGTGCCAATGCCAGGCTGGATGGGAACTGGAGAAATCTGGGAGAGTGAAAGATGTCCCTGCCCATGGAAGGGGTTGGATTGAAATGATCTTTAAGATTCTTTCCAACACAAACCATTCTACGATATGTAAACAGATCAAATTTCTATCTTGTTAGAGATTTCTTCAAAGATTTCATGAAAGGCTACAGCACTTTCTCAACAAACTGCCTCCTCCTTTGTGTGGGATTTGGAGCAGTTTGGGGGTGAATGGGTCCAAAAACCCATTTTTTTTCACCCACAAATGGACCACTAAGTTCAAGATGACTTCTGGCAAAATTAAAAAAAAAACAACCCACATTAATATCTTGGAAAGGCAGGATGACAGAAAATAAATAACAAATGTAAGTAGAAGAAGAATAGAATTGTCCCATTGAAATTGTCCCCACCACACAAGAGGTTTGTGGTGAGATGATGAGGAAGGTGATGGATGAGTTCATCAAAATTAGAATACACAGAACCTACTACACATGGGGAGATCTCCAGTGCTCATGCCAGGTCAGAGGGCAAGAGCAAAGTCATGTCACAGAGGCATTACCTGGCACTTCCACACATTTCCATATCCAAACCCAGCAGGATCCCCTTATCTGCCAGGGAAGCAGGACTGGGCTGGAAGGCAGCCTGTGCCTGGCAGGGCCCAGCACCATTACAGTAATGCATCTGCAAATGGGAGGCTGCCCAGGGGCTCTGGGGATAATGGAGTGCCTGGGCTAATAAAATTAGCCTGGCATTCACAGCCTGAGCGAGGAGGAGGGGAACTGTCCCTTCCAGTCTTCCCAATCAACCCCTGACATCTCATTCCAGCCCAGGCAGGGAAGCGGGCGAGGGGGAGCCTTCCAGCAGAGTGAAAATGTGCTGCTGCACTGGTGCGGTGCTGGGGCTTCCTGCAAAACCAAAAGGCTGGGCTGTGGTGGCTCCAGCTGGGTGACAATGCGAGCACAGTCCCCGGGAGCCCTGAGCCACCGTCACGCTCCGCCGGCCACCCTTCCCTCCGCCGGGGCAAGGTTGGGAATACATTTGTCACTCGAGCTCCAGACAGCAAAGCAGGCTGATTTAATTAACCCAGGGAGCCCTGCTGGCCTTGTCTGCCAGAGCTCAGGACAGCAGGACGTGGATGAGTGGAGGCAGGGAGAGGGGAAGAGGGCAAAGACACGAGGCTGGTGGAGCGTCAGGAGCCATCTCCGAGCACTTTGCTTCTCACCACCAGAAAGCCCTTCACAATCAGTCCTGATGTGATTTACATTTACTTTAAGGCATCTGCATAATGGGGTGTAATGCACAGGAAATGCAGCCACGGGCTTCTGAAAGCTTTTGGGGGCTGACAATTCCTGCAGAACACGAAATCTCCCTTTTCCCTGCAGCTGGAGGCGAGTCCAGCCTTTACAGAGTGTGTACTCATGGGCTAAACCCCAAAAATCCACCTTTCAGTCTGCCTGAACTATCAGCTCTATTCATGAAGTGTCCAGACTTGCCCTTTGTTTTTCACCTTCCCAAAGGGTTTTTTGGGACCTTGGACTTCTTATTGAACCACCAGCAGGAGGATTTTCACCTCTAGCAGAGTCAAAACCAGGTGAATGTTGCTTTCCAGACCAGGGGCTGGGGGAAGCTGGGCCACCTCAGCCCACACCTGGCAGGCTTTGCTGGGCAGGTTTGCTGTGAGAGGCATCACTCCTGCTTGCAGAAAGTCACCTTGGCCAAGGAGCTCTGAAATTTTAATGCTCCCCACCAAATATTGACTCTCAGAGGGCGTCTGAGTAAGCCTTTAGTGGAGAAGTCGATATTTGTCTGATGTTTCAATGGATAATGTTGCTTTTCTCTGAATTTCCCCTGGACTCTGCTGGCCTCTCCCAAACCCTCTGCACAGTGGCAGAAGCAAGATAAAAACATGGGAGGAGGAGGGAGTGCTCCTTTTGGAGGGTTGCTGTGCGCTGTCCACTTCTCCCTGCCTTAATGAGGCTCTTTGTTGGGTGCCTCTCTCTCAACTCTCTGAGCCTGGTGTAATCACTTCCAGCACACAGCAATCCTTCCCCACTTGGCTCTGCCTCTCTCTCTCTGAGGAATTTGGAGAGCCAAAATTTACCATGGAGGAGGCAGGAACGTTGCAATAAATGCAAGCACATCAGCAATTTTCCACAACAAACATTCCTCTTCCCACTGGAGATCAGTGCAGGATAATCTTGTCGCTCCATCCTGAGTGGACTTGGGTGGATCTCACCTGTCCTGCTGGGAAAAGAAGCTCCAGGTGAGATTTTAGACAGGGTTGAATCCATATATTGGTAATAGAAGCCAAATTTCTGTTTCCCTGCTGTACTGCACCTCCTCAGCTGAATCCTGCAGCAAAGGCTCCATTCTGCCCTTGGACATGGTCACTCTGCCTCCTTGGGCAATTTAGCATCTGTCCCCTACAAGTCTGAGCTGCAGAGGGATCCCAGTGGGGTAGGAGTAAATATATTGCCTTGCGGGTAGCAAAATCACTGCTGCAGGTTAGATTTCTGCCAATTTACCAACCATTAGGGACTCGGTCTAAGTTGGCTGTGCCTTCCAAGAAAGAATAATCCTGTAAACAATATAACTCTAATATAGTGAGCAATTAAAGAACTTGTTTCTGATTGAAGTTGAAATTCATTGTATTTTCATTTGCAAGGCGAGCTGGGCAGATTTCAAAATAAAGTGAAAGAGGGAGCTAATTTATCTTTCTGTTTGTGCTTGTAGCAGCTAGTAAATAAATCCAGGTGCACAAGGGGAGTTGGGAGACTTTAATTTCAATGGCAGCTTGAGTGTCTGATAACTGTGGGAGTCTGGACTTAAAATAAAAGCATAGAACAGTTTTCAGGAGCAGAGGGCACAGGATTTGTGGGTGCAGCTTCTTTGCTGTTTTGAATTTAGTCACAGAATCCCAGAATGTTTTCTGTCAGACTTAAAGATTACCTCGTTCTACCTCCTGGTATGGGCAGGGACACCTTCTACTATCCTTGGCTGCCCCATCCAACTCGGCCTTGGACACTTCCAGGGATGGGATAACCCAAATTTTGCTCTCCAGTGCTGATTTTGTCCCACTCAAATGCTGGATGATGCCATCACAGATCCATGGCATGTCTGAAAGACATCCCTAGCTGGGATTGACATTTTTGGGGTGGTCACCTCAGCAGGGCAGCCCGGAGTGGCAGGAGGTCTGATCAATATTTATCTGGCCAAGAAAGGGAGTGAGTGATGCTCGTATGAGCAGTGTCATATTTAAAAGGTGTCTCCACTTAACTGGAGGTCACAGTGTACACTCTCCTTGAGTGGTGGCATCATTTCATAAAAAAGCTTTTTCATTAATTAAAGTCCCTTAACCTTGTGCCGTGCTCAGGGTTTGGTACAGAAGCTTAATTTTTCTGATCAATATATATTACCATATTTCCTAGAAAGAAGCTTTCACCCCCTCATTTAGCTGAGGAAAAAATAATTCTGTGCATTTGAAAGCATTTTGTGCCTCTAGTATCCATTAAGTAGATCAGAGCTGCAGTTTTCTTGTTCTTGTGGACTTTTGTCCGTATCAGTTACCCAAAGAAGGAGAAAGCATTGTTTGCTCTCATTCAAATGACATTTCAATAAAAGCCAGGGGAAAATGATGATTTTTTTCTGCCTTTATTTTTTTTTAAGCTTGAGAAAAAGGGGATGAACTCATGAAAATGCCCCAGCCCACAGATCAGGAGTTTTGGAGTTGAGATTTTTCCGTGGTCTCTGTGTGAACCCCCACAAATCACGAAAGGCCACAAACAGCTCCTTGCAGCAGGGTCTGGCATTTATTTTTGTGCCAACACCCAGGGCCACTGATTTTGATGAGGTTTCCAGGCAGGAACACACTTATTAATTTATCCTCAGAATTAATGGAATTGGGCAGGAGAGGAGAACTGTTTCATCTCCCAAACCTTCCCTCGCTTCCAACTTCCAGCACTCTGGGAAGCCTTTGGGCAACTTCACACTCCCAAACGAGGGGCAGAGCCCTGCAGGTGGACTCACCCCCCAGCAAAATGTCCTCCTTCCCTCCTGCTGGGCTGGAATTAATATTCTTATTTCAATCCCTTTGTACGGGAAAAGCTAAAAATTAATTGCCTGAGCACACGAGAGGTGAACGAGCAGATGCCTGGGAAAGCACAACAGAATTATTGAGTGATTCTGCTTTAATTAAGTGCATCAGAGAGCTGGGAATGGTGGGGCCCCGTGCTTGGTGCCAGCAACATCATTGAGAGGAGGATGTGAAGGGATGGCTGCTGCCAAGGGATGATGGAAGGTACTCAAGGAATATAGAAAGCTATTTTAATTCTGGCTTCATTTGAGAAAGCTGGAGCTATGGCCAATAACCATAAAACTACTGGGGCAAAGCTGCAAACGCACCAAGGGCATCCCTCAAGCACTTATCTCCGTGAGCCCTGTGAGCAGGGACACCTTTTATCAGTGAGAGGGGAGCAGAGCAGAGCTGCAGCTGTGGATTCCCTGCCAAAAAAAGGGCTGCAGGCAGCGTTTTCAACCTCTGCCTGAAGCTGGCACCACCCGAACCATCCAAGAGGGAGGAATCTGGGGGCACCCACCTTTCTCAGCAGGTAAAGCATCCAGAGAAGCATCCAGACACCTGCTGGTGGTAGGAGAGGGAAAATAGCTCTTTCTGGGTGAAACACACTTGATTTCCTGCAGGTCCAACTTTAGGATAACATGAGGTACCCTCAGCAGCAGTTACATCACTGCAGTGCTTGTAAAGGGAATCCAAGTAGCTCATTTTAGGGAGTTATTTGCAATGTCTGTCAAAAAGTGTTTTTACTTCAAGTCCGCTCTATGCCACAGCTAAGGGATATCTTGGCTTGTCCTGTGTCCATGCTTTTTCTCCTCAGGATTCCCTGTGATCCTTACAGAGATACTGGAGACTCTGGCTCTGCCACCAAGGAGCAGCTCAGAGTTTTGTCCAAAGCTCACCCCCAAAACAGAGACCAGGTTGATGACAATTATTCCAATTATTCTGTCACACTGTCAGCACATGGCTTTGTTCTGCTGGGAAATGAATACTTTTCTCCCCCAGGGAATTAATTCTCATCCATTTGGGAGGAGGCAGCAGATCCTTTTCATTTCTCTCTGTCCCCAGCTCACCCAGGTCGTTGCTCTGTGCATCTGAGGTGGCCTGAACAGTGATGATTTTGGGGTCAGCTACCCAAAAAATGACCAGAAATGGATTCTGAGAAGTCATAATTGTATCACTTCTTCAGCTTTAAGTCTGAGTGCTTGGGCTGAACATTCTGGCAGAGTCAAGCTGGGTTTTACTCTAGGACCATTGAGATTTTCTTGTCACCTTCTTCTACTCTGGCTCCCCAAATGGGAGATCACATTCCAGGGACACAGATCCCACCCTAGGACATGCCCCACCTGGAATCAGCATGGCTCAGACATTGAGGGGTGTCAGGATGACTGCAGAGAATCCTCCAGTAATTAAAATCTTTTAGCCCTCAGTTCCAAGCCTGTAAAGACTCAAACCCACGTCACTGCTGTAGGAAATGTGTCTGGGGATCCCAGAGGTGAAAGTGCTGACAAAGAACTCCAGAGAAATTAGGAAAATCTGTGATCCATGGCAAAGCCCTTCAAGAGCATTTGTGGGGTTGTTTCTCAGAGTCGATCAAGCACAGAGGGACTCAGGGAATTTGTGGGAATGGCTCCCTCAGGGAGCTGAGCTGTGGAAGCTCCTTGGCTTGGTTCTTATGGACAAATAGCAGTAAGGATCAGGACACTCCTCCTAAAGTTTTGTTCATCTCCTGGGTTATTTCCATTCTCCCCTAACCTTCTGGGCACTGCACTGACTCAGCTGATCCTTGGATTTTGGAGAGTGTTCTGTTAAACCCTGGGGTTGTACTTCAATATATGAAGTCGTTCTTCAAATCACAGAATCATTTGGGTTGGAAAATCCCTCTAAGGTCATTGAGTCCAAGCTTTAACCCAGCATGGCCACCAAAGTATCTCCGTAAAAGCCACATCCATGAACTTTTTGGACACTTCCAGGAAGATAAACTTAAATTAAAAAGTCCCAGATCCAGTGCTAAGGGTTTAGAAAAACTAAAGACAGACTTAAAGTTTGAACCACACTGAAGGAAAAGAAAATGCAAATTATCTCCATTTATCATCATAGCTGCAACCTCAGAGGTGCTGTCAAGTCTTGGTAGAGGTGCAGTGAGAAAGCTGGGCATGGCCTGTGAATGGAATAACAAAAAGCTGAAGGAGAGCAGTAAAACTGAAAAATAACTTCAAAACTGTGGAGATTTTGCCACATCCAGAATGGTGTTGCTACCAACCAGCCTGGGATCATTGGGAACCTTTGGGCAAGGTTAGGACTGTGGCCAGAATGGAAATTTCAGTGAAAAATCAGGATATTGAGTAATCACTGGAGTTTTGTGCACAGAGAGCTTTTAGGGCCGCCCTAATCACAGCATATCCTCATCACAGCAAATGTGCATTTTGTCACACTGTGGGGCAGTGTCCCAGCTCTAGCACAGCATCTCAGTGCCTGAAAGTTGAGAGGAGATCATCGGGCAAAGATCAGCTCCAGCCCAGACAAGCTGAAAGTGAACAGCCGTGTCCAGCATCCAAACTGGACCTCTTCATGTGCCCACTGGAATTCTGCACTGCTCCTTTAATTTTTATGGCATTTTGCTTCTTTCTGGGGTGTGCAGGAACTTGCAGCCTGCTCGTAACAACATAAGATCACAGCGTGGTCTGCTTTATATCTGCATATGTACAGAGACACACAATGGTTCTCCCAGCATGCAGAGGGAATAAATTCTGGAGTAATTTTTCATTGTTGCCTTTATGAGTTTCAAGAAAAAGAAAAAAACCCAAAAATCTCAAAAACTAATAAACAATTTATTGAAATGAAATTGCAGTTTATTATGCTAGACTTTAGATAGCCAAGAGTGCATGTGGGATCCTGGACATTTTGTCTATGTTTTTTCTCATTATATCTATATTTTTTTCAGCGAGTCCATGAAGTTTGTGTGTGTATATGCACATGCATGTGAAACAGGCACAAAGAGGTGTAGTTTCTTTCTATCTGTACATGAATCATAGAATGGTTTGGTTGAAAGGAACTTGAAGATCATCCAGTTAAATATTTGTAAAAAAAAAAAAAAAGAGAGAGATCCAACTCTCTGTTTTGGATGTGTAGGTTCCCTTCATAATCCAACACAAATGATGGATTCTTGACACCTCTCTCCAGAGCAGGACTGGTCACTGGTGGTCACTGGGGTTCCTGGTGAGCTTCTTTTTCACTCTAAACAGCCATTTAAAATACAGCAGAAGATCTGTGTCCTCTTTGTGTGTGTGTGTATATATATGTGTGTGTGTGTGTAAATACATGTGGGGTTTGTGCAGTGGCCTAAAATAATATGATTTTATGTGGTTGTATAATCAGCAAATTGCAGTTTTCTTATCATGAACATCCAGGTGAGTACCTGGGGTGGGGGTGCTGCATGTGCAGAAGTGTCTCACTTACCCAGTCTAATGAGACACGAGGGGAAATAAACCCAGAAGAAAAGGACAAAAACCCCTAATCTGTGCAGGTTTTTTGAGGGTCTGCCTCAGGAGGACCAAAAAAGTGACATTCAGGGTAATCTTCCATTCTTGTTGGAGCTGAGGGGCTGAATTTACCTATGGACTCACAGAATCATAGAATGGTTTGGGTTGGAAAGACCTTAAAGCTCATCCAGAGTGAGCCCTGCCATGGGCAGGGACAGCTCCCACCAGTCCAGGATGCTCAGGTCTCATCCAACCAGGCTGCTGGGCCTTCAAGAAACAGGGCTTTGCCTCTGACCTCCCAGGTAAATAATTTCTCTTTTTTGTCCTTATTCTGATCTCTAGGAGATCCATCAATTCAGTTTCCAGTACCTTGAAACTCCTTTCTCCCTGAATTTGCTTGTCCCTTTAGATGTGGATCAGAATATCTTTTACTCCGTGTCTGCAGCAGGTCTGGGGTGGGCTGGCCTTGGCTGGACACCAGGTGCCCACCACCCAACCAGGCCATCACTGCCCTCCTCAAGAGGACAGAAAATGAGACATAAACCCCTCTGTGAGTCAGCATAAAGGCAGTTAAATAAAGCAGAAATGAGAATTATGCACAGAAGCAAAGGAAAACAAAAGATTTGCTCTCTGTTTTCCATCAGCAGGTGATGTTCAGACACTTCCCAGGAAGCAGGACTTCAGGATGTATTTGTAAGACAAATATTTTGCTTAGAAATACAACTCCTCTTCCTCCTTTTTCTTGCTGAGCAGACACCATATGGTCCTGAACATCCCTCTGGTCAGTTTGGGACAGCTGTCCTGGCTGTGTCCCCTCCCAGGATCTTGCCCACCCCCAGCCTGCTGGTGAGGGGGAAATGTTGGAGAGACAGCCTTGATGTTGTGGCCAAAACACTGCAGTGTTACCAACACCTTCCCATCTGCCAGTCCCCAGCACTGTGAGGGAGCTGGGAAAATTAACTCCATCCCAGCCAGGCCCAATTCGAGGACACAGCACCGTGAGATTTTCCTCTCAGCAGGAAAATCTTGTATCAGAAATAAAATAGCAGAGACAAACGACCAGGCTCGTTTAATTGCTGATGCTTTAAATGAAACAACCCACAAATCCACTCAGAGGCGCGTGGAGAACAGGGAGCTGGGGGAAAGCAGAGCCTGAGCTCTTCCCTTGCTGATTCCAGGGGCTGGTTTGCATTGGTAAAGCCAGGCTAAAGCCTGGGATGTGACATCCCTGCAAGATGAGGTCTTAGGGAGATGAGGCAGCCCGAGCAGAGGGGCACAGGGTCGCTGCTGCTCCCGATTGCTGCTGCCCGTGGCTCAGGCACGCTCCAGGATCTCCATTTCCAAGTGAGCCCAGATCTGTATTTCCCTTAATGTGCCACTGGCTGCTTCTCCTGACCTCTTCCATGCTGCCCATTACCTCAGCTCTGCTTCCCCTCCCTTCTGATCGAATTACTAAAGCACACAGTGGAGTCTCTTGGCTCAACAAAATTTAATGACAGTGACAACAGAGGAGGATAATAAAGATAAATCAGCTGCTCCCAGGAAGGAAAGATGAAGTAAGAACTGAGTGAGTTAGAAGGATACACCACGCAGTGACCCCGGCATGTGCACGTCCCTTGTCATCCCTTTTCTCTCAAAATCTGTGGTGTTTTCTGCTTTTTGGGGGATTTGACAGGGAAGAGCAGAGAGCAGAGGGGACCAAGGCACTGGAGATTTCTGCCTTAGGCTTGTACTTGCCATGGAATTTGGGGCACATCACCACCCCTTCTCCATCTCCTCTCCAGGCTGGAAGCTGAGAACAGACCAGGAGAAGTCTTTCATTACGCAAAGTATAAGAAAGGTCAGACCTGGGGTTTTCAGCTCATCCCTAGCCCTGTGTACTCATGTGATCCACACAGTCAGTAAAGGGAAATGGAGTTTGTAAAGGATCAACTTCATTCCCAATGCCCATAAATCCCTGGGCACACCAAATCTTGTTAATCCATCCTTTTCTGACAAGGTTTCTGATGGATGCCAATGGAAGCAGAGCCTGCAGTGTCTGTGACTGCTGAAATCTCTTCTCTGACATTCACCACGTTTCCAGTTGCAGAACATTTCCCTTTTAATGATAATTCCTGGGAAAAAACCCCCCTCACCCTTTAATTGCAATCGAGTTCCTCTCTCCCCTCCCACCGGGTTGTTAAATGTTTGCAGTGCTGCTCTAAACAGCCCAGCACAAAACAGTGAGCTGTAGTTGAGACCTCCTGCAAGCTCAATAAACTTAATGGACGTCCTCAAGAACTTTAACTGGGAAGATTTAGTTCCCGAAGAAGGAGGAAACAAACAGCCAGAGCAGCTTTGTCTGCCTGTTGTCCCTCATTTTGCCAGAAACAGCTGTTCACGCTGGGATTAGCTCAGAGGTTTGTGCTGAGCAGAGTCTGACTCACAAGAACAAAAACAGGAGATCATTACATCTCAGTGCAGGCTCCAACTGCTGCGGGCTGCACAGGGAGAGAGAAAATTAACTGGAGTGGGAGCTCAATCTGCAGAGACGCTGCACAACTTCTGCGTGTGACAGAGGAGAGGGAGGAGGGAGCACATCCAGCTCTGCGGGGCTGGGATGGAGCTCCAGCCAGGGGCATGGAGGAGAAGACTGCCAGACTTGCCTTAATGCAGCCCCTTCCGTCAGGATTCATGTGAGGCAAATGCTCGGAAGAGGAGGAACAAAATTAATTATTTTACAAAAACGCCACTTGCGCAGAAATTCCGCTTCCCTTCAGACAGTGAGTGATGGGAACAATTTCCCAATCTTTTTGAGGCAGGTGGCAGCGTCTTCACTCTCACATGAATTTCACTTTGAAGGATAATGTCTGAGTTAGATTAGAGGCATTATTTCCACTCCTTAGTGGAAAGTGCCCCTGCCCCTGGCAGAGGGGCTGGAATGAGATGATCTTGAAGGTCCCTTCCAGCCCAAACCACTCCATGATTCCATGGGAATGGGTTAGGAAGTCATGTTGGACAAATTATAAGGGCTGGAAAAAATGGGCAGAAACACAAGACAGCCTCGAGTGAGAGCTCTCCATCCTCAGCTTATTCTTATGAACAAGGAACCAGCATCCCTCGCCCCAACAGGACAATTTAATAGCATATGGAATATCAGGGAGCAGCTACTGATTTAACAACAATTTTCTTTCATCTAATAACTTATTTTCTGACAGCCATGAATGCTGTGGAGGGGAGGGGAGAGGAAAGCAGGAGGTTAAAAGGTTGCTTGGACAGTCTTTCACATTAAATCTGTGCTTGCAGCTCAGGGGCTCCTCTCCACTCATCCTTGTCAGGGGATGGCTTGTGGTTGGAAACAGCTCTTCAGACTGTTCTTATGAGTCCTGAGGAGCCCACAGGGCTTCACCAGACAGGCTCTCAGCCCCAGCTTGATGCTGATGTGAACTCGGGGTCACCTTTCTTGCGTTCCTGTCTTTCAGGCAGGACTCCCCCCAGCCTTCAGCCCTGTAACATAATAAACAATGCCCCGAAATGCTCAGTGAGCCCATTCCTCCATGGGTAAGTCATCATTGCCTGGAACAGAGCAGGCTGCACTTCCATCATCTGCTGATGGCTGCTGCTGAGTTGTTGGGGGTTGTTTTTTACTTTAATTTATTTTTGCACTACTCATCAAATAACTCAATATTGTCATGGCCCAATGGCTAAAGCACAGAGCACCAAATTCCATGAGAAATCCCTCCTGACAACAACACCTGGAGCTGCTGCCTCAGGGTTACCTGGCACCTCGGTGGGCTGTAATTAATGCTCCTGAAGCCCTGGCTACCCTTCCACGGTGGCCAAAGTCCTGGAGTTGTGTTTTGCTGCTCAGCCCTACCAGTTCTGCCTTGCAGGACTGGTTTTTTGTACCCTGGCCCTGTCTCTTTCTTCTCAAGTGGGGACAGAGAGGAAAGTTCACATTTCCCCTCTGTTAAGTCACCCAGTGTTATTTTAGGCACCTCCTAGAACTGATTCATTGTCATCTCGCAGAGTGAGGACGTTGCAAGGCTCTGCCATGTGCTGTATTGATCCCTCGACTTGATTAGTTGGTGTATTGAATACCCCTGCTTTTCTAATCTAATTAATGCAAGATAAATACTCCATGCAGGGGCCCGGAGTCACGTTCCAAGAGTAATCAGGGACTGGGACTGATTAAAACCAGAAGGCTTCAAGGATAATTTATGGACTACTTGACACTGCTGGCAGGTTGGGGTATTTTGGAGGGCTCTGTGTGGTCTCTGGCTCAAAACTGCCTCTTTGTCGGGCTCCACATCCAAATTCCTCCTCATCCCTTTGGGTTTGAAGGGGTTTAATCTCTGGGGTGAGACACCAGCCTGGACATTTGGTTTCACATCTCAATAGCAGTGGGAGGACACTGTGGCAGAAAGGCAGAGGAGTCACTTCATCTCTGACCTTAAGAAAACCACCACATGCTATGGTTTGATAAAAATACTCAGCACTAGGCATGTGAGGACTTCACTCTTGTTTGGGAATCTGTAAGGATCCAGATCTAAATTATTGAGATGGAGCTCAGTTCCAGTTTGTCCCTGTCTCAATCCAGACCTTGGTGTTTCAGGAGAAATGATGTTCTGGATCATGAGGGATAACTGAAGTAGGGAAGGTGATGGTGGTAATTCATGACACATGCATTAATTAACTATCTCATCCCCACCAGGAGGGAAGTAACACCATCACTGCTGTGATGAGGGAAAAGAGGCAGTGGGAATTTTCATGCCCAAACCATGGCAGTCTGTGCTGCAGATGCGGTGAGATCCTGGGGGTGAGTTTAGTTCCAGTCACCTCCTGAGGTGAATCCTAACTCCTATGGAAGGATGCCTGGCTGGCTGGATTCTCACAGAGGATTTATGTTCCCTCTGCTTTGTGGTCCCTCAGTGGTGGCTCTTGTGACACCTGGCCATGGGATGTTCATCCTCCCACACCTTGGGAACATGGGATCACCTCCTGCAGCCCTCTCTGAGCCTGAGAGGAGACAGATTTGGAGGAGAAGTGAGGAGAGGAAGGGTGGAATTCCAGCACAGTCTGTGGAGAAACTGCTCTAAAATGTCTCCAGAGTGTGGGACAAGAGTTTTCCGTGAGCTGTGCTGGGCAGGGAGAGTTGGGCCAAGCTCCACCTGCCCCAATTGCAATTACTCTGTGGTTGGAACTGCGTGAAAATTTTTCCAGCGAATTGGGATAACCGGGCAAGGGGTCACTGATAGGAATGGCAGGGCCATCTATTCCAACCCCTTCCTTTTGCATACACATTTTCCCAGGCGAGAGCACGGCTCGTGCAGCCGGGGAAGGCAAGGGCAAGTTCAGCAGCCAGATGTAATTGCATTTTCCTCCACAATTGCCTCCAGGGCTGAACCACGGCCCTCCTGCGCCTGCCTCTCTCCCTCACAATGCATCAGAGAGAATTGGTGTAAAATCCAGTTAAAAGGCCACTCTCGGGTCTCAGCTGCTGCAGCACAAATTGCGGATGAATTTCCCCTCTCCCATATCCGCCTGATGGGTTTTGTCACCCAGCCCCATATGGCTGGCTTGGATTTCTTCTCTCAGCCTGGTCGTTGGTCTCTCCTCACAGCCCCTGTAGCTGCTCGTGGAGCTCTTTCTGAGCAGGGCTGCACTTCAGGCTCCCTGTTTTACAGCGTTGTCATTACACAAAGATTTCTCTTCCTACACGTGTAAAAAGGAGCCCGAGATTAATGGGGTGTTGGAGTGGATAATCACAAACCCAGCTGCCCCGAGGTAGCTGAGAGCAGAGATGGTGCAGGGCAGGGGGAAAAGGGTAGTGGGGCCTGAGGGAGCTTTGTAGGGTACATTTATCACACTGTTGGCAGAGAGATGCAATTTATATGGACGGAGCATAAATCCTGTTGGAGTTGCAGGAGGCTCCATATGGGCAGCTGAGCACCTGGGCCTGCTCTGATGCTGGAGACTGAAATGTGCTGCTGTGGCCATCCTGCCAGCTCTCTGCTGATCCCCTTCCCTTTCCTGCATTTCCTCTTCCCTTTCACAGCTTGGTGATTTCCATTCTCAGCCCCCCTAAGAGCCAGCCCCTCTCTGTGGGTGCAGGTGAGCAAGGAAGGACATTTCCCTGAGCTCTGCTCACTGGGAGACATCTCTGCTGGAGTTACTGAATTATTGGAAATAATCAGAGTTATTGGATCATTGGGAAAGCTCTGCCTTCTCCTCACCAAGCTATTCCCCAGGAACAGGTTCCACTCCAGGGATTGCTCTCAAAAACTTCACAGAATCCCAGAATGGTTTGGGTTGGGAGGAACCTTAAATCTCATCCAATGCCACCTCCTGCCATGGTCAGGGACACCTCCCATTATCCCAGGGTGCTCCAAGCCCTGTCCAGCCTGGCCTTGGACACTGCCAGGGATCCAGGGGCAGCCACAGCTTCGCTGGGAAATCTACGCCAGGGCCTCCCCACCTTTCCAGCCAGGAATCCCTTCCCAGTCTCCCAACCATCGCTGCCCTCTGGCAGTGGGAAGCCATTCCTGTGTCCTGTCCCTCAATCCCTTGTCCCCCATTCCTTTCCAGCTCTCCTGGAGTTTCTTTAGGCCCTGGAAGAGGCTCTAAGGACTCCTTGGAGCTTTCCCTTCTCCAGGCTGAACAGCTTGGGGATAAGGATTCTGGGTTTCTTGCTGGGTTTCATATTGTACCTCCATACCCCTCCCAAAAATATTCAAAGCACATCTCCATTGTATCATTAATTTCCCTCCTAACATCTGATGGGAAGACTAGTTTGCTTTTTCACAATCCTGAGGAAAAAAACTTTTCCTTTCGGTTTTACGTTTTAGAACACAGAGGAGCAATTTCTCCATTATGCCGTCACTGTCACTACACAGTCACTTTTCCCTGGATTTCAGCCATCCTTTGTGCACCCCCAGCTTCCACTTCCAATTTAACAACCACAGATTTGTTATTCAGCGCCAGTCTGCAGACACACACACACACACACACAGAGGGGTCCCAAGAACTTGGAATAAGCCTTGGAAATGAAATAATAAATAGAGATCCTCCTCCCTCCCTCCCTTCCCCACACGTGCTACGTGTTGCTCCAGCAAACGTTGAATAAATCACTGAGCTATGGGGTAATAAATCTTTCATGAGATTAGGACCATCTGAACTTCAGCGATTGTGTGGGGAATGTATAAATTTCACATGCAGATATAGAGTGAAGGGAAAAAAAAAAGAATCTTTAGATTAGTTATTAACTTTGGAAACACTTGATGAGTTTTGATTCATTAAGTGTTTCAAAGTCTTGTTAATTTAATAAGTACCGATGAGGCTGTAATGTAAGACAACAATCAGTAATTTGGAGGGGGGAAATAATAAAGTAGTCATTACACAGCAGAATGTTTAATCAAAGAATGTGGAAACTTACAGTTTCACATTAATTTGAAAAGGTTGGAGATTTAAAATTAATATTAGCTCTGACACAGGGAGGCTTTCTCTACAAGCAGATAGGGTTTATATAATTGCTTAGAATTAAAACGCCTGTAAATTTAATGGCTTCACCTCTTTAACTGGATCCTCAGGCTCTATAGGTGGAATAGAAATAGACCTAAACCAGTCATGGTCCTTCAAATCCATTTGGAATTTTGGCAGCAAACCTCAGGCTTTGATTTTCTTCTGGTGTCCTGTGCTGGAATGGAAAAGCTCCCAGGAAAACTCAAGTAATCTTTGTCTGCCATGGAAACATCTCTTATTGCCCAGAGAAGTTTTGGATGCCCCTGGATCCCTGGAAGTGTCCAAGGCCAGGCTGGACAGGGCTTGAGGCCACCTGGGACAGTGGAAGGTGACCCTGCCCATGGCAGGGGGTGGAACTGGATGGGCTTTAAGGTTCTTCCCAACCCAAACCACTCTGGAATTATTCTGTGGTGAAGATTTTCATCGGATTTGTTACCTGAGACTCCTTGGGCAGCCAATGGAGAGACAAGAGTTATTTTTATGCTGTGACCCCTCTCACTCCCTTAGGTGTCTTTACCAGGATTCCACTAATCCTTCCCTGGATCCTTCCCCAGATCCTTCCCTCCATCCTTCCCCCCATCCTTCCCCCATGCTTCCCATGTCTCTGTGCTCTCCAAGGAGGGAGCATGGACAACTTGTTCACACGTAGCCACGGGCATTTCACACATTCAGTTTTATCCCTGTCTGTGTCTGCCTGTACCTGTGAGTGTGTGGGATGTGTTTGTGCTGTACCTGTTTGTAGGGCGGGGAAGAGAAATCCAGGTGGGCACTGGTGCTCAGTGTCCAGCTCCAAGACAAAAAAAGTCATTCCATAACTATTTCTGGAACAGGGGCAGCTGGGTGAGTTCTTGGAGCTGTTGATGCTTCACCTTTTTCCAGGCAGGCCCCATAATTCTAAGACTTATTATTTTTACATTTCTCCTCACCCTGACAGGGTTCATTCCACCCATGGCTCTTCATTTGGTGTGGTTTTTGTGGAGGACAGGGTGACACTCTCCAGCTAAGCAGAGTGGGAATGATGGTCTGACAAGCGGCAGGAGCAGATAAATGTGATTTAATTTGTCCTGTGTCTGGACTCAACTTAGGTAAGCAGGACAAATCTGTCCAGACACAGTTTGTCACTCTTTAAGTGTCTGTCCAGGCTTTCTCCTGTTCAAGGACAGAAGGAGAAGGGAGCAGTCTCCTCTCACAGCCGCGCTGCTGGAAAATCCAGTCAGGATTCAGTTTGGATTCACCATTAGCAGGCTGGAAAGGTGGACTAATTAGATGGATTTCAGGTTTGTGTGGGCTCAGCTTTGCTCTGCTGCTGCTGCTGCTGGTGTCCTGTGGGACTGCTGGATATGGAAAAGAGCTGACTTTGGGAAAGCCAGAGCAGAAACCCTGCCTGGCTTTGCAAAGCTCTGCTTCCAGCATGCAAATCATCAGCTCTGGTCTTTGGGTGCGAAGGGATTTTTCCCTCTGCAGAAACTCAAAAAACTCAGTGTGTTTCTGCTCTCCTGGGAGATCTTCATTGTCCTCCGGAAAGAGAAAACTCTGGACAAAACAAAGTTGGGCTGTTTGTTTGGAAAGGAAGAGTCTATGTTTTTGTGGAATTCAACCACTTTGGAGAACAACCACCCTCTAAACACGTTTTTTATTTTTTGCATCTTGGATGCATATTTTATCCTGCAAACTATTGTTTAAAGACATGTTGACTTTCCCCTCTCTTATATATAGCAGTTCATTTCTTTCCTCTCCTTGCAGAAGACTAAAATGAAATTATATTTTCCTCAACAGACCACTTGAACCATTCTCATTGTTGTTTTTTTTTAATATCCTTTTGGTAAGAGAAGGGAAAAAACTCCAGAAATATCCAAATTTCAGTTTCATTCCAGTTCATAGATTTATTCTGAGGGCTGTCAGACATACAAAGAGAAAATTTGTTTACTATATTTTTTCCCTAAATTCTACCCTTGCATAGCTGGAACCTTCTCCCAGTTTTTGGGATTATTTCCTGTGCCCACTGAACACTTTTGCTCTGTATTTTTGACCCAATTTCCATTGCCTGCACCCTTGAAGTGACAGGTCATGCTTTTAAATGATCCCTGTTCTTCCAAATAGAGTCCTCACTAAAATTTTTTTAATGATAATTTTTATTATGTGCTTTCATGGCACCAGGAGATGAATAATGATAAGGAGGCAAAGACACCTAATATTTATAAGATTATTGCAAACCACTGTGTGTCCTCAGGTGCTTTGAAGCTCAGCAAAGAGATTTATTTTGGGGTGAATAGTAGTTTCCAAATATATCTGTATGAAGGGATGGATCATTTGTAAGCTTTACTGATCTTCCCACAAAAAAAAATAGCAAAGGAGATTTTTCTGGGAAGGGCTGGATGTGTGATTTTTAACGGCGTTTCCCTTGATGTAGGGATGCACTTTGTTCTGCCTGTGATATCCATTAATTCCATGCAATGTTCAGGTAAACTGGAGGGCAGGAAGCCTCCAGTGCTGACCTGCTGGATTCTGTGCCAGTGGACAGAGAGGGGAAAGGAGGGGGATGAGATGAATTGTAATAAAATTTATGGGTTTTCTTGGGCAAAAGTCCCGAGTCCTTCTACGACAATGGAGTGGGAATGAAAGGATTGGCTTTGAAGAGGGAATGAGAGGGAGCAAAAAGGTACAAAAGCATGTAATGGCCATGGACACAGGGAAAAATGTTGATGTAGGTGAGGGAAGATGAAACTGATGATTCCTGAAGTGAGTTTGATCAGAAAACTGGCACAGAAGGAGACCTGGAGGGGCTGGGAGTTGGGTTCTGTGCTTATGCACATGTTGGAGTGTTGGCGTGTGTGTTCAGACACCTGGTTCAGCAGCAAGTTGTTACAAGAGTTATTTTGGGGTTGGAATTGATAATTTAATTTATTCTGCTGTTTTATTTCATTTGTGTGGGGGGGAAAGGAGCATACCCTGCACGAGAATCTCTAAGCAAAGAGTTTTCTCTGCTCTTAAACTGAATAATTAGAGCCTTTTCTGTACAGCTAAATGGTCAGATCCAGACAAGAAAATCTCCATATTTGAGTCAAATTAAAGAATGAAAAGAAAGGTCTTGGAATGCTGCATTGACCACCTGCAAGTTTAGAGAATTACTTTTATTTCTTCTTTGAATCTTCTTTAAAAATTATGGAAGTTACAATTTAAACAGAAAAGATGAGAATAGGTTTAAAAATGTTACAGGAGTGCAAAACACTCTTCCAATTTACCTGTCCCCATAAATTTTTCAGTGCAAACCCATTAATAAAAATAAATGATGGCCTGCATGGAAGATATTTTCAGCAGCAGATGTCAGATTAAACCACAGAATGAAGATAAAAACCAACTTTTCTGGTTGTTTCGGGGAGCTCTGGTGCCCAACCCTGAGCCTGCTTCAATCTCAGCTCTTTGGCTGCCCTGTGGGATGTGGGAGGAGCACTGTCCTCACTCTGACATATTTCAGGATGGAATCTCATTCCTGTAGCCAAACCTGACTGGTTTTTTGTCATTATCATAAAGGTCCAGTCTCAAGGAGGGATGGGCAGTGATGGAGTTGTCAAGAGCTGTGTCTTGCACCTGTAGAAAACACTTCAGGAAGGAAGAGAAGCTCTGATCTTGCAGCTAAGAGGTGGAGGGAGGAGCCCTCAGGTGACAATGACAACTTGCAGTTGTCCCCAGGGCGTGTCTTCATTGATCCTTGTCATGGCTCAGGGATCCCTCACATGGTGGGGAAGGTAAAGGTGGAATGAGAGGGCTGCAAGCCCTTTCTGGTGATGGATCTACAAGGAAATCCTGCAGCTTGTCTGGAGGGAGGATGAACTGACCCCGGAATTCTGAGGGATTTATCCAGCACTCAAAGTACCAGGCACGGCCAAGAGCTGTAAACAACCAGGAGCTTTCAAATCCACCATTTCCCCACCAGCTCCTCAGGAGGGATATCCCAGACCATTTTTTGGCAGGAACAGGGCTGTTTTTATCTCTCCCACCAAAGGACTTGGCTCTGTGACCTTTAGGATGCAGCCTGAGCCGGTTGGGATGGGGACAAGGACATTCCCAGCGGTCGGTGCTTGGCCATGGTGTGGAGTTTGGGATGCTGTGGTGAGGCAGTGGCAGCAGCAGCAGCGCTCCTGGTGGGGAGGCTGTTCCTGGGAGGGTTTGCAAAGCAGAGGCTGGCCTGGAATTGACTCCATCTGCTGCAGAAGCAGGGACTGTGCTGCCCGTGTCATTCGATGCCAGGGATTTCACACCGAGCTGAGCAGTCCTGGTTCACTTTCCAACAAACTCCAGAAGCGTTTGCAGGACAGCTGTCCCACAGAGAGCATCCTGCTGTGTCCTGGATGGACACACGGTCTTGGCCAGCCTGGCAGACGGTTTTGTGGATCAAACCCTGCAGGAATTTCTGAAATCCCTCTGTAGTCCCAAACCATATTTGATACACCAACTGTGATAACGTTAGGGGACAGTCAGCAACCCAGCCTGCTGCTCCTTGGTGCTGCCAGGCCCTGCAAGCAGCAGAGAAATGCCAGAATTCTCTTCAGAACAGCCACGTGTTTCAGGACAGTTTTCTCTCTGTTCATTCCACGAGGAGCCAAAGTCTGGCATCCCTGGCTAATTGTCCATCAAAAAGGGTCACTGGAATGGATGTTGGGTGTAATTGCAACCCATTTTGGGGGCTGATATCCTACCCCCCTCTAAGATACTCCATAAACCATGAAATGGTCTTGTTTTTGTGAGTTTTGAATTCCCATCCATGTCATGCCTAGCTCTATCCATGACTTAACCTCCCTTGCTCCATTGTCAATTTTTACCAAACAAGGCAAATTTAAAAATCCTCAGTCACCATTATCTGACATTCCAATATTTTTCGTCTCTGCTGGGAATCCTGCTGAAACACTGGGATGTGCAGTGATGGATCCTACAGAAGAGACTCCAGACATATTCCAGTAACCACCTGCTACTAAATTTCATCATTTTCCCTCATCAGCCAAGAAGGGATCTTAAATCTATTGATGGTGCACCTGTGGAAGGGTTTTAATTCTGCTGCTGGACAAGTCCATCCTTAGCAGCACGTGCCAAAATGCCATGCAGCAAGTGCTTACTGGGAATAGTAATTAAGAAAACCAGGAATAAATAGCCTGTATATGCCATAGGAAAATGTGGGGGGAATTTTTCTACATCTACAAGTCAGATAATGTGTTTAGAGAAAATGAGTTAAATGGAAGCATTACCCTGTAGCAGATCTAATAATCAGCTTAAATGTCTGCAAAAGAAATGGAAAAAACCATTGTGGATATTCAAGTCTAACCCAAAACTGTGCCTGATTTATTAAATTTTGAGTTGATCCAATAAAAGGTGGCAATTTGATCCATTCTGTTCCCTTCCATTAACATTTTATACACAAAAACACAGATAGAGAGGAGTTAGAAATGGGTTGGAATGGTTGATGAGCTTGAGATGGGAGCTGGACCTACCCAGTCCGAGTTCCTCTGGACATCCTGTAGTCTGTGCCAGAAAAGGTCATTTCTGACAGTAAAGCATCAATCCTGCAGTCATTGTAAGAAGAGAAGGCACTCAGGAGGTGACGGATGAGATGGAAGTGAGGTAACCAACATTGCCAGGGCTTGGGTGACAACAGCTGCTTTGATCTCATTCATCTCTTGGTTATTTCATTTTCATTACTTATATTTACTTTCATAACTTCCTTTTTTTTTTTTTTTTTTTTTCCCTGCCCTCCTGTCTCCCTCCATGGCTCAGAACGCTTTTTTTTGGAAGGAGTGAGACAGAGAGTAAAGGCTCAGAGTGTCTCATGCATGCAGAGCTTTCCAGACTGCTGCTTTTGCCATCCCCGTCCTGGAGATGAGATGCAAGATGGATCTTCTTTTCCCTTGACTTGTTTGACAAACCTAATGTGCAGCTGCATAAAATATTTTCCCTCCAGGCAGTGGAAATGTCACGCTGTGTCTGTGTTGGTGACATGGGCATATTTAAATAGGGTTTTTCTTACCAGACAGCACTTTAGGGGACTTTGTCCTGTCAAGTATCCCCCGGTGTTGGACACTGCACGGGATCTGGAGCACACTGCACACACATGCTTGGCACAGGGGGTGACACAGCACTGTCTGTAACGTGTACTTGGACATTATTATTACAAAATTTAGGTAATGGAAGCACACATCTCAATCTAGATGACAGAGAATCTCCTATGAGGACAGTCAGAGAGAGTTGAGGCATTCAGCCTGGAGAAAAGAAGGGTCTGGGGACACCTTAAAGCCCCTTCTAGGGCCTAAAGGGGCTCCAAGACAGCTGGAGAGGGAGCTGGGACAGGGGATGGGGTGATAGGGCAAGAGCAAAAGTTTTCTATTGACAGAGGGAAGGATTAATTTGGGTATTGGGAAGAAATTCTTGTCTGTAAGGGTGGTGAGGTCCTGGCATAGGTTGCCCAGAAAAGCTGTGGCTGCCCCATCTCTGGAAGTGTCCATGGCCAGATTGGAGTAACCTGGGATGGTGGAAAGTGTCCCTGCTCAAGGCAGAAGGAGTGAAATGAGATGGTCTTTCAGGTTCCTTCCAACCCAAACCATTCCATGACTCCATCAGTGCATGAGCCGGCGCACACCCTCCTAAAACACACCAGGCAGAAGCTCTGCAAAACACTGAGCACAAAAAAAAATGCTGCAAAACAGCTGAAATCCAAGCAAAACTTTGACAATGTTCCCTGGGCATCACGAGGGCTGCGTGCACCTCATCTCGTGCATCCACAGCTGCACTCCTTGCTCCGGCACCCTTCCCACCCGTCCCCGCGGTGCCGCAAGAGCGACGCTGTTTGCAAACACGGTGCCACGCGCTCCATGGCACCACAGCGGAGCCTCCTCACGGCCCCCTGGTTCTTCTCATGCATCCCCACATTCCCACAGCTCTCCCCACAACGTGTTTTCCATGGAACAGATGCCCACTGCATACAGATCCACATCCCAAGCGCTGAACGGGCGCGTCGGGCTGGGCAGAAGGGAAGCGCCGGCTCCTCTCCCCTCTTTGCAGAGGAAGCGCCTTCCTGACATCATCTCGGTTCTCTGGCATGAGTTTTCTGGGAAGGATGAGTTTTCCGTGCGTTGCAGATGTCAGCTCATGCTGTGGAGCACGTTCCTTCTTGTTTCTTAAATTGCTGCCCCTGAAAAATTTGTTTGTCTTGGAGGTATTTTCATGCAGAAGTGGAGATTTTGGGACTGAAGGGGGACACATAAAAAAGAAACCCATAGGGGGAATGCTGAATCGTGCATTAAAACATGCTGGGAATTGGAGATTTCATTTTAATGCCATGGGACAACATGCACATTCCAGTGCTTCCAGGATGGCCAGAAAGGCTTGATTTGCCCAAAGAATCTTGTTCTGTTGTCTCTTCTGATTCTCTTCTGATCCTTTAAGCAGAAGAGAACTGGATTCCTCTGTTGATGCCCAGTATCCATTTGAATATAATATAATCATGCTGAACTTGGGCTCCCAGCTCCTTCTCTCCAGGGAATCAATGTCAAGCAACTCTGGCTAAGAGTTGAATGGAATCTTCCATCACTTACTCAAGAAAAATCAGACTAAGAGATTTTCTAAGTGTTCCTAGGTGCCACACTAAAATCCAGATGTCCCCAGACACTCAAGATTTATTCCAGAGTCCCTTTTTAAACTGGTATGTTTAGATCTGCTCGGCATTTTTTGTGGTGCTGTTCTATTTATTTATTCATAGTTTCTAGGTCTGTTTAGTTGCTGTTGGATGGTGCAGAGAAGTAGCTAAGCTAAGAAAACACAAAATAATTTTAAACTGAAATAAAAGTCAACAAACAACATGCTCTGGTTCAAATATGCTAGTTCAAATTAAGTTCTGGTTGAAATATGCTAGTTTAAATTAAATTAATGTAAATCTTGTGTGTAGACAAATTCAAAGTCTAACTTTACTTCTGTGGACACAAGGTTTTGGATGAGCACTGAACTCAAATATACAATTTATGATGCTAAAGTTTTGCCCCACAGTGTGTGAGCTCTGGTGATGAAAGTCACATTTTTATTATGTTTTAAAGGGACAAACCAATAAAAATTGAAGTTTGAGACTCGGTGCATAGAAGAACACAGTTTTCCTTTGTTTTTTGGTTCATGATATTTTTACCAAACCGAACAAATGGAAATTAAAGAAAAGCAATGCAAGCAAACCTTTTCCCGGGGTGGTGACTGCAAAACTCGTGCAAACAGCATTTGCAAGAGCAGCCCTGCAGGTTTTACATCTTGTCACCAACACCTAGAGCATATCAGCATTTTGGAGCTGGCTGTAACACCTGCCTGAGGGAATAAACACAGGGATGCAGCTAAACCAGGGATCTAAATATAACTCCGAGGAAGGAATGCAGGAGCTGTAACTTGTCAGGTATTTGCTCTAATGAAGGCTGATCTGTGAGGAATTAGCACCAGGGAGATCTGTACACCAGATGCTCCATAGTCTAGGGCTGGGGAGTTTTAACTCCAAAGTCCACCCAGTGCCAGCTCTGCGGGCACAGAGGTGTCAGGAGAAGCTGCCCACAACCTCTCACCACTGTGGAACTGTGGTTTAACCAATCCAGAGCTCAACCAAACCCTGACTTAACGATTTGCTGGTGTGGGTCTGACCACTTCTCCTCAGCTGATCTTAATTCTGGCTTTGTGGCCAGTTTAGGTTGAAATCAATGAGCAAGACCTGATTTGTTTCTCCTGGAGATCATCAATGGGCAGCTTTTGAGGGAGAAGGGTTGTTGGATGATCAGTGAGCTCTGGAATTCAGCAATAGGTAGGAGACAGTTAAACACTCTCCCATGGGAGAAGGAAGGCTTCGGTTTTACTTAGAGCAAAAAAAAGACACCACAAAATCAAAAGTACAAACCCCCTCCTGTGAGTGGAACAGACGTGGCCCAGTTTCCCAATGTGCTGAACGACCTTAGTGGAAACACAGAAAATCAGGACAATGGTTAATTTGCATCCTTGGACCTCATTGCCTCACTGACCTCCTGGCCTTCAGGCCTTGTTCCTGCTGTCTTGAGCTGCCCCTCACCTCTGCCTTCTTCCCATCCTCCTGGATCTGGTATCCAGGGGTTCCCTGTGTCCCTGCCCAGGGTAGGAGGGTGGAGCAGGATGATCCCGAGGTTCCTTCCAGGCCATTCTGTGATTCTGTGATAAGCCTCATCTGGCTCAGCACAAGCAATTCTCTAAGCTTGATCCCCTTGGGTTTAGGGATGGGATCAGCCACGAGGAAGTGGATCCAGGACAAGCTGGGTTACAGATGTTTTTTCCAAGCAGCCTCTCATTTCTTGTCTCTCCAGCTGTCTTTGAGCAGTTCCTTGCAATTTTGCACTCATTTCTCTAAGTTAATTTCAGTGATAAATACCTGATATGCAGCTTAACAGGGAATCAGTTAATCATGTAAATAATTGGCAAATGCCTGGGATTCTTGGAAGTCTTGCTGGGATTGCCTCTGTATGGGGACAGAGTAATTCATGCCACCAACAGGATCCTTACCTGGCATGAAACTGTTTATTAAAGCAGGATCAGGATTATGAAGCATAAATTGCTCCTAATTTCATCTGCTTTCTCTGCTGCCCCAGGAGCCTTTTCTTGTTTGTCTTCCAGACTTTGTTATTTAACCAGACACTGATCAGGTGACAATGAGATAATTTCTAGGTATCAAAATTAACAAATCAATTAATTAAAAGGAGACCTAAGACTTCCTTTGGCCAGCTGTTCTCCTCCCCTTTGCTGAACTGGAACCAAAACCACTGCCAGCTTTATTTGTGCAGAGTTCTGTGAGTATCTGGGCAGCATTTGCTCTCTTGGGAAAATTACATTTGTTTGTATTTGCTATGCTTTTCCAGAAGTCCTCCAAAGGTTTGTCTGGGAATATGAGCCAGCTCCAGATGAACAAGCTGAACAGATAAGATTGTCCCAGCCAGCTGGGGTCCAGGAGTTTGCTCATTGTCCCCTGCCACTGACCCTGCTGTCACCCACCCAGTCCATAGAAATTGTGGTTATTTTCCATTCAGAGAGGACTGGGAGAGTGTTCTGGAGAATATTCATCTCCCAAACTTGCAGGCTCCTGTGTGTTGCTGCCTGCCCACGGTCCCCGTTCCCCATCTGCCGCACAGCCTCCCATTATGCAAATGGAGGCAGCTCGCTTCAAGTTTATTTCTTAATTTAATAAATGTAATTGAATAAATCTTAATGCAATGCATTTCTGATGAATGAAAGGATAGCTGAGTGCATAAAACAGCATCAGCTGTCAGACAGCCTGAGTGTTCTCCAGGAGCTCAGACTGCTCCGGGGGTTGTTTCTTTTAAGAAGACTTTGCCAAATCAGATCTGTAGCCATGACTGGGCCTTGCTTTTGATCATGGCCAGGAGGAAAAATTAACTGACCCATCAGTGAAATGGAGCCAGGATAAGGAGGGGATGGCTGGAATGAGTTGTGTGCAATGTGACACTGGATGTGGTTTTCTGGCTGGGACCGCAGTGTCACATCTCGTTGATCTCCCGTGTCCCTTCACAAGAGATTCCAGCTCAGTGCTTTCCCCAGTGCTTGTCAGTGACAGCAGCAGTGAGTGGGCACTGCATTTATCCCCTTCTGCAGAATTCATTTCCTGGTGCATCCTGCCCAGATTTGGATGTGCGAGGCACCAGAGGAAGATGCTTGAAAGGATCTTTTTGGCTGTGAGCCGAGACAGTTCAGCCTGGTGATCCCTATTTCCCACGAAGACTCACAGCACCAGATAAGAATTCAGTCCTGCAAGGTGGGAGTGGACTGTGGCAATCTCCTAAACAAAAAACCCCAAATCAAACCAGGCACTTCCCTGAATGAACTCCTCTTTGAAACAGAGCAAAGGCTAAGAGGGGCTCAGGTCTTTTTAATGTCTCCACCAAGGGGACACAGCAAAATGTCCTCTCTGTGCTAGAAAACACCTGCTTAAAGGCCAGAAAAATTCTTGTCTCGAGAGCCAGCTCAAGGCAGGTTTGAAATCCAAATTCAAAGGCAGACTGAAGAAGAGGGTCAGCATTTAAGAGATTGTGACATCTTGCATCAAGGCACCCTAAAGGAATTTTAAGATTTCTGCAGAGGGGGCTTTACTCACACCACTGTGCATGTTTGGATAATAAAACAATCCCCATACTGATAACCAGAAAACTATAAAAATGGTAAAACACCCCAAGTAAAATTTCCTTGCCAAGTAACAAGGATATATCTTTCAGCTGAAGCAGGAAACCAAAATGGGAACTGAACTATTGAAACTTTGGCAAAAGCAAAGAGGCAAGAAGCAATTAGTTGGAGTCTCATTATTTGGATGCCATTCCTGCAAAGATAATTATTCTGACTTGTCCACATGTCATGATAACCTCACATCAAAATATGGAAGAGTCCAGCTTTTCCCCATTTTTCTCTTTCTTTTTTTTTCTTTTTTGCATCATTGTAATTTAAAAAAAAATCCCCAACCAACAAACAACTGCCCTGCCTTCATAAGGAATCTTTGGGTCAAATGTGCAGCCACTTGAAAAAATATGTAAAATAAAACACATGTATGTGCTGTGGAGGCAGTGGCTGGGTGATGAGTTACATATGCAAGAAACCAGCATCCAAATGCAAAAGGAGGCTCTGGAGGCACCAACAAAGACATATATTTTTGGTCACAGAGACAATTGTGCTTTTAATTCTTTACCTCATTCAAAATTTTTCATGAATGCATTCATCTCCCTCTTAATATCAGGGTTTTATTTATAGACAAAGCTTGACTGTCATTGTTCGGGAAAGACAATGAGAACAAAATTGTGTCAGTTCTTCCTCTTATTATCTGTTTTTCTTGTAAGAAAAAAAATTCTGTCTCTGTGTAAATTTATTAAAGTGAAAAAACCCCAAACAAACCCAAACCAGAAAAAACAAACCTAACCCAGAAACTCTTTAGTTTTCTTTTTCTACAGAATCGAAGAATTGTTTCAGATGGAAAAGACCTCCAAGATCATGAAGTCCAATTAACAAAGCACTGCCAAGGCCACTACTAAACAATGTCCCCAAGTGCCACGTCAATAAGTCCTCAAACACAGAGCAGGAGAGCCATTATTCCACCTGCCAGTCCCTTGTTAGGCTTTGGGGTTGTTAGGAAGGTAAAAGACAAAATTCCTCTCCCTCATGAGTGTGAGTGTGTGAGAGGAGGCTTTGAAAACTCACATTTCAGGCCCAAAGCTCTCTTCAACCATCCAGCAACCCCTTGGCCTCTTTCCTGCAGGTGCCTCCAGTAAAACCTCCATGGTAAGCAACAAAATGGAGTGCCTGGCTAATACTAGCATCTGGGAAGGGCCCTGAGCACAGAAATCCACTCTGGAAAGCAGACCTTGGCAACAGGGACCATCCGTGGGAGAGCAGAGTCATCTTCTCTTGCAATCGCTCAGCACTGCAAATTCCCGGAAAATTCCTCCCTGTGCTTCGGGCTCGGCACTGGGAGGGGACACGTGGGGCCGTGGGTGGGTGGAAAGCACACAGACTTCCAACAGCTGGCACTCCTGATGCCACCCACGGTGGAAAAAGGGCAGGAGTTGTGTTTGGAAAAACACCGGGCCCAGCGGGACCGCCAAGGATCTGCCTTGTTCCCGTGGCCTGGCTCGTCTCCAGAGGGGTCTTACTGACACAGGATTGGGTTTTCCCTCTCCTCCTGCACCCTGATTCACTCAGGGAGTGTTCCTGCCCCAAATGGAGGCTCAGTTGGTCGAAATTCTCATGCTTTTTAGGGCAGAGCACTAAAATGACCTTGTGAGGTTACAGAAGAAAGGGATGCAGGTCCTGGAAGCTGCATCCAGCAAGGGCTCAGCTGTGTGTCCATGCAGGGTGAGCAGGGGGAGATACAACAGGAAGAGATGGACTGTGAGGGGGAACTTATCCCCTCCAATAACTCCTGAGGGTTCAGCACTAGAGGAAACTTCCAGAGATCCAGCCAGGAGCTGTTATCACCTCCGGTGGGAAGGTCTGGCTTGGCCCTCACTGACCCCGTTTCTCTGGCAGCATGATCTGGGTGCTCATAAAAGTCTCAGGGAGATAAAAGAGGTATCTTTGCAAGAAATGTCTCTGTTGGCTGTCAGGGAAGCTCTTTTTCCTCACAGGAGCTTTGTTTTCTCCGTGTGAGTCTGATTTTGTCTGACTCCCTCTGGTTTGGATGCAGTTCCCACATCCAGGATGCAAAAGGGGGATGGAGGAAGTCTCTGGCCTTTTCTCAAATTCACCATCTCTCACCTCTCTCTTTTTGGAGCTGCTTTATATGTTTCTCCTGGGTTTTTTGTCCTGATGGGAGTCCAAGGTGGGGGTTACTATTTATTCCACTAAATTCCAATTTATTATTATTTGCTCCTTGCTCCCCTGCCTGATGTATCCAGCAGAGGGGAATGAGACCCAAGGGAGAACAACTTTGATGGATGAGACAATGAGTGTCTGTTCTCAGTTGATTCTGGAGCTCTCTGAAGATGATTTTTTACCTGTCCCTCACGCTTGGCCTTGCCAGACTTGGTCTGAGTTTGCAAGGGAAGATGCAGAAAGTCCTTGGCAGTTATGCATCAGAAAAAAAGACAAAAAGACAAAAATCAAGCTTTTATTTTAATTAGATTTTCTCAGGAGAGGCAGATTTATATAAACCCCCAGGGTTTGTCTCTGATAATGTGGATTCCCAAAGGACTCGGGCCCAAGTGCTGAGAAGTGTCCAGGGAAAGGCTCTGGGGACAACAAGAGCAGTGAAATGCTTGTGTCTGTCTTGGATGGTTGGTATGATCATGACTTTCTGCTGTGGGCTGATCTCAGATTATTTAACCTTTTTCTTCTTTCTAAAGCCAGTGATAGCAATCCTTTGTGGATCTGGACACCAAAGTGCCAAAATAATTGTCAAATTAGGCTTGGTTTGGTTATAGTGGCCTCTCCCAGAGTGCCTGAATTTGGCAGTAGTTGGGCTTTGGGTTCCTTCTGAAGAAAGGTTTATCCCTCATTCCCTCATGGTACAGGAGCCAAGCACCTTTTGGGATACCCCATATCCCAACCTGGATTGGAGCCTCTTCCAGCTTTGGGCCTGTCTTGAAGAATGTTGGAATAGAAAGAAGAAAACCTTTGAAGCAGCACATGTCCAAGTAAGAGTGACTCTGGTAGAAATGGTGATGGATAGTTGCAA
The DNA here is from genome assembly GCA_025920805.1 of Petroica traversi. Taxonomy (NCBI): domain Eukaryota; kingdom Metazoa; phylum Chordata; class Aves; order Passeriformes; family Petroicidae; genus Petroica; species Petroica traversi. The sequence continues at coordinate 13,245,671 of JAHLSL010000061.1, read as the reverse complement.
CTGTCCTAAATCTATATTTATTTTTTAAAGAGCTCTTGTCAGGAGGTCTCACTGCTAAATCAAGTTTCAGCCAACATTATTTGTATAAAACTGGCTCCAGTTCTATTCATGTCCCTTTTATACCCCTTTGCATCTCAATACAAAGATAATGACACTGATGAATATTGTCCAGTGAATGCAGGGAGGGGCCTGGTGGGAAAATGAGCCATTATCTCTCCTTCCCTCCACATCCAGGTGCAACCTTCTGTCCCTGCCTCTGAGAGGCCCCCAGTGATTGATTGATACAGCAATCTGATTTTGGTAATTAAAATTGATTTTCAGCTTAAGCTTTGTAAATACAATGATCCGTAACGAACGTGGGTCGTGTTCTGGGGGAAAGTGGGAAGAGGGAATAAGGGGATGAGGATGCCAGGAGTGATGTGGATGACAGTGCTGGAGGAGGAGAGAGGCAGGGTGAGATCTGGGAGCTGCAGTGGGCTCTGCAGGGGATCCCATAAAGGCTTTGCAGAATCCCTGGGAATGTGCTGATCCCGTTGTTGTTGGGTGGCAGCAGGGCTGCTCCAAACCTGGATTCCAACATTCTCAGCTCTGGAGGCTCTAAGGGCAGCCAAGAAAAGCAGCTGGAGATGGGAGAAAAAGAGTTTCTTGCTACTGAGACATAGTATGGAAAAGGAACACAGAGAAAAGCTTCCTGGGAAGAGCTTTGGGGTCTGTGGTGTAGATCTGGTCAGTCAGACCTTTTCCTTTAACACCCTATTGATGGAAATCCCAGATCTCAGAGCAGGCCCAGAGGAGGCCACAAAGATGCTCCCTTCCCTCTGGAGCCAGGCTGGCAGAGCTGGGGGTGTCCAGCCTAGAGAAGAGAAGTCTCTGGGCAGATTTTACTGTGCCTTTTAAGTACTTACAGGGAGCTTTTAAGAAAGTGGGAAAGTGGCTTTTTACAGGACACATCCTGATAGGAAATGGTTTAAAACTAAAAGAGAAGAAATTTACATTTGATGTCAGGAGGGAGTTCTTGGCTGTGAGGGTGGGGAGGCCCTGGCACAGGGTGCCCAGAGAAGCTGTGGCTGTCCCCGGAACCCTGGAAGTGTCCAAGGCCAGGCTGGACGGGACTTGGAGCAGCCTGAGATTGTGGAATGTGTCCCTGCCCATGGCAGGGGGTGGCACTGGATGTTCTTTGAGGTTCTTTCCATCCCAAACCACTCAGTGACTCCATGAAATTTGTCTGCAGCTGCAGCTGAGGGGCTGAGAGCAGAGCATCTCCTGCTGCAGGGCTCTGTGCCTGCTGTCACCACCTCCTCTGCCCTGCTCTGTGAAACATCCATCTTTCTCAAAACCTTTCCTCTTTCCCTGTGCCTCTCCTGAGGCAAGGACAGGCTGTGCCCACCCTGCACGTGCACAAAAATCCTCTGCTTTGAATGTGCTGGGTGGCAACATGAGCCAGAGGGATCTGTGCTCCTTTTGACACCAATTCGGGCGAGATCCAGCCCCTTTTTCTGCTTGTGCCTCAGGTTCCTCACTCATTCAGGGCAAGGAAAGTTGGTTTTCCTTTGAACTGCACCTCTGTCTGGAGGGGGAATGATCTTCCTGGGCTGTCCCCATCCTGGGCACTGATAAACTGAGCTCCACTGGGAGATTTGCACATCGCAAAAGGCTGGGAGCTCTCTGAAATCCGAGCAGAAGAGATCTCCAGGCCTGAATCCTTCCGCCTCCTTCTTCCCCAGGCCAAGCACTTAAATCACTGCCTTTTGAGGCTGAGAGTGAACATGGCAAGCCAGCCCACACACTGGCTGTTTGCTGCTTCTGAGCCATTTTTCCAAGCCAGCCCACTTTTGTAGCACGGCCGCTTCCATTAGCTGATAATCTCACTGTACAACTTCTCCAATTGCTTTTGGGGAATCTCAGTGCATAACATCTCTCACATTTCCCTTGCCTACCTTGGCAGTAATGCTGCAGCTTCAAAGAGCTCCCCACAAGTTAGTTAAGCAAAAGACCTCCTGCTTGTAAATCCGTGCTGGCTGTCTCCTCTAATCCAATTACGCTTTACAAGGTGCTTCCCTCACTAAATCCTGAAAAATTGTTTCTGATATTTTTACCCACAATTTATGTTAAGCTCCTCGGTGTATAATTGCTTGTCTAATCGCATGCTCCTACTTTTGAATAATGGGGTTAGGTTTGACATTTCTGCAGCTCTCCTGTGTCATCTGAGAAGTGCTAAAATGTTATTACTCGAGACTTCGCTCACGCGTGCGTGCTGGTTTCCTCCAAATCTGGTGGAGTTTGTGTGTCTGAACCAGGTCTGCACTGGTCATTAATGTCCACTCATCAGCTGTACCCCCTTTTTGATCAGAAATGGGTGAGAAATGCAGATGAAGTAGCACAAGTCCTACTCACAGTTCTACTCTGACTATGAGGGGTGGGACTTAATTCAGTCTCCACCTTCAGACATGAGGAACTTTCAGCAGAGGATGTGGGGCTTTTTGCTGAGGATCTTGCTGGCAGAAAAAAGAATTCCTATTCTTTCCTGGAGAAAAGGCTGCTCAGGAGACACTTTATTACACCTTACAGCTCCCTGGAAGGTGAGGTGGGGTTCAGTGGGTCAGGCTCTTTTCCCAGACAAGTGACAGCACAAGAGGAAACAGCTTCAAGTTGTTGAATCCAGGGGAGGTTCACGTTGAATATTAGACAAAGAGTGGTTAAGCATTGGGACAGTCTGCCAAAGGCTGGAAACATTAAAAAAATTGATACAGCTGGAGCTTCACCCTATGGTTTAGTGGGTACAGTTGTATTTTGGTTGAAGGTTGGATTTGATGGTGTTGGAGGTCTTTTCCCACCTTAATGATTCCCTGCTAAGGAGCAAAGAAATGGGTCTCCCACACCCCAGAATCTGAAGGCTTTGCCACTCAAATCTGGGAATTTTTTGGATTCAGCAGGCCCAAGACATAATACTCCTGATGAAGGAAGCTGGGTTTAATTTTTTGAGGCCACCAGCAGGTAGCAGGCAACATCAGAGGAGGGAGCTGTGTAGGAGGAGGTTTATTTGCCTGCCCTTTTCCTGTTTTCAAAGACAGCAGCCATACCCCAGCCAAATGTGTCTGTCTGTGACGCTGGCATCAGCTGGGAGTGTTTTTTACACAGCGTTGGCAGGGAGCTCTGTTGAGATGTCACATCGTCACACCACCAGGATTTAGGGAATAATCCGTGATGTTCCATCAGCAACACCACGGCTTTGAGCCAGATGAAGGGAAGTGGCATCCTCTCGCTGGCAGCCAGGCAACAAAAGGGATGGAGCTGCAGATGGTTTGGAACCTTAAATAGACTGGTCTTTTCAAACCAAGAGGAAGATTGGTGGCTCCTCATGCTGGAATCCTTCCTAGCCAAATATCACATTTGCAATCCTCAGCCTTTCCTTAAAGTTTAGCTGAAAAAAAAGAATTAAAAATTAAGGAGAAAAGAGCAGAGCAGCTTCTTGAGCAAATCTATCTTTTGAGGCCAGTGTTTTTAACCTCTGAAAAGGAGAAAACAACTCCCCAAGCCTGGGCTCCCACACACAGGTGAGATCCTGCCACACTAACACCCCTGAGGAGATCCCAGTTTCCAGTCCTGCTGGATGGAGGAATAGTGGCTGCAGGGAGAAAACAAAGCAGAAAAGGTAAAAACTGAAACCCAGTTTGTTAAAGGTGGGGCTGCACTCTGACCCCCTCCTTTCCCAATAATCCGTGGGGTTTGTCCTGGGCTTATCAACATCCAGCAGTGAGAGGAGATCAGGGATGCTCGGGGAATTCAGCTTTGTTTACCGAGCCTGGGAATTCTTGTCTAACAACCAGGAGAGGCTTTAATTTCCTTCCCTTTGGTGGACAATCTGAAGAGTATCCCTTGATATCACCTCTTTTCTCTCATGAAGGGTGAAAATTAATTGTCCTCACTCATTAATTGTCCACATTTCTGCCTTTCAAAATGTGAAACCCAGGATTTCACTGGTTTCTTGTAACAGGGACAATGATTTCCCAAGCAGGGACAGGTGCTGCAGAGAGATCTCCCAGATTAAGCTCATTAATGGTTTATTAATGCTGGTTCAGATATATATTTATCCAAATTATGATCTCTGGAGGATTATTCTGCCTCAGACCCTTCATCTCCTGGGCTTTGGGTCTGAGTTCTGCTCACCTCCCACCCCTCCACCTGCCCCAGATAAATTGCTACCACAGGTATTTCCAGCATAACACCTGATCCTCTAATTCCTTTCTGGGGGAATTTGGTTTATTTGGAAAAAAAGATTATTCTTATTGCTCTGAAACCAGCTCAGCATTTCTAAGTTCAGGTGCACAACTTGCAAATTAGAAGTTTTTTACCTCCCTTCTGATGTGCTGAGCCTAAAAACAGCTCCTCACAGTCTGCCAGGGCTCGATGGACTGAATTCTGTGAACCAGCAGCTCCCCACGGGAGTTTAATTTCAGCCCTTGCAGTGGGTCCTGGCATTGATTCCCTCCATTGTTGGAGAGAATTTCCCTGGGACAAGGACTAAGGTGGTTATTTATGTTTTAATCCTTGAGCTTTAATTCTGAACAACATTCCCAGAGATGCATTTGCAAACAAAGGAAAGGGAAAAAAAATCTCTCCAAAAATGAAACATTTTGCAGCTTAATGCTTTAATGTGATTTTTAATTTTAAAAAATAATAACTGCCAAGACTTTGAGAAGTCCTAAATTATTCAGATTATGAACCATTCTCTAAGTGTTAGAAAATACAGATACCTAATACAAGGCCCTGGCTTTTGTAGGACACTTCCACCTTTTATGAAGCATCTGGCCAGAGCTGACAGCAGAAATAGGAGACAGAGAGGGCTGGATATTAGTTTTTATTAAATCTGTCAATTTCTAAGTAATTAAGGGAGCATTTGATAGAAACTGTACTTCTAAATCAAGCTTTAATCTCCATTATTTTTGCCAAAATGGTTTCTTAGCAGATCTTTATGCCTAAAAGCACCCCTGGGCATTTGCTCCCCATCTGTGGGACGCTGGAGGAGCTCGTGGCCTTCAGCTCTGCTTTTGGCTGCTCCCACCTCATCACCCAGAGAGAAAAACATTCTGATAGATGGCAGTACCAATAAAAAGGTTAATATTTTTAAAAGCTAGATGGATCTTTGTTTAGCTGCCACTTTGTGGCAGTCCTGCAGCTCTGTCAGGAGGAGTTTGCCAGTCCCTGGGTTGACTAATTGGTCTCTGAGCTATCCTTTGCAAGGAGGGCCATGCATCAACCTCTGCTTGACAAATTGTATGAAAAAAGTAAATTAAAAATAAAAAATCACAAACAAAGCCAAGGAAATTGAGAAGTTAATTCTCAGCTATGTCTGAATGTTCTGGTGAAATGGAATTTTACTGAGATCTGACCTGCCTTGAGTCACAGGAAAAATTAATTAATTAGATTGTCTTATGAAAGGATTGTGATTTCTGCAGATGTGATCTGGCAAGAGCTGTTAAGCTTATATTCAAAAAAAAAACAATTTTGATGATTTTTATGGGCTACTTTGAATTTTAAGTTAGGGATTCAGATAAGGTCAAGTTGTAGGAACTACCACAGATGGTCTCACTGATGCCACAGACCAATGTCTTGGAGGAAATGAGAAGCTGTGGTTACCCCTGGATCCCTGGAAGTGTCCAAGGCCAGCTTGAGGGTCCCTTCCAACCAAACCATTCTGTTATTCTATGAAATCAGGAGGAGAGGACTGGGGGCTTTTTTGAAGCCCTGCTACATGGTATAATTAGGTGGGAATTCAATTAATTACTCTCGACTTGCTAACCCTTTTATACCACCAATCAACATCCCCCTCTTTCCCAGAGCTTCCAGCATCACAGACACTCTAAATCTTTGTAAGAGATTCCAAAACAGCAAAGAATTCAGATTCATCCACTAATATTTGAGGGTGCTGGGCTTGCCACAGAAATTCAGGTTGGGAGAAACCCCTCCAGGCTCATTGAATCCAATCTAACCCAGCCCTGCCAAGGCCAGCATGAGCCGTGTCCCCAAGTGCCACATCCAGGTGTTTTTTAAACACTTCCAGGGATGTGATTCCACCCCCCTGGCCAGTCTGTTCCAGTGTCTGAGCACCCTTTAAATCATTATTTCCCTGTGAATTGTCTTAAAAGCCTGTGCTGTCAATATCCCACAAAAACTCTGATATAAACCCTCAGGAAAATGATGTGGAGAAGGGAGCCCTAACACAGCAATCTAATTGCTGGGATGTTTATGCGTCAGCAGAAAACAAAACACATTTAGGGCGATGATAAACTTCATCTCTGCTGTCTGTGTGGCTCATCTGGAGGAGGCAGTTCATCCTTGTCTGGCAAATATGGCAATTACTGTCCCAGTCCCATTACAGGCCTGGCCACTGGGTCAGGCAACTTGTCTTGTGAAATCTGCATCCTGATGGAGAAAATGGAGCTTAAAGCTGAGCGAGGCGAAAGCCGTCTGCAATAAAAATAATAATAATAATAAAAACTTTTCACTTCACATAAAGCTTGTGTGCCTAGCTAAGCTCTTTTCAGCCCAGGCTGACAATTATGGTTGGAACTATTTGGTGACTACTTACAAATTCATGGAATTGAAAGCTAAAATAGACCGGCGTGATTGTCTAATGCGATCTGCATAACTCAGGTCACAGAGCTCCTCGGGGAGATGTCTGCTCTGAGCCCTCAGCTCAGCAATATTTCATATCTTTTAGGAAAACAAACTGGCTGAGCTAAATGTTCCCAGGGATTCAGAACATGCTTTTCTAAACATCCCCCATTAGTGCCAGGCAATCCCACCAGTCCCGCAGCTCCACAGCATCCTTGGGAGCTGCAAATAGGATCTAACTCTTGCTGTGCATAGAGAGGGGGGGAAAAAAATGCCTGATCCAGATTTATCCCACCTCCCTTCGTAAGGAATGGGCAGAAATAGTCCTGGGTGGGGTTTGTGTCCATTTCAGAGATGCTTTGGCTGCATGGAGGGATTTGGAGATTAAATAAATGCTGCAGATGTGGGTCTTTGGCCAGGGAGGGATTTGAGCAGGGCTCCTACCTGGCTTGTATTCCCTCCTTCACAGACTATTTCTGTTTCCAAAGGTATAAATGAGATCTTCATACAGGGAAGGATGCTTGGAGTTGCTGATTCAGGGAGTGGTGGCTGAAACAAGAAAAAAACAATTATAAAACCTCACTTTCCCTTCACCGCCTTTTGGGACAAACACCTATAAAACCTGGAGAAGATCAAGGATCAGGGGCACGAACTCTTGTGTTTTCCTGAAACACGAGCCAAAAACGTGATATTGTAACTCCTGGCATTAAAGCAGGACATCCACAGCTCTGCTTAAGTAAAATGGCAGGCAGCAGGAAGGAAACCCTCCTCCTCACCTATTATTTTGGTGAGAGTTGAATCTGATCCTCATCTGGCTTGATAATGCATTCCTAATTTCCTGCTCTCTGTAAGTGCTGAGGAAACCACTCTCCTGCCTGTGCAGGTGAGGGCTTTTCTCCACGCCTGCTGTTGGGTTAATAAACCAGAGGCAGGGATTGCTGCTTCAGGAAGAGGCAGGCTGTAATCCTGGGGAAGCAGAGGTGAAATTGCTCCTTCAGGACATCCATTATTGCCACCAGGCTGCACCCGTGTGGGCAGGAGAGAGACAGACAGACAGATGTCACAGATCCGTAGCAGGCCGGGAAAAGCTGTGGTTATAATTTTATGGTTCAGCGGTGTGAAATGGAATCTGATAAATAAAAGAAATGTTCCCCACAGCCCCTTTGCTGTGCTGTAGAAACCTGACAGGGCTTAAAAATGCCGTGAGCTGGCTGCCAGGCTGGGGGTGTGAATGGCTGAGGAGGAGCAGGATTCGGGATCAGCTCCTCTGCTGATCCCATGGGTGCCATGAGCCCAGATGATGCCGAAATGATTTTTACCTTTTCTATACCTTTACACAGTTCTGTGTTCTGTGAGTGTCCTGCAGGCCCTGAGACCGAACAGCCCAGAACTGCAGAGCCAGGGACACCAAACATTCCATTATCTTGAGAAGCCAAGGTCCCCTGGTAGGACAGATTCTGTGAACTCGAGGTCAGCCCAGCCCAGCCCCATTACTGGGCTCCCTTGTTAGATCTGCTGATGTGTAAGGTCTGTAACTTTTGTGTGTGACTGACTGGGTGTGTGTATTGTGTCACCTGGGTGAAGTGATGCATCAAACAAGATCCTAATTAAATACTGAGGTAATGACCCCCAACCCTCTAACCGTGCCCAGCCCTGTTTTTCCTAAGACCAGGAAAAAGGCATTACAGAAGGCTGGAAGGAGGCCACAGCCAGTGCCCAGGCCCAGGAGAAGGGATATCAGCTCTCTCAGCTACACTTCAGAGGCTTTCCTAGCCAGGCCACGTGTGGCCACAGAGTGTTCAGACAGTAGCCAGACTGCTTTAATAAAACCGGGTTCACTTCTTGTGCCAATGAAAGGATGAGTGTGTTTGACCTTCAGGCAGCCACAACAGTGCTAGGCCTGGATTTCTGCTCATCCCTGATGCTTTTAATTCCCTGTCTCCTTCCCGAAAGGGTCTGACGAGTGCAGGTGAAAAGTACTTCCCTTCTTGTGAGTGTGTTTGCCTTGGCTGGAGAAAAGGAGTAAAGAGCAGCAATGATATTGTCCCCACTGCCACTGAGATGGAGAGGTCAAGTGCCCTGAGGTCTGCAAGGAGACCCTAAACTCTTAGAAGCCACAAGCTTCTTTTTGGGATGAGGGTCAGACATGGATAAATTGGTTCAGGAGGGTCAGCCGAGTGTCCTGCCAAGAGGCAGAGATATCACTGTTTGTGAGCCAGCCCTGCAGGGAGGTGCTGGGGCTGCCCCAGTGAGGAACCTTTGCTCTCCCAGCTGCTGGAGGTGAAGAGGAGGAGAGAGTCCTTTGAGCTGCACGGGAGGAGGAGAGAATCCTTTGGGCTGTCTAGTGTTTCAGAGGTGCTCTCTGAGCACCCGGCAGCGCTCCTTGCTCTCATTTCTGTCCCCTTGCAGTACATGCCAAGCACGGCTCCCTCCTTTGTGCCCGGGGACAAAAGGGTATTTGGGGGCTGTATTATTTGGGTTTTTGGTTTTGTGTGTGAGCGCTGTGAAATGCACCTGAGCAAATCCCCCCAGCCCAAAGGCTTTTGTGAGGGGTGCCCACAAGGGAGGCAGGTGAAACCAGAGCCCCGGAGCCTTTGATCTTTGAGGTGGAGGGCTCCTTTAAGGTGCCTTAGCCGGCTAATCCCGCTCTCTTTCAGGGTGCCAGTTTGGGAACCACCTGGATGGAGCTGGCAAGGGCTCTGCGGGGTCTCTTGGGCCCCTGTGCTTTGTGCACAGGCCAGCTGGCACTGTTTGCCTTGTAACCATCCAAGAACACCATCCCCAGCCCCTGTCCCTGCCCCCCTGGACAGCGTTTTGTGAACTCAGGACTTGGCAGCAAGGAGCTGAAATGGGATCTCCCTGCTCCATACGGCACCAGAGCTGCACCTTAAACCAGATTTGAATGGTTCTCTGCAGGGACAAAAGTTCTGTTTCTCTGCAGAGCCTCATGCCAGCTGTTTTTCCTCCACCCCCCAAGAAATCTGGGCGCCGGGTCTGTGGTTCCATAAAAAGAAAGGTGCAGTGGGAGTCTCGTCTTTCTGCTTTGGCTGGAGGGAAATGTGAAAAAATTCACCAGGGTACAAATGAAACTAATTGGGGAAATAAGAACCTCATGTGCTGCTGCACAAGCCTGGGGAAAGTGCAGAGGCCTAAATTTGGGGTTATTACCCAGAGTCAGGGGATCTTTAGAGCTCCACAGGTTTTTTCAGTGCCCAGGTTGATCCAGTCTAACTTGGGGCTCTTCACCAAGGATTTTGGGTATAAAGCTGCAATAAACCGGTTAATGCAAGGCTCTTCTGAGGGTGACTTTGCATACCTGAGACCTGAGTTATCCTACATCTAAAATGCTGAGGAATGTATTCATGATTTAGGAGCATCCAGCCCCCTGCTCTAAGGATTCCTGAGGGCTAGAAAGAGTTATATCAAGGAATATGAAATAAACCCAAAGCTCCTGATTTGGACCAAATGGCAGCTGGGCAGCATGAATTTATGAAAAACAGGACATTTTTCCATCTGTGAGGAAACAGGTGATCCATTCTTGAAGGAAGTAATGAAGTTTTCTTTGTGGATGCCTTGCCTTTACCTTCCCACACGGCTCTTGAGACAACACCACAGCCTCTTCCCCTTAAAAAAAATGTCCCAAAACCTAAAAATAGCATGAAGAGATCTCTGAAATGGCTCAACACTTGGCAGCTCTCAAAGAGCCTGAGGGTTTTCCTAGTAGTATTCTCCAGGGATCAATATTGGGCCCAGATCTATTGAAAACTTTCATGAATGAATTGAATGAATCCCACAGATGAAATATTCAGTGGAACAACGATGAGCTCAGCATTAACCACAAGCAGGGCAAGGCACTTGGGTGACTTTGGCTCCTTCAGACAAAACAAACACAAACTTTGCTGTCTCACAGGAAGGAATTTGGGTCAGGCTGGGAAGTGGGAGACTTGTCCTAGAAAGCAGTGACTGAAATGGATGAGGGGCTCGTTTTTTTCACATCTTTCCAAAGGGTTTTTCCTTGTCTGGCCTGTTGTAGAAACAGGCTGACATCACCCTGCACCCTTGGAGGAGTGCAGGAGACTGGGAGAGCTGTGGCCAGAAAGGAAAAAAAAGGACTAAAGACCCACAAAAATTATTTGTAGAAACTGGGAAGGTCCTCACAGTGTTTGAAGGCATCTCAGTGTTAATTTATCAGTAGGAAGATGGAGGAAAGATTTGATCAGGATCTCTGAGCATCTTCACAGAGTGAAAACAGCAGGTTAAAGGGCTTTACAACCTGGAAAAGAAAACCAAAACATAGATCTGTGGTAGGAAGCAAAAGCCTGGTGAATTCACTTTTTATGGTGTGAGTGATTAACTGCTGGGACAAGCTGCCATTTGGAGGATTCTCCCTTTCCTGGTATGTTCACATCTTAATGGGAGGCCTTTCTAAGGCAAGATGCTTTAGCTAAACCCAGATTATTTGGCTCAGCCTAAGAGTAGATGGAGAGTGGCCTGTGATTGCAGGAGGTGAGGACAGATGATGTAGTGGTCCCTTCTGACCCTAAAAGTTATGCATTTATATGATCCCTGAATTAAATATCCTTGAGCTTTTATTTTATGGCAAGATGAATGCCTGGGAAGGCCGGGAAAACACATGGAGTGCTTGCTGCACGAGGCTGTGCACTTCACCCACTGAAAAATGGGCCCTGGGATGGAGCAGCCCTCCCTGCACTCAGGAGGAATTCTGCATTTCAAGCCCCTTTTGTGAGTTAAAATCACAGAGAGAGGGAGCTGAGTTTTGCTGAGATCTTCTTCCCTCTAATTCATTATAATTCATTCTAATTTCAAAACAAACAGCAGGGATATCCAAAGACAAATGGATGTGCCCCAAAACAGTAGCCTGCATCTCTGCCTGGCTGCTGCCTCATTTGGCAGCACTAATTACCCCCCAAATCTTGAGGGCTCCCACAGCTGAGGAGGGAGTACTGTCTGCTTTTATCTCCTTTCATAATCCAAGATGTAAATTTAAGGGCTTGGGAAGAGTCTGCTGCACATTTTCTCCCTGGATCTTGCTGGATGGTGCATCCCACCAGCACAAGGCAGGGAAATTTTTTAATTTCCTTGTAAAAATCAGAGTTCACCACTCTCAGAGTTCACTCAAGAGAGTGAAGCCCTCAGGAAGGCAGCTGGTGCTGAGGCAGAGGTGCTGTGATAGCCCTGAAAGCCCCAATTTTGGGTTGGCTTAGCACGTGTTTGCTCAGGAACAGCTGCGAGCGAATCTTATCACAGCTCTCCCTGCCTCACATCTGGAGATTTTGGGCTGCAGATTAACCAGTGTGACCTCAGAACTCCTCGGCTGATGTTATCGCTCTGATTGATGCTGCCTGTGGAGCTCCTGACAGATTTGAGGGCTCTGCATGGAGAATGAGGTGTAAAAGGACAGGAGGCAGTGAGGAGAGGAGGGGATTTGGAGCAGGGTGTGTGTGAGGGGGTCTGGGAGCAATCCCAGTGCTACATTTTGTGGCAAGAAATGGGGGCTCTGGGGAGCTGTGTGAAGATCAGTGCTGCTGCATCGAGATTTATGAGTTACCTGCCGCTGATAAAACAATCACAGGTCAATCTGATGCCTTGAGTTTGTCACCTGGGATGAGCCTGAGGGATGTGCTGTGCCTCCAGCTGAGAGGTGACACCCTGCTAAAGACAGCGATTTAATAGTTTTTGGTGAGATCAGGGGCCTCAGAGAGGGGACAAGACGGTGAAGGCTACAAAGAGATGACCTCAGCTGCCCTGTAGCCTCTCCTTTTGCCCAACATTTGGCTAAAAAGGGTAAATAAATAGTTAAAAGAAAAAGGATGAGCAGAGTGGCTGAGGGAGATGGGAAGGGGCTCAGCCTGGAGAAAAGGAGGCTCGGGGGGACCTTGTGGCTCTGCACAAGTCCCTGACAGGAGGGAGCTCAGGGGGGATTTGGGATCTGATCCCAGGGAATAGGGACAGGGGGAGAGGGAATGGCCTCAGGCTGGGCCAGGAGAGGTTTAGGTTGGAGATTGGGAAATTTTCTTCATGGAAAGGGTGGTCAGGCCTTGGAACAGCTGCCCAGGGCAGTGGTGGAACCACCATCCCTGGAAGTGCTCCAAAGTCATGGGGATGTGGCACCTGGGGACATGGTCAGTGGTGGCCTTGGCAGGGCTGGGTTGGACTCAATGATCTTGGAGGGTTTTCCCAAACTTGATGACTCTGAGGTCAGAGCTCTGGGATGGTCTCCATTTGGGAGGTGACTGAAGAAGCAGGAGCTTCTCAGCTTTGGAGGAGGTGAGCTGGGGCACGTGGAGAGATTGGCAAACCTGGCAATGGCAGGAGGGGATGGATTGGAACTGACTGTTCAACACCTTTGCAAATACAAGAATTACAGGGCATGAAATTAAACTGTTGAAAAATCAAGTCCAGAACAAATGAAAGGAGGTGATTCCTTCAAGCAGTGGGCTCTGGATCTGTGAAAATCCCTGGCAAAGCATGCTGTGGGTGCAAAAATCAATGCAATTTCAAGGATAAACCAAAAAAGAAAAGAAAAAAAAAAGAGCTCTTTGGGTTATGATGGAGAGACAGAGAAGATGCAGAAGCTCCCCTGAATGAAAATAACCAAAAGCTGGGCAGCTGCTGGGGACATAAATGTGTTTACCCTGGTTTTATGCTTTCCTTATAGGCCGCGGCTGAAGGAACTGGGATCTGTGGGGTGTTGGTCCCAGGCAGTGCAGCTGCTCCTGTGTGGAATTGTGGGGGATTAAAAATCTGATTCTAACTGAAAAAAGGGCATTTATCAAAATGCCACATTGCAGGAATTTATCAAAGTTCCTGCAGCCTGCTGGAGAAGACAGGGATTGAATCTTGCACAAGGGAGTTTGACCAACACAGGACCTGCCTGGGTCAGGACTGGTGGTGCCAGAAATCTGGGAGAGGGTCAGGGTTCCTGGGGAGAGAGAGGAGGCAAAATTCCTCCAGGCAGTTGGTGAGGATGAGGATGAAACTTCACATCCCAGGGAGATATTAAATGTGTAAAGATGGAATTTGCAGTGGTGACAGAATTGAATTGATGGGAAGGGACACAACAGGACACCTAAGAGAGCTGCTGAGGAGAATTAATCTGTGGGAAGGTGCTCACTGATAACTGAGGATCCCTTCCCATGATGGGAGTGATGGAACCAGATGATCTTTAAGGCCCCTTCCAAGCCAAGTCTTTCTCTGATTCTGTGGTGGGAACAACTGGAGAGAGAGTGGAGCAGCATGAGCTGGAAAGCACCATCACCAGCAGAAACAACTCCTAACTCCTCCCTGCGTGTTCCAACTCTTCAAGCCTCCACCACGAGCCTTCAAGGGATGCTGGACTTTGACAAACCCATTGCAGTGGCATGAATTTCTTCTCAGATCCCAATTAAATCTATATATAGGCATTTTGGAGCCTGGCTAACAATCTCTCCCTTGCTCAGCAGCCACGCTCCAGTGGCCACCCAGGCACCAGCTCTCATTAAGCCTGGGCTGGCCCTGCTTTAATTGTGACACGAGGCTCTTTTTGTGAAGGCTTTTGAACACAAATGTTTAGCCAAACCTCATTTGTTTCACAGTTTACAGAGTGAAACATTTGACCAGGGGATCAAGATTTAGTGTAAACAAGGCAGGGGAGATGTGAAGGTACCTGGATGAGAAGCAGGGAATGCTGCAGGCAGAGGAAGTTGGCCAGAGCTGATGGTTTTAGGGCGGGGAAGAAGGTGGTTGGTTTCATCAGGTTTGGGCAAAATCACTTCTCTCTCCTTCCACACCTCTGCGGTGAACTGTGACTTTTACACGGAGATTTTAAAATTTCCCTGCCTTGTGATGTTGGGATGCACCATTGCTATCCCAGCTGAGGAAGGGTTTTGCCTCCTTGGTAAGGGGAAAATGGGTAAATTCAGAGAAAATCTGAACTGAAACCTCTGAGTGTGTGAAACACTCTTCAACCTCCAGGCTGCCAACCAAGCTCCCAGCAAGAAGCTGTGCCCCCTGCTCCTGCTGGAGTGGTGTTTTTGGGAGGACAATCACTACAGAGAGGAGGAATTTTGTGAAGAAGGGACAGCATGGGCTGGAGGCTGAGCAGTTGTAAAGGGAGAACTGTGAGCTTGCCAGATCTTCCAGAAAAGAACTGAGATAATTTTTGTTATCTGTCTGTTCCCTTGTAAACACAGCCAGAACAGAGAGCAGGGATGAGGTTGGTGTGAGGGCTGTGTGACAGAGCAGATGGGAAAGGCTCTGATTCAAACACAACCCCTGGCACCACACAAGGGCTTCGGAGTTGGAATGGTTTTCTAGCTCTGGAACACAGAGGGTTTCCTATACCACTCTGTAAGACATTAAAGAAAATATATTTCGTATTGTGACTGGTGATTCTGGTGCTGCAATTAGGAAGAGGGGAGGCCTGAACTTATTTGGGGATTGTTCTCAGTGGCAAAATCTGAGGAAGAGCAGAAAATGAAGTGTGGCATTGATGTGGGAGTCCACTGTACATTACAGTGTACACTGTACATTGTAAATGTCTCCACCTGACCTGGCTGTCCAGGCTCCTTTATATTCAGTGAACAGATACAGGCACAGCCTGGGTGTGATTTATCTCAGCCCTGCTTGACATCTAAACCAGAGAGCAGACAAATCCTGCCCTGCAAAAGGCCTCTCCTTCAATGGGTTTTGAGCTTAGAATCAGACTCTGATGTTGCAGAGTTTACTGAGAAAGCAAAGCCCTCACTTTTCACACCTCGACAGAGCTCTTCCCTAAAAGCTGCCGGACTGACAGACTTGATGGGTCAGAAATGAAGCCCAGCATGGACGACACAGAAAAACCCTGATTTGGGGGGGATTCTGAGACAGCTGCAGGGCAGGGTCCTGCCAAGGGATTTATGAAGAGAGGAATGCACTGCAAGGTGTGCAAAACAAACTTCACTGCTGTAGGGGCAGCAATCTCATCCTGAGAGCCTCTGATGGGAGCTGCCATGGCTCAGCCTCACCCCAGAGTTTCCTGGAGCTGCTGCTGATGCTGTGGGCATCAAATCTTTCTATTCCTCTTCTTGTTGTACCTCTGTTGGTGTGAGTGTGGTGTGGTTGTTTGTAGCTGGGGATTTGTGCCAGGGTGGAGAAATCTCTCACCAAAGGTGCCCAGAACAGCCCAGAACGGAGAGAGGAGGAGGAGCAGCAAACACTCAACTGGAGGCAGGGGGCCCTTGGTGAACAAGGATATTTGATCAGGTAATTTATCCTGCCACACAGCAGGACACTGACCCCCACTTTAATTATTGTGTCATTTGTCCTTGACAGCTACTGCTGCTTCCAATTAACGCTCTTAATTAAAGCCCCCAGTTTTCTAGGGATGCAAGCCTGGCTTTACTGGGAGGAGGGCTACAATGAAGAGGCAGAGCTTGGGGGTGTCTGATGAGAAGTGACATTCCTGTCCCTGTGGGACTCGTGAGTTATTTGCTTCTCCTGTAGGAGTGGCAGGCTGGAATCAAAGCCAGATCCTCCTCTCCATCCCCACAGGAGCAGCTCCTCTCCAGCCTGGCATCTCACTGTGTGTGAGTCCTCCTGTTCCTCACCAGGACAATGTCCTTCAGCTCCCTGGGCTTTGCTTTTCTCTGCTCCTGCTCTTTTACTGGGTCAGGTAATAAGGCCCAGGGTATCAAACATGACAGAGGAAATCCAAGGCTCTTTGTCCCTAATTCAGGCCAAAATAAAATCAGCATCTTGGGATGCTTTACAGGGGATTGAACACCCTCACTGACTGTTAAAGGTGCAGAAATCCTTCAACCAGTGGTTCTTTCAGGCTTTTTTTTTTGCCTTCCTCTATTTAATAAACTGTATTATCATGATCACCCTATTCAGGGCTTTGAAATCAAATAAGCTCCACTCTTAATCTTCCTGCAGTTTTTCGAGGCTGGCTGAGCCTCGAAAGATAGCAGCATTCACAGAAGCCACATGGCTTGACAGAGCCACTGTTCAGTGTTTTGGAAATGTATCTTTTGACTGTTGGGAAGGAAATTGGCTACTTAAGATGCCTTTTTGTACATTTAAATTAACTTAGTCCACCAGACTGAATAAATCCTGCTGCTGTATTAACATCCAATTATACCAGCAGAGATTGAGCAATGATTCAGGTTTTGACCAGAATGTTGGCAGTTTAAGGGGGGAAAAGAAGTAGTGTATATTGAAACAAAAAAGTCAAAAACGGGAGCCAGAAAATTATGACTGAGAACATAGCAGGAGCTTTTGTGAATATATAATGGCAGAGGCAGGAGCCAAATTTCTAACAGGATTAGCTGTTACTGTCTATCAGGTCCAAAAATCTCAATCATTTTGTTTTAAATTACTTTTTGTAACACATTCATGTAGAAGTAGGGAGGGGAAGGGAGGCTGGGAGTTGGAGAACCTGCAGTTTGGAATTTAGGCAGGATCAGAGGTGAGATGGTGTGTGAAACACAATGGAGGAGCAGTTGAGCTCTGAACCATCCAGCACTTTGCAGATTTTGCCGGATTTTTAAGACGTCCTTTTGAGCCAGAAACTCGTGAGGGAATTCTTTGGGGATCAGTGAATGGAAGTGTTGATGAAGTGAAATACCTCCTCAAATCCTGCTGCAGCCATGGCAGCTGGGCCTGCTCATTGTTCCCTTTTTGCCCCTGAGAAGGACATGGGATTCACCTTCCCCTTGTCCAGCCCTGGCTCTGGGATTGCATCTCACTCTGGGTCAGAGATCTTCTGTCCCTCTGCTCTGCTGTGGACAGATCTTTGGAAGCTCAGCAGGTCCTGGATGTCCACCAGGTGTGTGGACAGGCATCTGCAGGGACCTCACCTCAACATCCTCAATATTCCAATGAACCCAAAGCCTAAATATGTTGTATTTAATGACCTGGTGTTCACTGAGCAGGTGAACCTGAGCTTCCTCCTTGAGCCTGCTCAGATAAACCCACACCTTCAGAGACACTGAGAGCTCCTCCTGCTGCTGCTGAGACCCCACTCTCAGCTTCAGCTCTCCTTGATAAAATGGGGAGATGTGGGGATGGAATCAGGGAATAACTTGAGTTGGAAGGGACCTGTGAGGGTCATCCAGCCCAGCTCCTGGCCCTGCTCCGACACCCCAGCAATCCCACTGTGCATCTCTGGGAGCATTGTCCAATCACTCCTGGAGCTCTGGCAGCCTCGGGAATGTGCCCATTCCCTGAGGAACTTGGGCAGTGCCCCAGTACCCTCTGGGGAAGAACCTTTTCCTAATATAATATATTTTCATAATATATGGGATATAAGCCCTGAGAACAACAGCAGGTTGTTCTTACATCCATATATTGCTCTGGCACAGTGAGCCCAAAACATCAGTGAAGCTGTGACCACAGCAGGAACATAAATTGGAATATAAATCTGAACTGGTCCCTAGTACCCCAAAGTGAAGAAAATTTTCCTTTCCTAATCCTGCTAAATCCTGGTTATATCTGGACAAAATTCTCAGACACATGGTGGATTCTTGGGGTTCTCCTGTGCAGAACTAAGAACTGAACTTCAGTGATCCTCATGGGTCCCTTCTGACTCAGGATTTTCCAGGATTCTGTCATATTTGCTGCAAAATGTTGAATCCGGGTTCCACTCCCAAGAAGGACCAGGAGTAGGGACCCTCACCAAGGTTGGAAAATAACCTTGAAGAGTTTGTCGGGCTTTCCAAGGATGGAGAAAGGGTGGAAGGAGTGACCACAGCCTGGTTTGCCATGGGGATTTCCACCTTCAGCACTGCCTGGTCCCTTCATCCCAGTGAACTATGGCAAGGCTCTGTAACTGGGAGGCTGCTTGGACTCCCCTTTTCCTGATATTTTAGTGGCAGCACAAAAAGCTGTTCCCTGGAGGGACACAGTCAGCTCTCAAACCCTTCATCCTGGAAAGCTGAGCTGAATTAATTACAGTTGATGTTCCAAAAAAGGAAAATAAGACCTCTGATGTGCTTTATTTGCTTGATGTTCTTCCTCTTTTCAGCAGACGACCCTTAGGTGGCTTTTCTTTCAGACACAGCTCCTTTGTTTTTTGTGGTTTCTTTCTGCATTAATTGGAAGGTCTGACACTTCCAGCCCAAGACATTTATCAGCGTGCTACAGTTTTAATTAATCTCACAATAAAGCTTCTGGAGGTGAACTCGTAAAAGGACTTTTAGGGCAGGAATAATGCAGACGGTGACACGGGACACACTCTGGGATTGGCAGGATTTGGGAAGCTCGTGGCACATCCCTGTGGTCTCTGGGAGAGCAGCACAAGCCAGGGGTGCTCCTAAAAACAACACAAACCCCACAAAATGTACCCAAACACACAGGAGAGAAAACATTTATGCAAAAATGAAGATCTGGGATGCCAGAAGGCTCCTCCTGCTACTGGAATGACCTTGGCTATCCTTTGATGGCTAATTAACTAATAAGAATAAAAACTACAGAGACCACCTTTTAGCTACTATTTTAATAGCAATTTGCCAAGAAATAGCAAATTTGAGTCCTCTAGGACTTCTTTCTTGTACCTATATCAGAGCTACAGGTGGATTTTGATTCTAAGCATTCAAGTCCAGCATCACCAGGTGTTGGAAAAGTTCATGTTCTGATCTAAACTTCTTAACCAAAGCTCACTTCTGTCAGACAGGTGTAAACTGACTCAGAAATGAGGTTGGATGGAATTCTAGAGCTAATGAGGATAAATCAAGCAGCACCATATGTCAAACTGAGAGTGGTTTGGGTGGGAACTGCAGAGCCAAACCCAACTGTGCTCACAAAATTCTAATTACCAGGTGGGAATTGCATCTGGATTGAGGAATGGCAGATTTAGAGTCTTTCAAAACTAAATTATCTGCTTCTTCTTCGAGTGCTCTGGTGGCCACAGCGCAGACATGGCCAAGCTTGATGCGATTGAGATAAAATAACTCACAATGTATTTTTCTTGGGTGGAACTAAGAGGTGGGAATGGCTGACGTAATAAATTATAATCCAAACACATCTTGGTATCTTCTTGTAAAAAATTCTATGTCTTTTTGGAATTTGGGTTCAACAAGTTTAACCAGGTGAAACCCTGAGGCATGAAATTTATAATTCATGGACAGGTGATACCTTCTTGATCAGAAGCTTAAGGAGGGTGGAACAACCTCATTCATGGGCAAACCATCTTAATTTTTAAACTTCTTAAAAGAATCATAGAATCTTGGAAGAGACCTTTGAGATCATCGAATCCAACCATTTAACTCATCACTGTCAAGGGCCACCATAATCAGAGAAGTCTGAATGATTCTGTCTGTGTTTTGTTTTTATAACTTTTGTTGCTCTGTGGTCAGTTCTGATTATGGTTTTATGCTCATGGCAATAGATTCAGTTTGAGAAAAGTGAGTTTGTGTCGGTTTTTGTTTGAATTTTTTCCCCCACGTTCTCACTTTTTCATTAAAGGCTTTCAGTAGCCACAGCTGTTTTCTCTGGGCGACTTGGCATAGGCAGTGGTGCAATGGTAAATAAACCCCACCGTGTTTCTACCTGAAATTTTCTAAAGCTTCTGCCACTTGCCAGAGGCAAGGCTGCATATTTTCAGCTTTTGCTTAAAGACTATCAGCTGCCATGTGGGATTTGTGGGTAAGGGTGAGAAAAACAATTTCTGATACAAGCAGAAAAGGTCTTTATACAGAGCTGGAATTTTGCCTGATATATATTTATATTAAAAAAAATAAAATTAAAAGCCAGTTCTTGGTTCATTTACAGACACAATCAGGATGGATCTTAGTCTGTCACTTCACAGCTTAAACTCTCCTGAATGTTGTGCCAAGTAAAAAAAAAATAGTCCCTGGGATCCAGGTGTATTCCCTCATCATTTGTCAGGAGTAACTGTTGTGCAGTTTAGAGCTGGCAGCTCTCAGTGGTGTTTCATCAGGATAATACCACACTCTGGCATCTGAGGGAATAAACTCTCCCTGCTGATGGGAACTGGGGTGAAGACACCAGCAATTGACTGGATATTACAGAGGCTCTCTGAAGCTTATTCAATGTGAAAGGGACTAGCAGGTCATTGGGCCCAAATTGTGTGTTTGGCTTCAAAAGCTGAGAGGGGCTTAGGAAACCTAAGAGGAATCAAAAGCGCTGGTTGGTGAGACAGGAGGTCAGGCTGGGCAGTCCCTTCAGCCTTTGAAACCTCTCGCTGAAATACTTTAATTAAAAAGGAAAAATAAAAGAAAAATAGATGACAAAATGCGGTGTTTTGGCAGTACATGGGTGTTTCAGGTCCTGCTCCTAATGCCTTCTGAGCTGCAAAAGCGGGGCTGCAGCAGGAAAATATCCAGTCTGGTGGCCTTTGTCCTTTTTGTCCTTTGTCCTTTTCCTGCTGGGAGCAACCTCTCCAGGGGTGGGAAAGTGATGGTTGGAAAGATGAACGGGCAAAGGGGAATGGAGCTGAAGTTTTCCTGGGACCAGCATGGTGGTGGCAGTGGGGATTGGTGGTGCAGGAGGTCATGGGAGGGAGACAAAGACGTCAGTTCTTACAGGAAACCATAAAGAAACAGAGACCAAAATCAGAGAGATTAATGAGATCCAGGGAGCTTAACTTGCTGCAGAAGATCTGTTGTCCAGTTGAAATGAATTAATTTAATTTCCAGGTACCACGACCCCACAGCCTGCCTGATTGCTGGGAAATCCTGGAAGTGAAGGATGGCAATGGATGGAGGGCCATGGGGAGAGGGAAAGGGGACATGGAGCAGGACGTGGACAGGGACTTCACCAGGCTCTGCTTGGATGTCCCTGAGGGAGCACAGGCAGCAGGGGAAGGGGACAGGGAGGGTGGCACCTCCATCAAGCCATTCTGAGCCGTGTGAGAAGCCTGATGGGTTGTCCCCTTTCCTCCTGCAGCTCACCAGGGTGCCCGTGGAGTCGTGCAGCCAGTACCAGACATGCAGCGAGTGCCTGGGCTCGGGAGACCCCCACTGTGGATGGTGTGTCCTTCACAACACGTGAGTACCTGCTGGCTTTGTCACCATCCCTGCCTGCTCCCCATGCTGACACAGAGAGGGGCAAAATGCTGGCTCTGTACCTGGCTGAGCCAGGCACCTCCAAAAAATCTCTGGGATTTGCTGGGGAGAGACTTTGGTTAATTAGGTAGGGTTTTTTCTGGAAGAGAAGGGGAAAGAAGGGTGGCCAGAGCTTCTCCGGCACTTGATCCACAGTTTGCTGACTGCACCAGGAAAGCAACCTGATGTGCTTTGAATCCAACCTTCCAGCAGCACTTTTCTGAGTGACATTTTCCTGGTGCTTTCCATTCCTTAAGGGAATTTAACTCTGACCAGTAGCCCTTGTCTCAGCACTTCCAGCTTTCCACTGCTGACCTGAACCTCTCCTCTTCTGGACTTGTTGAGATCTCCCTTGCCTTTAGAGAGGAACCAGATCCCTGTAAACAACATGGGATCCACTCCAAGGTAGTTTTCATTGTGACTTTATGGTTTAACAGGCCAAGCAGGGACCTCATTCCACTCTCCCATTATTTTGTGTTAATGGTTTATCCGCTGCCTCACAGGCAGTACTGGATCCAGGTGCCCTCAGCACTGGGATATCAGTTCATTGGCTTGTTTTTCCTGATCAATGATGCTGTTGATGTTGAAGTTGCCTCTCTGCAGCCTTTCCCTGAGCGATCTCCTCCTGCAGAGAGCCCTCTGCCTCTGGAGAGGGAGATGTCAGCTGGGCTGAGCTCCTGGCTCTGAGTGGCAGGAAGGTCTCATCTCAGCAGAGACAGTGCCTGGGACGTGCAGGGGATCTGTCTGACCCAGGGCTCCAGCTGAGAGTGGCTCTGTGGGGTGTTGTCACTCCGAGCCTCAGCATGTCCTTGGCAGCCTGGGAGGGTTTTGCTGATGGGCCCTGCACTTGCAGAGTGTTGCTTTTCTCCCTCTGAGTTCACCTGGGTTCTTCCTGCTGCCTTGCAAACTCTCCAGGTGGAGACAGGGATCCAGTTGAAGTGATAGACTTTGCTACCTCTCCTTGCTGGAGCAGAAGGGAGCAAACCTGGAACATATTCCAACCTTCTGTCGATGCTCTGAATGCTCTGCTTCTGTCAGCTTGCGTGACCCTCATCCAAAACCACGGCAGTCTGCTTAATTTCAAATCAGATCTGGGGGATCCATCCCAAAACACATCCGAAAATGTGGCTCATGCTCTGGAATTGTTGAAGAGAAACTTGGCAAACCAGTCCTGTGCTGTGGTGTGGTGGGTAAGAGCCGGGAAAACTTCCATCCTGCTGACCCGAGGATATTTCCATTTGACACAGAGCTTTATAGTGTGTTCCCATCCCATCTCATCCTGCATCCATCCTCCAGGACACCTGTCAGTGAACGGACAGCACAAATGTGTGCAAGCAGCACGAATTTGTTCATTGATTGTACCACAGCAGTGCTGGATATTTCATCTCCTTGCATCCAGGGTCAGTGGCAACAAGCAATCAATGCATGCAGCAATAAATCCCCAAAAGGACAGAAAAGGGGCAGAGACAACTGCAGAGTGTGCAGCAGCTCGTCCTGAGGAGTATTGGAATTGAAATGGATGGTGATGGGTGGGGTTGGCAGCATCAACTTGGTTAAAATAAAATTAAAAAAAATCCCTGGGCAGGCTCCTTGAGGGAGAAATGTGGCTGGAATCTGGAGCTGGCTGATGGCAGTGTCCCCCTGCCCTCATCCCTCTGGTCACTTAACCTCTGATTCCTTATCTGGAAAACGGAAACACCTCTTACTTATGTATCTCACAGCAGGGCCACTGAGATTAATTCCCTCTGGGGTTTTTTTGAAGCACTTTGAAGGCAAATGTTGTCAAATCCCACTTCAAGTCTGTTGCTTCCCTCTAGTTTTCTAGTTAAGAAATCTGATTTTCAGTCCTACTTTGGGAGAGGTTTTCAGTGCAGCCTCAGGTGTCCCAGAAGAGTCTCAGCCTCCTCATGCTTTTGGGCAGCCCTGAGAGCAAAGGAGCCAATTACATCCCACTCAAGTTTTGGCTGCTCAGGACATTCAGGGTAAGGATACCGGAATACTGAGCCTCATATTAAAAATTTTTGCGCATCAGAATCCCTCAAGGCTCATTAACAAACTTTTCCTTGAGTGGGATACGTCATCAATAACTCCTTGGGGAAACTTGCCATAAACATCTCCCCTCCTGGCTGCCAACCCTTCCGTCTTCCCTCCCAGTCAGGAGTCCCAGGGGATTCCCAGAGCAGGGCTGACTCCAGTGATGAAGGAGGCTCTGCAAGAGCTGGGACAGCGTGGGGCTGGGAGCCAGATTGGTAGGCAAAGCCATGCTGTCCCCTCATCCTCCCCCAGTAAACCATCAAGAGGAGCAGTGGTGGACTGGGAGACAGGTGAAATTCTGATGGCTTCCAGCATATGATTTTTTTTGTTTCTTCCATGTACTCCTCTCTTATTTTGGGATTTTCCCTCCGAGGGCTGGTGCAACCCCTCTCCCCCAAACCCCGATTTCCAGCTGTCCTCAGCTCCCACCACCTGAGAGGTGCGGGAACAACTTCCCATCCATCTTTTCCCGTTGGAGCTGGGCTGTCTGTGCCGAGGGCAGAGTGCCAGGGCTGGGGAATCGATTTCCACAGCTCTGCTGTCCTAACCTTACACCGAGAAACTCGAGTCCTCTGAGAGAGAGGGAGACAGACAGACCCACAGACGGCTTCAGCAGAGAGGGGGGGAGGATTGATTGACTCCTGACCCGAGGAGAGGAGCTGATACAGAGCAGGTCACCGGAGCTTTTCATCTCTGTATCTTCACCCCGATCTTGTCCCCCCTCCCTTTCCCAGCTCTGCTCCCTCCCGGGCTCTGCCCAGGCCTCTTTAGGCGGCCATGAATCATTTACTTGGTGTAAATTGAAAATGTGGCTCTGGGTGGCTGCGGGGGTCTCGGGGAGGGAGAGGGGCTGTGGTGGGAGCAGCGAGGAGGGACCAGGCTGCAGAGCCACGGGCTGGCACTCGGTGCCTGCTGCAAGGTCACGGCAATGTCACCCACCCAAACAGGAGCTGCGGAGAGGGGACAGAGCAAAGGGAAGTTTTCTCAACCCTGGAATAAATTCAGCAGCTTCCTGCTGTGTGGGACTGTCCAAAAATGCCCCCCAAATCTGACACCCCTCGAATCCCCTGGAAAGTTGCTCCTGTCTCATCCATACCCAAACTGTAAGCACCCCTCTTGCTTCTTTCCCAGCTTTATATCCCCAGAGGAGGGATGAACCCTTCTCAGCTGAAAGAGCCCTCCCTAATTCTAGATTGGATATTTGGAAAGAATTCTTCCCTATGAGGGTGGTCAGGCCCTGGCACAGGGTGCCCAGAGAAGCTGTGGCTGCCCCTGGATCCCTGGAAGTGTCCAAAGCCAGACTGGATGGGGCTTGGAGGAGCCTGGGATGGCGAAAGGAGTCCCTGAGCATGGCAAGGGGTGGAATTGGATCATTCTGAGGGTCCCTTCCAACCAAATTGTTCTGTGATTCTATGTACTTTCACTGGTCCATGTGCATGTGGTCACCCTTTTCATCCCCGCACGGTGTCCCTGGCTTGGGCTTAACACCCCAGCTGCCATAAGAATGGAAATTTGGGCAGAAAGGCAGCATCCCCATAGAGACAGGCAACATTTTCATATAGGGAAATCCCCTGCTGGGTGCAAAGGGACCTGTCCCTGTCTCTGCTGTGTCAGTGTCACTCCTGGATTCTGACTTTGCTGCCTCATTTCATCCTCCTGCAACATCCAATTCCAAGAGGAATAGCTGCACACACACAAGCTGTCCTTAAGGAGGATGCACCCCCAGGCACCAACCTCCTTCTGCTCTGGGATCTGCCCTTGCTGCTCTGGGGACTCCTTGGCTGGCAGGTCATTAATTGCAATCAGAGAGGGAAACAGTCCCATTTTCTGGGAGAACTTGTGATATTTCAAAACTTTTTTTTTCCTGCAGCTCGAAGTGGCCAATTATTTTTTTTAATAAGAAATGTTCTTGAAAGCTGTTCTGGAAGGGACTGATTCCATTTAGTAATTGGAGAATGATTCATTTAGACTTCGGAAATTCTCGTTTTGGGGTTTGATTTCAGTTTTTTAGCAAATTGCTTGAGATTTCAAAATAAAAAGTCATTCTGGAAGGAAGCATTAATTTTTATATTTTTATTTTTTCCATTAGAATGAAACATGTGGGCATCTGTGATTTCTTTCTCCCCCCAAAGTCTTTAGCAGCCCTGGAGACTGAGCAAAGCAGTCAACAAGCGCTGCTGGTTTGGAGAAGCTGACATTTGCTGCAGAGAGGAGAGGGATTGTTTAAACATCTCCAGTCCTGTCTGGAGATATCAGAGCCAGGAGCTGGCTCTGCTCCGCTCCCAGGAGCTGCCCACATCCTCTGTGTGCCCTCCTGGCACCCAGACCTCCCCATGGTACCCCATGGCTGTGCAGAGCTCATGCCAGCACATCCCTCTGTTCCTGAGCCTTGGGATAGGATCCTGTGGCTTCCTGCAGGAATCCTCACCCCATGGGAGAAGCAGTGACATGAGACTGTCACATCTGGGCCACACCAGTCCCCTTCCTGCACCCCTTTGGTCAAGGGATAGCCAAAGTCTCCCCCACACAATTCCTCAGGTGGAGCTGGCCTGGATTAACTGGGTCCCTGCTGTTATGAGACACCTCGGAAGCCATAGGGGAGTTTTTTGGTTTCCCAACAAAAAAAACCCAGCCCTGTTCAGGGGGGTTTAATGCCATCCTCTGGCAGCAGACACCCACCCCAGTGTTTGGGAAGTGACCCTCCTCATCCTCCTGCTCATCACCTCTTCCCATCCACCACAGCCACTTGTGTGAGCAGCTCGTACACCCCAAAATTACAGCTCTCCTTTCTAGCACAACATGAAGGGGAAAAAAAAGGCATTTAAACCAGCTGTTTTCTAGTGATTTCTGAGGAGGGGGAGGGAGGTTTGTTACCCACACTCAGACTCATTGCCAGACCAGGAGAAAAAAAGGGAAAAGTTCCAAAGTGCAGCTCGCGGTGGCTGGGCTCAGCAGGTAACCCGATGCTGCCCCTGGCAGAGCTCATTGATCGTCCCTGGCTTTAACTTTCTTGGTCAAAGTCTTCTGAACCACCAGAGAGTCTCGGGTAACCCCAGCTGCCTGCTCAGGCTGCAATAAGACCTTTCTTGAAGGGTCTTTTTCTTGCTTGACTTTCTGCCGTCTGAAAGCCCGCGACTCTTTCAGGCTGAAGGGTTTTGTTCTTTGTTTTTTCCCCCTTTTTACCTCCTTGTTTTTCATTCCCTGTCTTTTCCTCCAGTGCTGCTTCTGGAAGGGGCTGTGTGGGTCAGGCTTCAGGGACCCATTGGGGCAGGAGGTTGGCAGATCACATCCAGTCCTGGGCCACTCTGAGCTTTAAGAGTGAGAAAAAAGGGATTTGCTGGCTCTTGCAGGGCTTTGTGATCCTGCAAACCCTCAGCTGTCCCTGCCTTGTAGTGCCCGTGATGTTTTGTCCCAAGGTGCAAACCGGAGTCCTTCCAATACGGCAGAAATTTGGAGGAGTTTTGCACTTGCCTGGAATGATGAAAAAATGAGAGAATCAGGGAATATCCTGAGTTGGAAGGGTTCCACATGGGTCACTGAGGTCCAACTCCTGGTACTGCACAGGACAGCCCCAAAAGTCCCACCAGGTGCCTGAGAGGGCTGTCCAAACAATTCTTGAACTCCGGCAGGGTTGGTGCTGTCACCACATTCCTGGGAGCCTGTTCCAGTGCCTGACCCTGCTCTGGGTCTCACAATCATGGTTAGAACCATTTTTTAATAACAAAATCTTTCTCTGTCCTTTCCTGCCCCAACATTTTCCTGCCATGGGGCAGCTCTTGAAGTCTCCACCTGGGGACTTATCAAAGATACCTGATAATTGTCCTGATCTCCCTGAGGATGGAGCAGCCACATGGAGAACAAGCAGCTCAAATCCTGCTTTTCCTTGGGAATCTCTACCCAGCTGGGCTGTGCCTCCCCATCAGAAAGGAGGCTCAGAGCTACTTCAGTTGTTCAGTTCAACATCCCAGTGTGTGTGAGGTGTTTGTGGACATTTCTCTCTGCAAAGGAGATTTCCAGCTCTGTGCTGCTGCGTGATGGGGAGAAAGACATAAAATGCTGGGAGGGAAAATAATTCCAGGAAATCTCAAGTCTTTCATTTGGTTTGAAAGTCTCCAATCATTTATTTGGCAGCCAGTGGTGGCACAGGCGGGAGTGAATGAGCTCTCAGGATGTCTTGGTTTGATTCCTCCTGGGTCACAGCTGGCCTGAGAACCCCTCCGACCTCACAGCAAGGGAAAGTGGAGTCATCTTCCCGAAATTGGCCTTGGCACAGAGCAATTCCCACTTTTTCCCAGGTAGTTATCGAAACTGGAGCCGGCATTTCAGAGGGAAGAGCAGCAGGGGGGCATCAAAGCCCCGAGCCCAGGGAATCTGTAATCTGCCTGCTGAGATACAGCTGAAATACCCATCCTTTCACACCTTTGGAGCCGAGGAAATAGCCCCAAATGTGACAGCTCTGCAATGGCCTTTTGAAATGGGATCGGGCCTCTCAGCCCAGGGAGGAGGAGGAGGAAATTCTGGGGACTGGGAGCATGGCTGTTGATGGTGATAAATCCCCAGGTGAATGGGATGCTCCTGGGAATCCTGTTTCTCTGCGGATAACACTGAACAGACCCCTCTGAGCAGAACAGCCGACCCCAAATCCTGGAGACGGCTGCATCCATTCCCTAAATGCCCTCGTTGTCCCCTTTGGGAGCACTTTTGCTGCTCAGGAGAGCCGAGCAGGGCAGGGCAGAGCTGTGCCCTTCACAGGTTGATTTTGATTGTCTCGGTGGCTGTACCTGCCTGAGGCAGCTCAGGGACAGCACTGGGCACTGTGGGCCGTAAGAGGCAGGCGTGTGGTAAATGTGTTTTGGTAACAACCTTTCCTTTGATTAGCTTATTTTGCTAGAGGGCAGCGGGGAGGGGTGGGAAGATAATTAGTTTGTGCCGTGGGTTCCAGCAGAAGCTTTCTCCTCACGCAGCTCTGGGAGTTTGGTGTCCTACTTGGGATTTGTCTCCGTCACAGCAGAACATTGGCAGCTCAGGTTTAGTGTTGCACAAAAGTTCAGCCTCTTCGGGGGAAGGTCTCTGGGTGGGATATCTACAAATCCCACAGGAGATGTCTGTGGAGGGAACAGGGGCAGGGGAAAGCTACATGGCCACCCTCAGCAGCCTTAAAACTCAGGTGTGCACTGGAGATGAGATGCAAAGTTACAGGGACTGTCACACAGAACGAGTGTTCCCTGACTTGAATTGCAGTGTGGATGTTGGCAGAGCCAGCAGGGAGATTCAGACCTCAAGAAACAGGAAAATAAGGAATAATTCTTATTATTCTTATCTCCTCAAACACAGATTTATCAAGAATATAAGGAAATTTTGAATTATAGGTTTTTATGTACCCAAGGAATCAGTGGCTTACCCTTCCTGTGTGTTGCAACTGGGGCTGACAAATATGACAGAGTCTACTTTTCTTCTGGAGGATAAGAAGGGGACCTGAGGCCATCTCAAGTGACTTCAGACCTCTGTATCTTGGCAACAAAACAGAGCCTAACCCCGGGTTGGGATGTTCTCCCCTCAAATTCTCAGAATGGACAAAAAATTCCATGGGTTTTGCAACGTCACCACTCTCACTCCTCCTGTGAATTTTCAAGTCTCCCAGTGCCCTGATTTGCACTAAAGCAGGGCCAGGCTTTGCTGCAGGCTTGCGGCACTCGGTGAGTGTCAGGGAATATGCATGTTCCAGGGAGCTGCCGCGGTGGCTGGGCTGTTTTGGGAATGTGTCTCTCTTTTAGGGAATCTGTCTTGCTGTCAGGTGCTCCCCAGTGCCTGTGCAGCCAATGAGCTGCCAATGAGGGAAAATTGCACATCAAACGAGCCCTCCCCAGGGTGGGGACATCGGCCTTGTGCTGCCACTGCTGCTTCTGTGACATTCCAGCATCCTCCACCTGTGTCAAGTCTCGGAAGAGAACAGAGTGGCAGAGGGATTGGGAAGAAATTCTTTCCTAAAGAAGAGCACAGCAAACCTTTGAGTGTGTCTTTATCCAGCCTTAGTCTCTCCGTGGGTCTGCACACATTCCTGCCCATAAATACAAAGAATCATTTGTGTGGGAAGAACCTTACAAAAATCATCTCATTCCACCCCCTGCCATGGACAGGGACACCTTTCACCATCCCAGGGTGCTCCAAGCCCTGTCCAAACTGTCCTTGGGCACTTCCAGGGATCCAGGGGCAGCCCCAGCTTCTCTGAGCACCCTGTGCCAGGGCCTGACCACCCTCACATGGAAGAATTCCTTCCCAGTATCTTCTGCTGCACATTCCCACATTCAGTGAGCTGCCACCAAACCTCCCTGTGTGCCACCAGAAGAGCCCCTGACTGTCCCTATTGCTCCCACATCTCCCTGCTCTCCATCCCAGATGTGCTGAGGTGGATCCTTTCCCCTTTGACTTCTGTTCCAGATAGATTTTACTTTTCCCCCCCTTTTTATGTTGTTTGTTTGTTTTTTTAATTTTTAATTTTTGGATACTGTTGTATGCAAGAATTGGGTATTTTTGGAACAGCCTCCATAGGGAAGTGGCCACAGCATGAAGTCTGCCAGAGCTCAGGAAGTGTTTGGGCAGTGGTCTCAGCACAGTGGCATTTTTGGGTGGAATTTTTGGGGTGTCCTGTGCAGGGCCAGGAGCTGGACTGGATGATCCCTTCCAACTCAAGATTCCCTTCCCAGCAGAACTGTGGTCCTGGAGGGGGCTCTGAGAGTTCACTGGAGCTTCTGAAGCTGATTTTCTCATCCTGCTCTAGGGCTTTATTTTTGGGGGGATCCTCCTTGCAGCCTCTTCTCCCTAACCCCAGCAACATCTGCATTTCTTTTGTTTGGTGCGTGGTTCTGAGAAACTCCTCGTCCTGTATTCTCGAGCATCTTGTCTTCCATGGTTTTCCACTTCAGCTAAGGCTGCAAGAACTTAGGATATTCAATGAAAAGCTGTTTTGGTGCCATCTTCTGCAGGGAAGTCCAAATTTCCAGTGAAGGATAGAGGTGTTGGCTGTGAATTTTCCTGCTCCTGCCTTGTGGGCAGTAGGGACATGGGGCAGCCCCACAGCAAACAGCTTGGCTGTGTCCTGGAATTAACCCCTACTCATGGAAGGAAGAGCAGGGTTGTTGTTTTTTTTTAATTTCACTCCAACATTTTCTTCCCTGCCTGGGAAGTTACACGAGCAATTAGAACATTTTTTGCTATCTTGAGGCAAAAAAAATTAAGAGGAAGTTGAGGAAAAGTTGAGACAAAAATTCTGAGGAGGAGGGGAATTGCTGGAGGCTCTGCTGGGACAGAGTGGAGGAGCAGGGACAGAGTGGAGGGTGATTCTGGCTGATGAGGATAAAGGGGTTTGAGAGGTCGGGGCAGTGGGAATTGGTGTGGGCCGAAGGACTGAGTCGCTGTCGTAAGACAAGATCTGGGGCAGGTTCTGCCTGGAGAAAACACATCCTGGACCCCTTGGTACGTTTGGAAAGGAATCCTCTGGATGATCCTCTGGATACAGGGTTCTCCTTAGGCAAGAGAGAGCAGGATTAATTTTCTTGCTCTGCCATAGCACCTTGCATGATTTTGGACAAATTACTTAGGGTAGGATTTTTCTCATCTGCCCCGTGGTTTCCTGTCTCTGCAGACAGTGAAGCCAAGGACTTTTCTGAAGACGTTCCTCCCAACCCTGAGGTGCTGGAAGCACAGTTTGGACTGGGCTTGGAGTACTCTGGGATGGTGAAAGGTGTCCCTGTCCAGGTCAGGGGGTGGAATGAGATGATTTTTGTAAGGTTCTTCCCACACAAATGATTCTTTTTATTTACAGGCAGGAGTGTGTGTAGATCCATGGAGAGACTGAGGCTGGATTACCCTCTGGAAGTGCCAGGTTCTTTTAGCAGCCTCTGAAGAACCTTAAAAGACCATATAAAAAAATGCCCAACTTTAAATTACTCCAATCCTGAACTTTCCTGTGTTTAGCCCTTTGTATGGCAGGAGTAACAGCTCCTCACCTGGTGGGTGGGTGTGAGATCCTAAGATTTAAAGTATCTTGGACAACGAGTGGATTGCAGAAGTCCTGTAGAGAGCTGGATGTGATGACTGCAGTAAAATAACTAAATAAATACATAAATAAATAGATAAATACGTAAATAAATAAATACACACACACACAGACACACACACATATATATGTACATATGAAGCATATCTTAAGCACATATAAAGCACAAAAACAACAATTCCATCTCACCAGTGGCTGAGCAGGTTTTGGGTTTGTTTAATTAAAGCAGAAGGAGCCTTGGCAGGCATGACAAGGTGCAAACACACATGCAATTCCTTGATTATCCCAAGGAACATCCTTCTGTTAGAGTAACGGTGGCACCAGAAGGGTTAAGGCAGACACCCCCCCATGCCTTGTTTCTCCCTCCCCTGTCTCATTCCCAATTCCTCCTGCCCCTCTGCCCCAGGCAGTGGAGGAGATCTACATTTTAATTGAGACATGTGAAGAAAATAATCTCAATCTAACTCAATCTAACTTCCCATGCCCGGAAGGCTTCTCCCTTGAAAGCTTGCTGTGGATCCTAAGTGCACGTTTTGGGGTGAGGGTGAGTTAGAGCCCCGTCCCACCTGACCTTGGATGTTTCCAGGGATGCAGAGACAGCCACAGCTTCTCTGGGAAACCTCTGCCAGTATTTTACCAGCTTCATTGTAAAAAAAATTCTTGCTTGTATCTCATCTAAATTGACCCTCCTTCAGTTTAAAACCTGTATTAATGGGACCCAGGTATTAATGAGTCCCCTCCATTAAGGAAGCCCCACTCTCATGGTTCAGAGCTGAGGTGAGGAGATGACCACAACAAAACTGAACTCCTTTTTTGTTTCAGACCCAAACCTCCCCCACAACGAGGGCTGGGTTTCAGTTCAGACAACCCTTGCCTGTTCCCAGTCTCTCAGAGCTTGTCTGGCCTGAGATGTGGCAGGACTAGAGGTGACTTTTCTGCAGGATGCCCTGGCCCTTTCCCACCCAGCACCTCTGAAGAGGCAGCCAGTTAACAACAGCAGGAGGAGGATGTTGGGATGCTTGCCAAGAGCTTTAGCTCTGTGCTCCTCTCAGGGAGAGGAGAAAATGCAGACATGGATACAAACAAATCAACCTGATCCCTTCCTCATCCTCACCAGCCCCAGCCCTGAGAACAAGGTCACAAATAACGTCGAGTGTATGATTAGCCAAGAAAGCAGAAATGATTTTTCCATCTTGAGGCTATTGCCTGGCAAAATGTATTTCCAGGAATGGCTCTGGATTTTGCAGCATCTCTGGGCAGGGTCTCAGGGTACCTGGATGTGACGTGATTTTCTGTGTGGTGGGGAGTTCATTCTTACCAGGATTGTAGGACAACAGTGAATCTTTTTTCTCTGTTCCCCTTCTCTGCTTTTAAGAGCCATAGGAAAAAAGCCCAAAAACTGTCCTGCAGAATTCCCTCCTGGCTTTATCTAGATAGAAGATAGAAGATCTTAGAATTACAGAATCCCAGGATGGTTTGGGTTGGAAAGGACCTTAAAGATAATCCAGTGCCACCCCGTGCCATGGGCAGGGACACTGTCCACTGTCCCAGGTTGCTCCAAGCCCTGTCCAGCCTGGCCTTGGACACTTCCAGGAATGAGGAATCTGGATTAGGATCTGAAAGGGCTGCTGAGAAAGGAAGAAGGTTGGAGCCACAGCATAAACTCATCTGTCCAATTGACAAAATATCATTTGATGGCCTCTTGAGCTGCTCAGGAGCACATCAGTCCCGTTATTGAGTGTGATACTTAATCTGCTATTGATTGGGGTGAGCTGGAGAGGACAGCCTTCCCCACTTCCCCCATTCCCAAATTAAAAAATAAGAGGAGAAATAAATGCGTTGACTTCTTCATTCTGCCTGGATGTTTAGGGAATTTACTGCTAATAAAAAGTAAAAAAGACCCTCAACCCTTAAGTGTGAAAACATGCATAGAATGAATTATAGCAAAATCAATTAATACTAACAGTATCTATTAAATATTGCACTCTGGAGCTTTGCAGGAGTACATTGCTGCTCTGATATGATCATGACATCATTAACATAATATAAAGAATCAAAAAATCAATAGCTTGCTGGAGCCCAAAATTAAGGCCGAGCAGTGTAATAGCATATCTTTAAATATCTGAAATAGCAACTTGTCTCTGTCATGTACAACCCATTTGCAGATGAAACATCTCTCCCAAAGTGGATGGGAATTTGTTGGCCTTCCTGTCACTTCTGCAGCTGCCCCTTTGGGATACTTGGTGTGAAGATATCTCACTTTTTCCAGCAGTGTGGACACAAATGGAGCAGGAAATCAGATCAGGGTCACATTGGCATAACCCTGGAGTAGAAAATCTGGTCAGGGTTACATTGGCATAACCCTGGAGTGGTAAATCTCATCAGGTTTACAGTGGAATAACCCTGGAGTAGAACATCAGATCGGGGTCACATAGGCATAACCCTGAATAGAAAATCAGATCAGGGTTACATTGGCATAACCCTGGAGGGGCTCCAGAGCTGTTCCAGGGTGGACAGACGGACAGATCTCTGTAGGGTGGGGACATGGACCAGGTGTCTTCTCCTGCAGGCTTGTTTGGCATTTTACAGTGCGAATGTTGGGCAGGTCCTTCTCCCTGAGTCAGGACTTTCAATTCTTCTCTTTGCATTGGGGGAAAAAACAACAAACCACAAATAGAGGCAGGAGAGGCTTTCAGATGGGATGGAAGAGATGTTTGGGCAGGAAGAGCCTGGTGTGGGTCTGCCAGAATCATTAAATAGCTCGGGTTGGAAGGGATCTTAAAGATCATCTCGTTCCACCCCCTGCCATGGGCAGGGACACTTCCCACTATCCCAGATTTCTCCAATTCCCATCCAGCCTGGCCTTGGACAGTTCCAGGGATCCAGGAATCTCTGGACACCCTGTGCCAGGGCCTCCCCACCCTCACAAGATTATTTCCCAATATCCCAACCTAACCCTGCCCTCTGTCAGTTTAAAGCCATAATTTGGTGGCAGGTGAGCACATCTGAGGACAACCAGAGTGACTCCAGTGGTAGGAATTCTGTGATCCTGGGCCATATAACATGTATTTATAATAGGAATTAAACCAACTCCGTGGAATGTTCTTAGGCACTGGAAGACAGCTCATAATGCTGTGAATTTATTAGGATAAAACTTGATTTGGGCCAGCTATTGCTCCTTCAAACAATTCCTGGGCGTGTTGGGGAATTAAAAGGGTCAGGGAGGGTTTCCACAAGGTGTTTTGGAAGTTAATAGAGTTCAGTAACAAGGCTGTGATCAGACCATGCCATTTGGCCCCGGGATTAGAGAATATTTCCTGGAATTGTTCAGTGCTCTGATGGGATCTTGCCACAGCTTCCAGTTGCAGGGGGACAGGAGGAGGAAAATTCTGGAGGAAAGACACACTCCATTGAGATAACGGGCTAAAAATCAGCTTTTTTTTTGGAGGCATTTTCTCAAATGCAAAGCCAGGAACAGAAAAAATGATTCTGTTCATTAGTTAAGAAAACAGAGAAGGAAAAGTTTGGAAGGAATAAGGAAACCTTTTCAAGGAGTGGGAGCCGACAGAGAAAGGAACATATTTGTTGCCAGTTAAATAAAAATTAGGCAAGGAAGAGGTTTTAAAGGTTGAAACTCATTGTGTAAAGGTGAGGCCATAACATGCCTTTATCCTTGGAAGGCGATTGGATTGGAACTTGATAAAATCCAGGTTAAAGCATCCAAAATCAATCCCAATGAATGTCCCTTTTGATCGAGGCACGTGAGAATAGGCAATCAGACAGAATTAAATATATACTTGCTCTTGTGCACAACCTGCTTTAAATGAAGATGCTAATGGGATTCACAGCCCAAAACCTCGATAAAAGGAAGCTCATTGATGGCATAAATCACCCAGGAACAACAGAGGAGGCCAAAATGATAAAGGAAGGGCTTTTTGTGTTAAAGAAAATGTAAAATCAAAGAAGGAAAATAAGGTCAATGTGCACACAAGTGACAAGGTTTCCCCGGGGAAGGGCACGGTGCTAAGGCTGGTTTATTGACCACTTGAAGGCGGTGACAGTGACAGTGACACGCTGAGAGAAACACAAAAGGTTGGGAGGGCAGGGAATGTGGTAATGAGAGACTTCAAGTTGCCTCGTATGCACTGAGCAAATGTCACAGCACTCGGAGCTCCTACCTGTAAGCCCAGGGAAAGGGACACAAATCTGGATTTATTCTCTGTTTACTCCCAGGATGTGCTGCAGGACACAGATATTCAGAGCATTGCTGAAAGAGCAACCACACGGTGCTCAAATTCAGCGTCCTGTAGAGGCAGAATAAAAGAAATAAATAAAAATTACTGTGGAGTTCAACTTCAAAGTGGAAACAACGTAAAATTGAGCAGCGCATTAAAAGGAGCAGAAAGGGTGAAAAGAAAAGGTGCAGTGTCTCAGTATCCTGCATAAAAACACAATTCAAGAGGCTTGTGAAGTTATATGGCTTATGAAAAAAGACCTAAAGATCGTAAATGTGAATGAAAAAAGAATTAAAATACCTACTTAAATGGCAAAGTCAAGAGACGTTATTTAAAATTAGAAGTTGCACTCAGTGGAAGAAAAGAAAAATAATAAAAAGATCACTGGCTCTGGGGTGTGAACTGCAAAACAATCATCAGGCAGCCCACATAGGAAACACATTGCTAACCTCATAAAAATAAATGATTAAAATTTAACAAGGTTCCCCCGGAAGTTTACTTTCCAAAGGGCACAAGCTGTGTGAAGTGGCTGCTGCTGAGGGCTCTGCAAAAAAAGGCTTTTACATCACAAAAGTGATGTTCACTGCAAGATCTTGGGAAACTCTGGTGTGAAATCGCCACGTTATTAAATCTGCTCTACACCTCTTTGCCTATTCTGGCCTTGATGGAAGAATAAAAGGTAGAAAACATATGTGTATATATATATATTTAAATCAAGCTCCTGAAGGGTCCAAGAACTGGAATTTGAATGACGAAATTTGAATCCAGGAGGTGGCTGCCCCATCCCTGGAAGTGTTCAAGGCCAGGCTGGCTGGGATTTGGAGCAGCCGGGGATAGTGGAAGGTACCCATGGCAGAGGGATTGGAATTAAATCATCTTTAAGATCCCTTCCAAGCCACCATTGTGGGATTCTATGATTCTATGGAATAATTTTTTTTCCCATTAATTTGTTTGAGCCGTGATTAAGAACAGATGAATAAAAAAAGCACCTGACACTCTGGGGGAGGGCAGTGGGTGTCACGAGTCAATTATTGCTCTTTAAATAAATCAAAAGTCCATGTGATAGGGATGATGTGGTTAACACAAAGGAATTTCTACTTTTCCCATAGCTGGGAATCTCAAAAATGTTGTCATGGGACAGGAAGATGAGTCCTCTGATAGATTAGCAAGCAGTTCAAAGGTGGGAAATAAAGACCATGAATAAAGGGTTGTGATGGAGTGGGGGAATAACTGGGAAGGTCCCATGGGAATGTCTGCTGAGGGTGTTTGGTGTATTTATAAAAGGGCTAAAAATGGGTGAAGAATGAAGCAGAAAAGGTAATTGGTGCTGGACGGAGTTTTCCCGGATTGTCCGAGGTACACAAGGAGAGATTGTGTGACTTGGCAATTTTCATCTTAAAAGAGAGATGACTGAGAGGGCCACAATAGATCCAGACAATCGGGAGGGTAATGAAGAAAAGCCAGGAGGGGATGATTACTGCCCATTTCTCATAACACAAGATCTGGGGAGCTTTAGATGAGATTATCAAGCGGAATATTAAAACAAACAGAAGAAAGGACATTTTCATGTAGTGTATCATTCATCTGTGCAGCACTGAGAGGCACATTATGGAGGCCAGCAACACAACTGGCTGGAAAGCAATTAGACAAATTAATGAAAGAAAGATCTGTTGAGAGCTATTCCATACAATGACATCAGTGCAGGCTCCAGGGCAGGCAGTCCCTTGCCAGTGCTGGCTGGAAGCTGGGAGCTTAAACCAGGAGAATTTTCACTTTTTTGTCTTTGTTTTGTTATTTCTTTTTTCTGTCATTGGAGTTGGAGAATGAATGAATGAATGGCTCTGTGGATGTTTGGGCCGAGCTGTTGCAGCCATTTCTACATTTCTGCATTTTTAACAGCCTCTCCAACATAATTTTGCACGTGGAAACCCTCTGATCTGTGTCCTTGCTACTCCAGTCCCCAGCACTGTCCCACAGCTGCTGATGCAGAGCATGGTGAGCACCTTGGCCATTCTCATCCAGCCAGGATCAGCCCGGAACTCCTTTGCAGACATGGAGCCACCAAACTGCTCTTCCCCCTGCCCAAAACTCCTTGCAGGTGGCTCTGGCTCTGCTGCTGCCAGGGTTGGCTGCTCTGGCTCTTTGGGGTGGTGTTGGCCACTTCCCTGTGCATTTCAGCCATGCCATGGTCCTGCTCCTGAACTCCCTCTCAGCAGCTGTGGGTTTTGTTGGCTCACGGTCCACACTGAATTGTGTTTGATTAGCTCAGTAAATCCAGGAAGGGGAAGCCAAGATTGTTGCAGAAGTCTTTCAGCAGCAGCAGCGGGGAGTCCAAATCCCCATTAAAATGTGTGCTCGGCTCATCTCGACTCACTCAGTTTTGCTGTCTCCCTCCATCCCCTCCTTTGTTTTCCTGCTTTGATTGCAGCTGATGAAGTTTGGATCAGTGCTATCATGCTGGGCTTATTATGAAGTGGTCTTTTCCCTGCAGACCAGGCATCAGGATTCCTGGTTTCCATTTAAAACTCGAGGTTCCACGGGGCAGTGACGTTTTTCCCGTGGATCTCAGGTTCTACATCCTGAAAAAAAAAAAAAAAATAAAAGGTGACTCAAAAGTTTTGCTCCCCCTGGGCATACAGGCAGGACATGTGCTGGATTTATGGATTTCCTTTGGATGCGTGTGATGGGGGATGCTTTAAGGATGGGTTTTGAATGACAACTTTATCCGCTCATCTAAACGATTCCAGCGTGAGGTGTGTCAATGTCACAGCCACCAGCTGGTCTCAAATCCAACCTGCCAGTCACTGTGACAAGGTCGGGAGAGATAGGAGGGTGGAGAAGTCCCTGAGCTGAGCTGCCAGCAGTCCTCAGGGAATTACTGTATGGATCTTGCTGGACCTCAGACTTAATCGTAGATTTGAGAAAACCCTGAGTGTGGATGTCTGGGGAGAGCTGTGTCCACTGTGCGCTCTGGGATGAGCTGCTGGGCATCTATCCTGGTCAGACTGGGAATGAAGGACGGGTTATTTTAACAGGATCAGATTCTTGCCCCAAAGAGGGATCTGACTTGCTGCTGCTGCTGCTGGCTCCTCTTTCCCAGCTGCCTCCTGACATCGTCTCCTTGGTGCTGGTCCGCTTTCCTTGCATGCAGTAATTGCCAAAAATCTGAGGATAAAATTAAAGAAAGGAATCTACAAAGCGAACACAGACTGGGATTGAGCTGTGGTTTAAGGAATTTTTTTCCTTAAGCTTCAAAGAAAAAAAATACCAACCTGTTAGCAGGATGGAAATAATCATTGAACACCTGAATCACCCAGCATCCCACAGACCCAAGGGGCAGCACTGAATTTCCTCCTGTGTTCCAAGAAAAGCTCTTTGGAAGAGTTTCTCAGGATGTATCACGATTCCTGCTCCAGAAGAATTAAGTTATTAAATATCTTTAGAGCTCTCTGAGTCTCTCTCCTGCCTCCACCCAGGTCTATATATGTGTCACTACAAACTGGTGCTGTCACTCGTCGGATGTAAGGATTTCTCCTCTGAATTTTGTGTCTTGGGCCTAGGGAAGGAATTAGGGCTGGCTGAGCATTCCAGTTCATACTTGTCCTCCTCAGCAAGGCCATGGGCAGAAATATCTACTTTTTTCCTTTAAACATCATGAAATCAGAGAGAACAATTCAAGGTGATTACAGATACACCAAAAATAAAATCTGTACCTCAGGGGCTGTTTGAGACCAGAGAATGCAACATTCCTGGGTGGGAATAGAGATTTTTTTCTCACAAAATTCAGGTCCAATTGATGCTTCGTCAGAGCAGCTCCAACAAATCACTCCATGGGTGCTGCACATGCTTTAATTAGATATTGAATCACTGGCTGGAAATGAGGCCCCACATAAATCTGAGGTCAGCATCTCCCACCTGCTGTGCCTGAGCTGGCTGCTTCAGAGCAGGCAGAAGGTCTGTACCTGCCCCTGACCTTCCTCTAATTATTTGGAATCCATATTATGGACCTTGCTGCACAAGGCAGCCAATGCCAGGTGTTAAATTAATAAGCTGAACCAGGTTTTCTGATCAGTGCTCTGGGCTGTTTGCCATTCCTTTTCCTCCTCAACATCTGACAAAATAACACAGGGCTTTGGTCAAAAGTATTTTGGGATATTGATAGCAGTTTGGAAGTTTTGGGTATTTTTCCTGCTGGGTAAGAAAGAAAAAAAAAAAAAAAGGGGGGGGGGGAAAGTGATCAAGTCAGGGGGAAAAGCAACCAGAATGCTGATGCTGGGGGAGGACGGTGTGTAAAGGTGATCACAAACATCTGCTGGAGTCTGGTGCTGGAGAGCTGAAAATACAAGGGGATAAAAGTGCCGGGAAGATTTTCATCCATCCCAGCCCCCATTCAGCCATGGGATGAGCAAGGACAACCCATGAGCCAGGATAAAATCCTATTTACTGTCAGGCTGAGGAACATCCCATCATTGTGGCCAAAATCCACACACTGGAGGTAAACAATGAATGGGTTATGGGAGGGAATTCCAGGGTGGGACAGGGATTCTGCAGAGTGGCACTTTGGAAGTGAAGCTGTCACCTGAGACTGCCACCAGGGAAATCCCTGACACAGGCATTCATTTGCTTATGGAGTACTTTTCCTAATAGGAGAGGCAGCAACACATCAATAAAGGCATCCAGGAGGGGGCTGGAAAACACCCTGGAGGAGATGCCTGAAAAACACAGAGGGAGTGACTTGGGGTGGAGGCCTCAAGTTCAGATTTTTGTGGTGAATAACTTGGAGAGGCCCATGGAGCTGCCACAGGAAGAACTATTGGGCTGGACCTACTGTGTCACTGATTTGCTGGTTTTATGGAGAGATTTTATGGCTGATTTTAGGGCTATGCTTGGGGTTGAAAGGCTCTGGTGTGTTCAGTGTGGTTTTTAGAATGGTTTGGCCATCTCCTGCCTTCGGAGGAAGGTCCTATCACTCTCATTCTGCAGGGTCTCCCATGGGGACTTTCCTTTGGGACTCAATGATCCTTGAGGGTCCCTTCCAACTTAGGATATTCTTTGATTTTATGGGTTTTTTTGCTGCTTCTGGCAGCAACAGTTCAAGGCTGAACAGTTCAAAGTTGAATAGTACCTTATCCTCAGCTGCACAGTGATTTTTTGACATCAGGACAGGGGGTAGAGGACAAAAATAATTATCATCCCCACCTTGAGAGAGTAATAGTTGATAAATGTCTCTAGAATTCATGGATATCTCTGTTTCTTACATTCAGCACCCTCCTTTTGGTTACTGTGCCTGCTGCAAGGGTGTTAAAAAGGGCAAACACAAAGATAAGAGAATTTCTGCTGGAATGGACGGAGGGGAAGGTTCCCAGACCCAGGTAAAAGGCAGCAGGGACTGAACCAGATCTTCTATCAGTCCATCCATCCATCCATCCATCCATCCATCCATCCATCCCTCCATCCCTCCATCCCTCCATCCGTCCATTCATCCATCCATCATCCATCCATCCATCCATCCATTCCTCCCTCTACCATCACTCACGTGTAATAATCCTGATTTCTGGAGATATCCATCTCCAGGTATCGCTCCACTCCTTCCCATCAGAACAGAAATCCATTCAGAACGCAGGGAGAGTTATTGGTGTTGTGTGGATGCTCCAATAGATTTTTTTATTGCACTTTCCATGCAAATTGCAAAACCCCAGCGATCCCAAGGCTGCGTTTGCTTCATCAATTCTCGTGGCTGCTTAATGCTGATGCTCTCCAGCTTGGCAGCCTCCATTAGGAATGGTTTTCCCTATGATATTAACAGGCAGTGAAGCTTTGTGCTGATGGATAAAGCCCGGTGTAAAACCTGATTGGAATCAATCAGAGTAATTGTCTGGATGTGCAGTCTTTAATAGGAAATGTCCTGCATATTATTGGCTGGTTTGTACAGCACGAGGATTAACTTGCTGCTGCCTCTCGT
Source organism: Petroica traversi (assembly GCA_025920805.1). Taxonomy (NCBI): domain Eukaryota; kingdom Metazoa; phylum Chordata; class Aves; order Passeriformes; family Petroicidae; genus Petroica; species Petroica traversi. The sequence goes on along the minus strand of JAHLSL010000061.1, from coordinate 13,203,725 downwards.
GGCTCACATCCTCTCCCTGGCTGCTGGGGGAGGTGATGGATCTGTTGGGAGCCTCGAGGAGCTTGGGGAGAGCCCTGCAGTTTGTATTTGCCCCTGAGATTATTCTGCTTTTCTGGCCGTGGCTACCAACTGGGCAAAGGGCAACTGTTCCAGGAGTGATCCAAGCCCGGAGCAGGGCTTGGGGAGGCAGCAGGGAGCAGAGCAGGTCTCTGAGCCTCATGTGTGCCTCAGACTGACACACTGACCCCTAAACACAGCCCTGTGTCCATCCAGGCCAGCCTGGTGTTCCCACAGCTGTGTTTGGGAGGGAATACCCAGCAGGAGCTGCCATCCCTCAGGATCAGGGCGCAGAGGCAGCCTGGGAGGGCTGAACGTGAGCGGGCACTTCTGATCCAGCCAGGGGCACAAGAAACACCCTGGAATGGGTTTCAGAGGCAAAAACCACCCTGGAATGAGTTTCAGAGGCAAAAACCATCCTAGAATGGGCTTCAGAGGCAAAAACCACCTTGGAATGGGCTTCAGAGGCAAAAATCATCCTGGAACAGGCTTCAGAGGCAACAAACTCTGTGAGGTGCCATTCAGAGCACAAAAGGACCCAGACAGCCCCTGCCTGATGGGACACTCACTGACCAGACCCTCTGGAGCTGAGCTGAACCCTCTGTGGCTGCAGGAAGCAAGTGGGCCACAGCACCTGGAATGGTTACACATAAACTGGGAACAGCTTTGTTTTCCAGCATCGTTTTATTCTGGGAGAGGCTTAAGGCACATCAAACTTTCTCCTGGAAAGCATCTTCCCAGTGCCCTGGCAGCTGTGGGTGCAGCTGTGGGTGCAGCATCCTCTGACCTGCAGCTGAACCCCCAAATTCGAGGGTGTTCTTGGAGAGGGGCAGGGACCCAGCGAAGGCTGGGCTGGCTCAGGGCAGCTCGTCCTGAGCAGCCTCTGGATGTGAGGACTCAGCTTTCTCCCTGCCACAAGGATTGGGCTTTTTCCCCCCCCTGTTTTGGTAAATTTATCATGAGCAGTGTTGATAAATCCCCACAAAGCTCGGAGAAATCACTTGCATTTCATGAATAAGGGGCTGACTCTTGCCTGGGGTTAGGAGCAGTGGCTTTAATTTAAATCCAGTGCTGGAAACTTCTGAATCCCTGGAAAGAGATCTTTCTTGCCAAAGAGCAGGAGGAGAGGGAGAGCAAGATTTAGCCAGGAGAGGCCAGCTCCCCTCAATGACCAGAGCCCTGGGCAGCACCTGAAGTGCAGCAGGTTGGGATTTGAATGAAAGAGCTTCCTGAGCACTCCTTTCTTCCCTCAGTAAGCCGAATACTATTAACCTTTAAGGCAAAATTATATTTTGTGCCTCTGGGAAGCAGTAACATTTCACAGAACTGCGCTGGGGAATCAGGTAAACAATTGTTAACTCTCTCCAGCCCCATTTCCAGGCCGTCTCGGGGCGGCTGTGTGTGCAAACCAAGCCAAGCTGAGAAGGTCTCTGAGCTCAGGAACCCCTGAGATGGAAGGGTCAGCTGGAGTTCCTCTGTCCCTGACTCAGCCTGATGTCCCAACTTCGTGTGGCTGTTCAGTTGAACCCACAGTCCTGGCACAGAATCATGAAATCCCAGAAAGGTTTGGGTTGGAAGGAACCTCAAAGATCATCCAGTTCCAACCCCATGCCATGGGCAGGGACACCTCCCACTAGACCAGGCTGTGACCAAAGCTCTGCATTGTTATTCTGCCATTTCCAGTGCCCACACAGATTTTGGGAAAGAGATCTCGCTTTTCATGGCCAAGGATGTGGTTTTTGGGAGTCAGGTCATAAGAAACCATTTATGAACCTGCGCTGTGGTATCTCTGACAATGGGGGATAAATCTGCTTGTTTTATCATTGCTATTAAATAAAACCATGCTGGCTTTGAATTAAATATCCAGCTGTGCTTAGGAGCCTCACTCAACAGCTTTGACTGTCCAGAGGCTTTGGCCAGGTGCTGCCCTGCCCTCGGACAGTGTGGGGGATCACCAAAGGGACATGGACATTTTGCTGTCAAGGGTGGACAGGCTGGTGTTGGCTGTGAGCTCCACCAAACCTTAGTGTGCTTTGCTCAAGAGCTTCCAAACCTGTTGGACACCAGGATCCATTCCTGTAGGAAAAAAACATAACCAAACCCCAAGAGAACCAAAAAGTGAGGTCTTTCCCTTGGAGCCAGTGCTGCCCACTGGACTTACCCAACACCAGGCTTTGCAGGATGGGCAGCCAGGGGCAGTGAGGAGACTCTGAGCTGCTTGAGCCTTGGCAGGAGCCACAATCCCAGGAAAAAGTCAACACCTTGGGTGGAAAATTAAATCAGTGAAGCAGCAGGAGCCAGAAAGCAAACGATGCATCGGCAGTGGAGCCGGCTTCCAAATTGAAATGTGTTTGCTGGGGATTGTCCATCAGCTTGGGGAGTTATTATTTCCATTTTTCTAGTTATGAATTAATTTCTGGAGGACTTAATCATCCCCTCCCTTTTCCCCTCCACAACCCCCTCTTCCCTTCCCCTTCTAATTTTCCACTTGACTGGGGATCCTCTGACAGTGAAAATTCAGGCTTAGAGGAGGTCCACGCAAGCTGCTCCATTAGGCTGGATAATCTCATTGGAACCAGTGGCTTGGATAAAAACACCTTCACCTCCTGCACAGCACCTGGATCCAATGGCACTGAACACCTCGGGCTGGAGGGATGGTTACAGAGGGGAAGGGGCAGGGGTGGGGCAGAACCTGCACCGAGCAGCCTTTGTCTCCTGGACCTGCCAATCTACCAAGACACTCCTGCAATTTGAGATAAAAGCTTTCTCCACTGCTGGGACATCGCAGAGTCACAGAGTCATTGTGTTGGAAAGGCCTCCAAGGTCATCAGACTCAAACTTTGACTTAAACCCACCCCCCTGCCCACTAAACCATAGAGCCAAGTGACACATCCACTCATTTTTTGAGCATTTCCAAGGATGGTGACTCCATCACTTTCTTGGGAAGCTTGTTCCAGTGTTTAACCACTCTTTCAATGAAGAAACATTCCCTAATATCCAATCTGAACTTCCCCTGGTGCATCTTGAAGCCATTTCTTCTTGTCCTATCACTCCTTACCTGGAAGGAGATACTAAAAACTGAGAGGTGCAACTGAAAACCTGAGTTTGGCCACCGACCCATAAGACGGACGGTTTGAATCCAGGATTCTGGATTGGGAGTTGATCCTGAGGGACTTCAAGCAGAACATTTTTGCCTTTCAAGTGCACAGTTGGACTCCTGCCTATCACAAATTATCATCTCCCAAAGTCTATGAGGAACAACATCATGAATTCCTACCTCCCTCAGCATTCCCAGCCTTTTCCAACCACCTGCCCAGGCTGGATCCCTGCCCTCACAGCCAGAAGGAATCACCTCTTCCCATGGTTAACATCTCCCATCCCATCCCCAGCACAGCCTGGCTGCTCACCCAGCATTCCCAGATGTGCCCAGAGAGCAGCTCCATGCAAGCTGTGTCCAGGAATGTGTTTTTCCAGGGCAGGGAACTGGGGAGTGAGCCTGGGACACCTGGAATGTGGAATGGATGGCTCTATCACCACGCATCCCACAGCCCAGCCTGCTGGAGGTCACCCTCAGCACCACCCTCAGCTTAACCCAACCCCTGCAGCCCCCCACGGATGGGGGGAGATCCATACATCACCTGCTGACAGCGTTTTCCGTGCAGCTGGAGCGGGAGCTGGGATTCCTGGAGTGGCCTGGGGTCAGGGAGCGCTTCCTGGAGCCTCACAGTGCGAGGTGGGCTGTGCCAGACCTGGCTGGTTCAGAGAATCATTCCTAAAATTATAATAATAATAATAAAAATAAAATTAAAATTATTGTTAATAGTAATATAATCGATGGCAATAGCAATAACAGTATCAATAACAATAATAATAAACATAAAAATATTATTAATAATACCAATGACAATAACAATAGCAGTAATAATAATAATTTTAATAATGATAATTACAACAAACAACAAACAACAACAACAACAACAACAACAATAATAATAATAATAATAATACCTCTTGGCTGTATGTTTAAACTACCAGAGGGATGAAGCCAGGATCATTTTTAGGGTGTTTTGGAGTCACAATCCTTCTGTTTTTTATGGTTTAGCTCTGGATGGATTCTCCCTCCACTCCAAACCTCTCTGCAGAGCCAGCTCAAGAGGAGGCTTAGGAAGAGAGAGACTCAGCTTGCTCCCTGACTCTTTGGTTGGAATGAACTTGGGCAGAGAACGGCAGCGAGACTAAAATTAAAATCCCTTTTACTCTATTTTTCCTCTTTTTATTCTGTCCCCCAATTTCCCCTTCCTAGAAGGAACTGAGGTGTGAAAGGCAGAATTTTTATTGTTGTTTTTGTCAGAGGTGGGGTGAAATGCTGATTTAAGCAGCTGGGAATCTGATCCAAAGCCTGTGCATTGGTCATGTAGGGTCTGAAAACTGCCATGGAAACATAGATTCTCTTTTCTTTCTGATCTCTGAGACTGTTCACCTGTTGAAGGCTTTGCATCCAGCTCAGCCCAGGCTTTTTCCTTAATCCAAGAAAACAAATAGCTCAGGGATGGATCCAGAGCTTCAGGCATGGTCTGAGTGGGAGCTGCATGGGTGCCTTCTTCAGGCAGCAAATCCCACCCCACTGATTTCACACCTCACAGGGAAAGCCAAGCCTGCCCTAAGATGTTCCTTAATTTATTTTTCCCAATTCTCTGCACAATCTCCTCTCCCACCAGAGCCGTGGAGCTGCTGGAGTCTCCCTTGTCAGGTCTGCGTGGCAATGGGGACTTGATACAACTCCCTCATTGCTGTCCTGTGGTTTTTTCTGGCTGCTGATTGCAGAAATTCTGCTTTTCCTGCAGAAAAGTCTGGGCCAGAGGGAGGAATTGTCTCTGCCAGGAGTAAATGTTGGAATTACAGCACACGTCACTGTTGGCTTTGCTGCTGGGGGACATGGGCAGGGGGATGGATGGATTAATGGATAAGGGATGGATGGATGGATGGATGGATGGATGGATGGATGGATGGATGGAT
>JAHLSL010000061.1:13177273-13198642 GCA_025920805.1 Petroica traversi | reverse complement strand
GATGTTCTGAATCAGGCCATGAACAAAGAACTTCAGCCCCTTTGAACAGATTATTTGCATCAGCCCTGGCAGAGGAGAGCGTGTAGGAGCACGGCACAGTGTAGGTGTTATCTGCCCAGCTTCTGGGGAAGACACTCACAAATATTATTAGCATGAATAGGAAGCACCATGATAGGATGCTCTCTGGGAAAAGTAATTTTGTTCATTAATTACTTGCCTTATCTAGCAACCTTCCTCTCGCTTTCTTCTTCTTTTAATTTTCTTTAAAATTACTCTAAGTGAATTCAGTGCAGGGAAAAGTTATTTTGCTGCCTCCTCAGAGACAGGAGCTTGTATTACTCAGGTAGCCTTCAGCCGAGGCTTCAGGGGTTTTTCCATCTCCATTTGAAGCTCAGCCTTTCATGGGTAGATGGCAAAAGACAGATTCCAGGCAGATTCCTGGGATTCCTTTCTTGTGGACCACCTGAGTGCCCTGGACTGAGCACAGCTCTCATGCCTTTGGCTCGAGTTCTGCCTCCTGCTTGTGATTTTTGTGCTCTGAGATTCTCCTCCTGCTTTGAGCTACTGCGCTCGTGCCGTGCCTGGAAAGTTGGGCAGCAAAAGGACCTGGAGGGCTGTGATTGAAAGGGCAGCAAAGCAGAGACCCTGCAGGTTCAGGGATGCCCTTTCCTTGTGGCTTTGACCCCTGCAGGAGATTGGAAAGGGTCAGAGGATGGAGGCAGGAGATCCCGATCCTCCCAGATGTCACACAGAGATGCTGGCTGTTTTCAGGCTGCTTCTACAGCAGGGAATGATTGAGGATTGCATTTTAGGAAGGAACTCTTGGCTGTGAGGGTGGGGATGCCCAGAGGAGCTGTGGCTGCCCCATCCCTGGAACTGTACAAAGTTGGGTGAGGCTTGGAGCAACCTGGAATGGTGGGAGGTGTCCCTGCTCATGGCAGGGGGTGGGATTGGATGTCCCTTCCAACCCAAGCCTGTCCCCGAGTCCCCGATCCCGTGATTCACGGAGGAAACTCCGCCTTCCCATAACAACCGGCTGAGGAGTGGATTTCAACATCACCTTCCACAGACCCCCTCCCTCATTCCCACACCCTCCACCCCCCTGTGCCTGCAAACCATTTCCAATCCTTCGTTGGACAAAGGCTCCAAGTTCCCAGGGATTTGCATGTGAAATGCTCCCGTTCATCTCAGGCTGAACGAGCAGAGACACACGCTTGTGCGCACACAAATCCCTCGTCCATGGCTGCACCCCAGCCATGCGTGAACTGGGGTGGTCCTTGGGGCTACCTCTGAGCCTTTCTTCAGCCCTGGGGATCGGGAGCGGGTTGCATTTAATGCACCAACCCAGCCTCCCCCAGGCACGATTAGCGGGGTAGCTCTGGAAACTTGGGGAGGGGGGCTCGGGGAAAGGGGCATGAAATCCCCCAAAGCAGGGGGAGGGATGCTGTTTGTGGAGCGCTTGGCTTCGTAGGACGGGAGCTGGAGGAGTAAATCCCTTGCACCCACGCCCCGTGGGGCTCCGGGGGTGGGCTCGCACAATTGCGGGGATGGAGGGAGGAGCCCACCTGGGGACAGAGATAAGGGGCGGGCGGGGGGATTGCGGTTCTGCAGCATAAGCCGGCGGAGTTATCAGGGCAGAAACCCGGCTTCTATTACCATGCATTAGAATAGATTAGCAGGCAGAGCAATTAGCGGCCTCACTCCGTTTGGCGAAGTGACAGTGGCGGCGGTGCCGGGCAGGAGGCGAGCGGGAAGGGGTGGCTTTGGCAGGGCAGCGTTTCCCTCCCCAAAATGCAGCCCAAGGATAAGGATGGAGGTCTGGTCTTTCACCACAGGGCTGCCCCGCTGGGACATTGAGAAGAGCAGCAGGGTGAGCTTTGCATGGTGGCCTGAAACTTTTTAGTGGCTTGTGGTGCCTTAAAAATTGTGCTGAGGAGATGCAAAGCTCCAAAGAGTGAGTTTCAGCTTTTTTGAGTTACTTCTCATTGGAAGAATCCACAAACCTCTTGGTACCCAAATAGCACCCGTTAAAGACCCTACAGCTTTTGCTTTCCACCACTTTGTCCAGTTCATCTTTGATGCCCAAACAGCATCTTCTGGGGAGTTGAGCCTGTTTGTGGTTAGAACCGAAGATGAAAGGATTCAAGTCCTTCCTCAGATTCACTGAAATTCCACAGATTCACTGAAATTCCACAGATTCACTGAGAGCACTCCTCACTACCAGGAGAGGTTTCCCACTAATAATCCTGTGCATTATCCCGGCTGAAATTCATGACTTTTCCCAAAGCATCTCCTGCCTTTCTGTCCAGAATGGAGTATCCCGGGCAGTGGGCAACATTTAACCCTTTGGTGCCAGGGAGAGCTCAATTTCAGCCATGCCCTGGGCAGCCTGGAGGCCAAAAGGAGAGGGCAGGGAGGGAGTGGGGTATTCTCCACATGGCCATGTAAAGTTTAAGGTCAATTATGTCTGTGTCTCGACATTTATGGCATCCCTGTTCTCAGGACCCCGAGGGAACCTGGAAATGTCAAAACACTGCTAAAACTGACCTTAAACTTTACATGCGAGTGGGACTGAATCTTCTTTCTCCCTTTTCCTGGCTCCAGCCAGAAAATTGCTTTGGCTGCAGCAGAGGGAAAGGCAAATTTCAGCGGCTCCCTCCTTCCCCAGCCTCGCTCCCCCCTGGTGATAAAGCCACCTCAGGAGACACAAAGCTGGCTCTGCTCGTTGGTCAGGCTTGGGCTCAAACAAACCTCTTAATCCATCCCCAGATTCCTTTAATTGCTCTGTTCCCGCCTCACCCTTCTTTCCCGCTGGGAAATCAAAAATCTTTTCCCCGGTAAGGAACGAAGCTGTCACACCGCATCGCATCCTGAAGGAGGGACTGAGCGGGATAACCCGGATCTCCAGAGCCTCCCGGAGCCTGTTCTGCTGTCCCTTCCCCAGATTCCTGTCCCCAGTCCTGGCTGGAAATGCCATTCCGAGGGTTCGCACTTGGCTTCCGCCGAGCTCCCTCTGCTGATCACCTTCCAAAAGGCATCTCCGACCTGCCTGTTCTCCAAGGGATCGCATCCCTCCCGCCTCTGGGCAAGGACAGGGACCCTGGGAGGGTGTCCTGAGGGACATCAGCCCGTGCCTGTTGGGGGCATGTGACCCTCTGCCAGCAGCTGGGGCTTTGTGGAGACAGAGGGAAAGCCAAGGGCTGCAGCCGTGCCAGAAATGTCCCTGTCACCTCCCAGGCTCTGTGCTGCTCCAGCTTTGCCCAGGACAAAAATCTGTGTTACGAGACCAAAGATGTGACAAACAGCCACTATTTCTCTTATTTCATTTTCTAGGAATTGCAGAATAATTTGGATTGGAAGGGACCTTAAAGCCCATCCAGTGCCACCCCCTGCCATGGCAGGGTCACTTCCCACTGTCCCAGGTTGCTCCAAGCCCTGTCCAACCTGGCCTTGGACACTTCCAGGGATGGGACATCCCAAATCCCCTCAGGGGCAAGGAGAGCTGCTACCAGGCCATGTCTGCACATTTCATCAGATTTCAGGTTTCCACTTTTTGATCTGTTCTGTTTTTTCAGTTTGACTCCTGCCAGGTGCCTGCAGGAACCACCTGCCTTGCTGTGGGCTCTGGCTGGGCTGGAAATTCTCAGATTTTCCCTTGGAGATGAAGAGATAGGAGAAATGGAAAATTGTTGTCTCTTGCCTTGTCTTAATCCAGGACAGGTTGGACAATCTGGGCTGCTCTTGGTCTTCGAACTGAGACAAAAATCAAATTTCCCTGAAAGTTTCCCCACTTCTTCTCTAGCCTCCTCCTGAATCTTTTTCTTGGATATCTCTATCTGACATACCTGGAAAGGAGACTGCTGGAGGTCATGGTGTGAGTGAGGCAGGCAAATGGATAATCTGAGGTAAAAAATAAGGGAACAGCTTGAATTTTAAGGGGAAAAGCTAAAGAGAGATGGAAAAAAGAATGAGAACTGTACCCAGGCTAAAAACACACCACTGGGAAGAGGTGAGGATTGGATGGGGCAGCATCTCCATCTTGCACCACCCCAGTGTGGGTGACCCTACACCTCAAAAATCTGAGGAATGAGCAGGTTGGGAATGAAAACGGGAATTCCAACATGGAATTTGTATCCCACCAAAATATCCCACCCTGATCTGGTGACCCCTCCTCGCTGGTGTGACTGGGGGTGCCCATCTGGAGGGAAGGCGTGAGGAGAGGGGGGCTGGAATGATCCATCAGAGGGTGAGAGGATTTCTCCTCCATGGGAAATGTCACTGATCAGAACCAGAAAGGAAAGCTGAAATGTTAAGTCCTTTTGCAAAAGGGTGATTTCAGCAAATTACCTGTTTGGAGGTGGTGGAAAAGTGTCATTTGTGGTTGTTGAGATGTCCCAAACAATTGAGCTGTCTCTGAGCTTTGCCATCAAACACAAATTTTTCACCTCCCTCTCTTTTCCTGAGAATCCACCTGATCACCCAGAGTCAAAAGAAAACTGCTGTACATCAAATGATGAGGGTTCTCCAAAAAGGATTCATATATTTGGGATTTTTTTTCAGGGAATCAAAAAATTTTAATGGTACTTTTTTCCCTGAATAATAATAATAATAAAAAAATTGTTCTGGATCAAACTGTGACGCTTTTCCAAAAGGATTAATTTCTTTAGAATTTATTTCTGGGAATTAAAAATTTTTAATGATACTTTTTTCTCTTGGAATAAAAAAAAATTGCATCATGTGCTAATTACCACTTGTAAAAAGCCCCCAAATGCTCTGTTCTGAGTAGCAATTTCTGATCAGATCCAATCACCACTCTTTTGTCTTGAAATTTGTTATTAATTAACAGAATTGCAGATAAGACCTTTTCCATTGCCAGGAAACTGACTTTTTCTTGGGTCTCACATCCGAAAAGTTGGATATTTTAGTCTGCTTCTTGGGAAATTATGGAGAAAAAATTAAACAGAATCCAAAATCTTCTCCTTTTTCAACAGTTATGGTTATGAGCAAGCACGGCTTGATGAAGTGAAAAATAAGGTCATTTTTGAGAGGCTGGGGAGGGGGTTGTGTGTGTAGGGTGGTGATTTGGGGTTTTTGTCTATGACAGGATGATGGAGATGTGTCTTCAGTGAGAGTCTGGCCATGCTTTAACCAAACCCCGGCGAGGCAGAAGAGCCCTTCCTGTCCCTGCAGAGGCGGAACAGCCTGGCCCCTCTGCAGGCCCAGCTTTAGGTCCTGATTTAGGGATTTAATGATTTCATATGTCCCAAACCACACCTCCACCTCAGGCTTTGCCCTGCTCTCAGCCTCACTTTCCTGCCTCTGCCTGCTAATTCCAACCTCATGGAGGCATCCTGAAGTTTAATTAGCTGCAGGCAAAGCCCTCTGAGATTCTTGAAGAAGAGACACGAGAGAAGCAGAAAATATTAATTTAACTTTATTAAAAGAATTGGTTGGTGGAGGGTGAGCACCAGCGGTGTTTACTCTTAGTGGGAGATGAGGAGGAAATAATATTCCTCGTGGTTCAGTGGTGGGAGCAGCTCCTCAGTGTTTGTGCTGATGGTTTTGGACAGAGCAGGACGCTTGGAATTGTTAAAAACACGGCTGAAAATGAAGGAGCAGCTTGCTGGTGAGACATCCAGGGAAGTGCCAGGTCTGCACCACGCGCAAAGCGAGCTCAGGGCTGGGAGATGCTCTTTTAGGTTGCTGGAATTTGGGGCATTGGGTGGGAGCTACACACCAGTTAATTATGGTGTGGGAGCTACACATCAGCTAATTAATTATGGAGTGACTGGCACGGAACTGGGGATTGTGGCAGGGAACTGGAGGTTGTGGCAGGGAGCTGGGGATTGTGGCAGTGGGAAGTGATCTCGGTGTACAGACACACTCGGAATATTGGAGGTGCAGACATTTTATAATTTGGCAGCAAAAGGGGTTTTCTCCTGGATAAACCAGAGTAAACACTCCAGGTGAGGGTCACAGGAGCTGCCAGGGCCCAAGGTAGGTACTGACTGTCACCAGAGACAATAAAATGATGAGTTGAGGCTGGAGTGTCTCGTTATCCCGCCCGCAGTCCAGCAGCTGCTTTCCAGGTGACCACTTTTATGAGTCAGGCTCTTGTGTCTGGAAGTGTTTATTTAATAAAAGTCCCGTTTGCCTTTATTTACAGCTTGCTGAACTTCTGGGGCTCTCTGTGCCCTCTGGGCAGAGACCTTCTGTGGCCCAAATATTTTGTCACTTCTGTTTCTCCGTCTCAGCCTCCACCACGCAGGGATTTGAGACCAGTGCAGGAGGGAAACTCTTCCCTCTGCACATGCTGGAACAATTTTCCTTGCTGTTCCTCTCTCTCTTTGGGAGGGCAGAGCATTTTTGGCTGGACATAGAAGGTTGCTTTATATCAGGTTTCTTTTTCTGCTCACCCGAATTGAAGGACCACAGAAGGATTTGGGTTGGAAGGGACAATAAAGATCATCCAGGTGGCCATAAACAAGGACACCTTCTACTGTCCCAGGTTGTTACAAGCCTCTTGCAAACTTGGACACTTCAAAGGATGGGGCAGCCTCAGCTTCCCTGAGCAACCTGTGGCAGGGCCTCACCACCCTCCGAGTAAAGAATTTCTTCATAATATCCAGCTTAAATGTCCCTTCCTTCAGAGCAATCCATCACAGGAAAACGCACCACGTTTTGCCTCTGGAGAACCTGAGCTGACATCATGGGGGATGTGTGACCCCACAGGATGCTCCAGCTCAGGACAGATAAGGTGGTCATGGGAGAGGAGATGGGGGGAAACCACAGGCAAAAGGCTCTTGGGAAGAGCCCTCATCACCCCTTTCTGCCTGCACAAACCTGCCAAACTCACTGGCAGGCAGCTCCATCCCTTTAGATTTGATTCCTGGGGGGAATTTTGCTGCTGGGATGTTGACCCAGAGCCTGAACCCTGACCCAGAGCCCAGCTCGGTGTGGTCCAGCTCAGCAGAACTCCCCCACCATCAGACTCGAGCACCAGGCACAGGTATTTAGGGCTTTTCCAACTGAGGAATTGCATTGAAAAAGTCAGGCAATCAAAGCCAGAAGTTGGGAAGTGGCAGAATTGAGGTCACTGTGGAAAAAAGGAATAATAACCTGTGATCCTGTAATTAAAGTCCAGCTTGCAGCGTGTGAGTGCAGGGAGCAGGTTTGGAAGTACAGAAGCTGCTTTCAGTCTGGCAGTCCCTAATTCCTAAGACCCTGACACAGCAACCTTAACATTGTATTAAACCCAGGCTTAGCTTGGTTTGGCTTTTCATAAATTCATTATTTGCATGATGTTATTTTCACCTTACATCAGATATCAAGGCTGCAAGGCACATCAATCTAATACAGAACAAGGTTTTGGTCTGAAAAGTTACAAGTTTTAAATGTGTATGACCTGTAAACAGCAGGATAAAATGTGGATTATTATATTCCTGCTCAGTGTTTGGATTGGGAATATAAACCACATTCCTGGATGCTTAATCCACATCCATAGATTTGAACTGAGCCAGGATATCTGCCTGTTTAATTTTAGAAAACCTGGATATTTCTGTTGTGCTGCAGCTGAAGGAAATAAGTGGGAGGTAACAGATCTTGAAGAATTTGGACACTTGTATTTTGATTCTGAGCCCCAAAAGGTTTCCCTTCCAAGGTGTTCCCAGGAGAGCAGTTCCCACATCCTGCAGTGCTTTAATGGGATTGTTTGTTTTATGGAAGTGCTTGGAAAAGTCTCAGGTCAGCATTTTGCCTTTTGGCTTTCGTGCCACCAGAGGTGACTTACAGTTTTGGGGGTATTTAATGGTCCAGCCCTCTGGAGAGTGCCCATTTAAAATTCCTGATCCAGCACGTGGCAGTGCCAGAGGAGATTTAATGGGATGAGGGCTCCTGGGGAACAGAGAGCAGGAGCTGCAGGGCTGCTTTTGCTCTCTCAAACCTGCAAAAGGTGTTGAGAACGGCCAAAATCTCCCTTTATGGATCCTGCCTCTGGAAATACAAAACTTTCCTCTGCCAGAAAGATGGGAAAATTGCAGTTTGGAGTTGGAGTGCTCACTTTATCTCAAATCAGTCACTAGAGAAGAGCCAAGACCTTAAATTTTAGGCCGCCCCAAGCTTTATAACATTAGGATTAACTATATATTGAGTTTTTGGCATGTGTTTCTACGGATCCTCATCTGCAAATCCCCATGCACAAGGATGCAGTCCCTGCTCCAAGGAGCAGGAATGCTGAGGGGTGATCTTGGAGCTCCAGCAGCCCCCAGGTGCTCTCACAAGTGAGACTCTGAGGCCTGGGAGCGGGTGAATAATTTAACATCCACACTTAGTCTTTATAGCTGGTTTTAATGGGGGGTTATAACACTGCTAATAACAAAATCCATTGAAGACGCCCCGTGCAAGTCCATAACATTACCTTAATGGCCAAAGGTAATTGGCATGCAGCTGGAGCTGTCCTTTTGGATTAACCCTGTGGATTTCCAGGCAGACAGCTTCCTTGAAGCGATGGCCTTGGCAGCGTGTGTGGAGTGAAATACAGATGTGGTTTATGTTAAACGAGTGCAAACCTGGGTGGAAACAGGGCAAAGAGCCTCCAATCCACTCTCCTGGGTGGTGTTTGCACCACACAGGTGAGACGAGGGGCAGTGACAGTGCTGAGAACATCAATAATTAGTGGGTGGTGTGAGCTTCGTGCATGAGTGCAGCCCAGGTGTGTGCACCCACCACTGCCACTGAACTGTCACTTATTGGGTACTCCTGATTTTTTAAAATTCAACCCTTACCACTTCTAGTCAGGGATTTTCAATCCAGATGCAAAAAACTCCTTAGTCTGCAGGGACAGCTGCTGTGGTGGTGGTCCCATCCCAGCAGTGAGGCACCAGCAGCCCAGAGACACCACAAATGTGAAGCATTCTCAGGAGGAGCACAAAACATAGGCTGTACACAGCTTTTGTAAAAGGACAGCCCTGCCTGAGGTGTCCCATAACCCTTGGACAGGAGAGTTTCAAGGGCTGGGGGTTTGGCCCAGGGAAGGTTGTGCTGGAGCTGCTGTGTGGGTGGAGAGACAGAGAATTTCTGCAGCTGGGATGGAGCTTTCACCCATCACCCTCACTCCCCTTACAAGTTCCTCGCATCTCCCCAGCCTGCTTGAGCACTCCAGGGCTGCTGGCAGCAGAATTAACACTCTCATGCATGTGGTGGGGCTTTTGGGAATGTCCTGTGCAGGGCCAGGAGTTGGACTCAGTGATCCTCATAGGTCCCTTCCAGCCCAGGATATTCTCGATTATTCCATGAGCCGGAGCGCGCCAGGCCACGGGCGTAGTTTTTCCTCTTGTGCCATCCCAAAGAGCACAGAGCTGCCTGTCTCTCCATGCTGATTGCTGCTTCCTCAGCACAGAGCTGTCCCCACGGTGGTGCTCACCCTGTCCCTGTGTGTTCCTGTTTCCCCAGCTGCACGAGGAAGGAGCGGTGCGAGCGCTCCAGCGAGCCGCGCAGATTCGCCTCGGAGATGAAGCAGTGTGTCCGCCTCACCGTGCACCCCAACAACATCTCTGTCTCCCAGTACAACGTTCTGGTGAGGAATGACAACCCCTGCCCCTCTCCCCTCGGGTTTCACCTGCCCCTGCAGTGTGACACATCCAGGGAATGCAGTGCCAGTGGGAAGGACTGGCAGCAAGAGGTTCTCCAGACTCCGTTAACTTCCCCAGCAACTCTCCTGGGGCAGGGAAGGATTTGCATTTTGGCATTGGTTATCCCCTGTTTAGAAATCTAGAAATGAAGAGTCTTCCTTGCAGTCTTTGAGGGGAGGTCTGAAGGGACTCTGTGCCCTGCAAGTTCTGTGTGCTGCCCTGGGAGACGAATTAGTTAAGAACTTTAGGCAAGGGATATTTTCCTGGTTAGAAATTGCATTCTAGAAGAAAGCCACATGAAGGATGATATGAATTATTTCAGTGAGCTCCAAGTTCCCATCACTTTGGATGGAAATAGCTCCTTCTAAGCCCCCAGGAACTCCACTCTACCCCAGCACTGGGCATGCAGAGCAGAGAGGCAGGATGCTGTGCAGAGGAACCCAAGGCCTCCAGGTTTCCTGCTGGCTCCTGTGACTTTCTGCAGAACAACTTTTACCCTTTCTGGCCTCCAAGCTGCTCAGTCAGCAGCCAAGGAAACCCTCCAGTGAATGCTGGCATAGCAGCAGATGATCCTGACCATTCCTGGCCTAGAGGCAGGAAAACTCTGCTGAAGATCTGACCAGTTGGTGGTTTCTCTCCTGACTGGTGGCAGCAGTACCAGACGTGGTGAGATCCCCACATGCTCCAAGGAGGAGGCAGACGCCCATTTCTCCCAGACTACAAGAGCTCTGTCATTTGGACCATGCCAATTTGGGCTGCAATTAAGTTGGTAACCCAGGCCCTAAAAGCCCCATCTCTGGCCAAAGTTGGTCCTTAGGC
The DNA here is from genome assembly GCA_025920805.1 of Petroica traversi. NCBI lineage: Eukaryota > Metazoa > Chordata > Aves > Passeriformes > Petroicidae > Petroica > Petroica traversi. The sequence continues at coordinate 13,188,194 of JAHLSL010000061.1, read as the reverse complement.
CCACACCCTGAAAGGCTCAAATGGAACTGCTCAGGGTGCAGCTGCCAGACACCTTCCAGCTGACAGGTTTGGATTTCTCCAGGGATAAAGAAATCAGCCTTTCAAAGCCTGCATGTCCAATCATTGCTGCTTTGTTTCAGCCTCTTAACTTTGCTGTGACTTTACTTTCCCCAGGCTTCAAACAAAACTGATCTGAGGCATCTTAAGTTCTTTGTTCTTGTGGGAGTTCAAGGTTTCTTTTCCATATTCTCTCAGTAGCTGTTGAATTCTTTCATGTTGGAATAAATCCTGGGGGACTGGCTGGCTCGGGGCGACTGGAAATGATAACAGAATAAGAGACCTTTAGCTCCTGGTTCCTCCCAGAGTGAGTCAGCCCAGAGCTGCTGGGATCAGAAGTTGCCATTATCTGTTATCCAACAATCTTCATGGGAATTTTGATGGGAGTCTCAGCCCAGTCCCAGCTAAAGTGGTGACCCAGAGCTGATCCTGTCACCAGAGGCAAACCAGGAGGGGAGCAAACAAAGAGTTGATGGTGTCCTTAGCAATCTTGAGTTCTAGTGAAGGGTCAGTGACAGTGAGTTCTTGTCCATGGAGGCAGACCAGGTGTTTGCGTGGTCAGCCATGCTTTTAAATTTTGGAAAATCTTGGAAAATCTTACCTGAATCTGTTTCAGCCCAGGGCTGCTGCTCTGGGCTTTCTGAGAAGAGCTGCTTGCTGGGGGCTGGCTCCATGCTTTCCATGCTTTCCCAGACATGTGGTATGTGGGATTTCTTGTCTGCTCAGGGTGTGCACTGGCCCCTGGCATTTGTGGCCAAGCACTGGTCTGCCACCAGTGTCATCTGCATGGCACAGCTTCCTCCTGCATCATCCATGCCCAGAGGGAGATTTGTTAAGGAGGTCAGATTGCTCTTCTCCATTGCTAGCAGGAAGAATGGATTCAGCCTGAGTCCTAAATCCACCCAAATAACCAAAGCTTTTTCCTATTCCCCATCCAAGAAAAAAAAAATCTCCTTTCCCATTGCCATTCCCATGGCCCAGAAATGATCCTGCTCTCATGAAGGCATAATGTCAGCCAGGGCTAAGGTCTTTCTGTTCAGCCTCTCTCCCTGATGGTCCTCGGTGTGGAGAAACAGCCCCAGCCTTTCCCTAAGCGAGGAGAACACACTGGGCGCTATGTCACCTTCTCATCCTGTCCTGCTTTGTCACCCGGACTGACCCCTGCTCCTTGTGCTGGTAAAACAACATCTCAGCATGCACCTGTGTCTCCTTTCAGGGGGGGCCTCAGCCAGCTCGTGGAGGAGGCAAGAATGGCAAGCATCTGCATTTGTGCTTGTGCCAAGTGTTTGGCTACAGGGTTTGGTGACAGAAATGCTGAATTTACACTGATTTCCAGGTGCTAGGGGTCCCCCGGGGTGCCCCTCTGTGCTCAGCCTGACCTGCTGAGTTGAGCAGGACCCTCAGTGATGGAGAGCTGTGGGGCAGGACCTTTGTTTGTTTGGGAAGCTGGCAGCATTACTGTGCTCCTCCAAAGCACAGACGTGGTGGAAACCAACCCTGACATTCCTTTTTCCCAGGGCCATGTGCCCCGAGGATGCTGTGAACTCTAAAAACACAGGCAATCCCTCCTTCATGGCTTTTTTTTTTTTTAATACAAATGGAACCCCAGGACAGCATGAGGAGCTGACTGGTCCTCTGGTGGGATGGGCAGGAGAAGTTTCTGTGCCTGTGGAGACAGGGAGGTTTTTGTGGTGGACTGAAGGCTGTAACTAGACTCTCCTCACACAGGAACGTGGGGACAGAGTGCTCCCCCCTGCTGGTGCTGGCAGAGCAGCCCGTAGAGAGTTAGACTGGAGCGCTCCAGTTTCTCTGGAGTCTGCAGAGTGCCTCTTGTGAGTAGCAGTCACCTTCCTCAGAAACCGCGGGGCCACCGCCGCCCTGGAACCCACGGCTGGCTCCAAAGACTCCCCGCCTAACCTGACACCTGCATGACAGACAGTGAGCACTCCCCTCCCTCCACTGCCCCAGCCAGCACGGACACAGTGCAGGTGTCCCTGCACAGCCACCCGCCACCTGTGCCAGCATCAGCCCCTCGTGCCCTCCCCTCCTCACTCGTCCCTCTCCCAAGTCGCTGCTTTCTGCTGAAGGAGGATGCTCTCTCTAGCAAGAGGCTCTTTGTCGGACCTCTCCAGTGTAATTCTCTCCTGCTGGCCCAGCTTTGTTGTTTGGCTGAGTGTTCTCTCTTCTCTCTTTTCTTTTTCCTCCCTCTGTCTTGGCCTGCAGCTGGTCTTGGAGACCTACAATGTCCCCGAGCTGTCGGCAGGGGTCAACTGCACCTTCGAGGACCTCTCGGAGATGGATGGGTTTGTGGTGGGCAGCCAGATCCAGTGCATGTCTCCAGCTGCCAAGGAGGTGCCCCAGATCATCACAGAGAACGGTGAGTAGCCCACAGCCCCTCCACCTGCACCTCTCACTCCCATCCTCACCCCACACCCCCCATCCTCACAAAGCAGGATTTGGGAGCCTGAGGAGAAGGCATGGAAAGCCCTGGGAGCAGGAGGGATGCTGGAGCACATCATGGCACGAGCTGTGAGAATGTGAAAGTCTTTCAGGAGTGCAGACCTCGAGCTGCAAGCCCAGCACCTGCACTGAGGTGCTTGTCTGTGTCACACCAGGTGATTGCAGACTGCCACCGAGTGGCAATTGCACGTATCCAGCAGAAATGAGACGTGGTTGTGGGATATTCCCTCTCCTTTAGGCCAGGCTGGTGTTACACACCAAGGCTACAGGCTCTCAGCATATTCCATCCCATGAAATTCCTGCAGAGCTGGACAATCCTGTCTGTAATTTCACCCTGCTCCTCCCAGTAGCTTTCCTACTTGGTGACTTCAGTCACCACATTTTTGAATCCAGAACTGTTGTCGTCCTCCAGCCCAGACTCTGCTCCCAGGCATAAAAATTTCCAGTGGTAAAGAAATACTCCATCACCCCATAAGAGTTGGAGTTGTACCTGTTGGCTAACGGGGCTGTAGAAGGATTTTATAACCCTTTTTACATCTATTGAGGACAGCCTGGCCAAGGTGCTGTGGGACAGCTCCAGGTTCAGGCTGGTGGCCTGGCCAACAGGGCTTCACTGGCCTAACAAAACAGTCACACCCTGATGTGCCTCTTTTTCCCCGCAGGTGACCATCACATTGTCCAGCTTCAGCTCAAATCCAAGGAAACGGGGATGACCTTTGCCAGCACCAGCTTTGTCTTCTACAACTGCAGCGTCCACAACTCGTAGGTTCATTTCCTTTGGTACCAGTTTCTCACTGGCACGTGTCCCTCAGGAAGATGTTAAAGCTTGGAGGTGACCAGGGGCTGGGGTCACTTGTGTGGTGGCCAAGAATGGTGGGTTCCTCCTGAGATGACTCAGAGTGTGGGGACCACTTGTTCTACAGGCAGAGCATCAAATTAGGAGCAATTTGCCACAGAACTGAGTCAAAACCTCAGCACATCTTCCCTAATCTTCCAATTGCTCATTTTTTGGTGGATGTTTGGCTCCTCATATGCACCTCCAACCCTTACCCATGCTGCCAGTCCCACCAGTAGCCTGCCCCAGGTGGCTAATATGGACTTGGACCCTCCAATCTGGAAAAATAAACCTTATGGTTCCTGTAGGATATGCACTGAACCCAGCTGATTCCCTCAAGACCACGTTATCCATGCTGTGAGCTCATTCCCTGGCTCACACCCCGCTTTCCCGTGGTTTAGCTGCCACCCAGGAGATGCCCCAGTGGAGCAGACCCACAAATCCCTTCAGGAAGATGCCCTTGCAGAAGGCTGATCCACCCCAGAGCAAGGCTGAGCTGCTCTGTCCCCACCACTGAGCCGTCAGAAGTGCCAAAAGCAGATAATTACTGCGGCTCAGCAACTCACAAGGAATGGCAAATCCTATTTCCATGTTCCTGCTGCTTTGACAAACAGTGTCAGAAAGCAACTGTTGGGAGGGGGGGAGGAGAGCAGGAGAGATGGCACTGTTAAATATTTATGGCATGTTTTGGTTTCTTACTTGACAAACTATAATATGCTATCCATTTTTAATTCGATGTATCAGAGCGAGCACTTGTTACCAATTTGAAGAATAAGTTGCTGTACCAGAGCTGAGAGTGGATTGGGGTTGAGCAAGATTTCACAGAGACAGGGGAGAGGGAGTGTGTCTGCCTGTTGGGCTCATGCAGGAGCTCTGGAGTTTTTCTCTCCTGCCTGTTGAAACCCCACTGGCACATAAGGGCCAGAAAATTTTACTCCCCTCTAATCTCCTCTAGGTAGTCCAGATATTTTCCAGGTACAGCAGCTGCTGTACCATAAAATTGTTAAGGTTGGAAAAGATCTCTAAGGACACCAAATCCAAGTCAACCAGCACCACCCCCATGGTCTCCATTAAACCTTGTCCCCAAGTGCCACTTTCACAAGCTTTTATAATACTTCCAGGGATGGTGATTCCACCACTGCCCTGGGCAGCCTGTTCCAATGGTTTACAACCATTTCCATGAAAAAAAAAAATCCTAATATCCAATCTAAACCTCCCCTATCACAGCATGAGGCCGTTTCCTCTCATTTTGGCACTTGTTACCTCAGACAAAAGTCCAACCCCTCCCAGCTGCCCCCTCCTGTCATGGACTTGTGCAGAGCCACAAGGTCCCCCCTGAGCCTCCTTTTCTCCAGCTTGAGACCATTTCCCAGCTCCCTCAGGCTCTCCTGGGGCTCCAGACCCTTCCCAGCTCTGTTCCCTTTCCTGGACATGCTCGAGCTCCTCAAGGTCTTTGTCATGAAGGTCTCCATGGTGTGAATGACCAGGAGTGTGCAGAGAGCTGGGCTTGGTTGCTGCTGCGCAGAATTACATGAAATTTAAAGAGAAGTGTGATGCAGGTCCAAGCCAGTGCTGTAACACAGCCAGGGGAGGTGTTTGCAGCTCTGGCTCTGCACAGCCCCTGGGGCACAAGAGAGCAACATCTTGTAAGATCTCCTACACCCAGAGTAGGTGATGCCCTAAATATGCCCTCTGCTTCCCAGGTACCTGCTCAAAGAGTCTTTACTTCTCTTCTGAGGTGAAAAAAATGTTGATATTTTTGCAGGAACCTCTTCACCCTGATCAGAACTCACACCAATAAACCCATGGGATGCAGAGGGAGAACATTCCCTGCTTTATCTTTGGTTTTCTGGCTTTTGTACATCCCAATTTGTCTCTGGCCTCTGTGTCATGTGTGGGAGAATTAACCAGACGGGATTGCTGGTGCCCAGGGCAGCCAAAATACAATAAATATTTATTATCCCTCTCTTTGCAATGATATGAATGCAATCTAAATTATTTAATCAAGTGAGACACTTGAGACGCCAGTGACAACTAGCTCAGGCTGCGGCAAGCCCAGCACCACCCTGCTGGTGTTGGATCATTGCAAAGCCCTGCGCCCTCCTGCAAAAGCAATGTTTTCCAGGCTGTAATTCCCTCTGGGAAAGGCTGGCCAGGTGACTGCTCTGTGTGTCTGTTTGCAGGTGCCTGTCCTGTGTGGAGAGCCCTTACCGCTGCCACTGGTGCAAGTACCGCCACGTGTGCACCCACGACCCCAGCTCCTGCTCCTTCCAGGAGGGACGAGTCAAGATGCCCGAGGTAGGCAGGGGCACAGGGAGAGTGTCACACGTCTGGGATGCTCAGGGCTGATGTCACCGTGTCGGTCCAGGAGGCCTTCTCCACCTCCAGTCCCACCTTTGCATTCTGTGCTCGCCCTCCCCTCTCCCTCTGCAGGGATCTCCTCTCCCTTTCTGCTCTTCCAGACCCTCAGGGACCTGTGCCCTCCCTCCTGCACACCACAGGGTGTTAAAGCAGAGTGACACAGAGTCCCCAGGCGGGTGCAAAGGAGAGCCACTTTATTGCAAAATCCAGGCTTTTAAAAGCAGTTAAACCTTTATCAGCTACCTAGTTTTAAAACAACACAAACAGAAACCATATACCATGATGTGAACACCTAATGATCATATAACTCATTTTTCTTCCTCCAGTTCAGCTGAGTCACTTTCCCAAAGTCCTCTTCTACTCAGCTGAAGTTGCAGGCCTGAGCCATGATTTTACACGGGTAACAAGGCCCTTTTTTAATAAGGTTTTACCTAAATGCAACAACAGGGAATGTTTGACCTCGGAAAGTCATCACAAACTCCTGGCACCAAAGGTCTGGGAGGGATGGAAAACCCTGCTCGTGCTTCTCCTCTAGGAGAGAAGGCTGCTGAAGCCTGGGGAGGATTTAGGGCTTTGTCCGTGGGGTCAGTAGATTCCAGATGTGATTGGAACACCTCTGGGGCTTTGAGGGTTTGGTGCCTAATGACAAATGCATCCAACTGCCCCCAGATGAGTGCAGAGGATGCCTCATTGCCACTGACTGAGCTGAGCTGGAGCCTGGGGCTCAATACAGAGCTGCAAATGCTGCCTGCCTGGTGCTGTCACCAAGGAGAACTCACAGGCAAGAGGAGCTCAGGAGAACACAAATAGGAAGCCACTTAATCCCTTCCTGGTCCCACATGTAGTGTCTTTATGCTCCTGTGACATCCCCATTCCCTCCCACCCCTTCTGTAAATGCTGGTTGAGCTGTCACACTTGTGCTGGTTGAGATGTCCTCCACCAGGTGTCCTGACCTGCTGTGACACTGGGAAAGGCCATAAATACCTGAGTTTTCCATCTACCAGGATTCAGGATTTTCTGTAGAACTACTGGAACATGTGCTGAGGAGCTGGAGGGTTTGATGCCCTGTGCTGTGAGGGGAGAAGGCAGCCCAGGGTTATCCCAACCAGAGAGGCCCTACCCCCTCCCATGGAGCCTTGTCACACTTTGGGCAGTCCTGCTGGCCCTCAGTTTCTGTTCCTTCCACTCCAGGCACTGTGGGAACCTCGTTTCCTTGGTGAGTGGGATCCCCTGGGACACTTTGTCCCAGTTTTCCACTGTGCAATGTCACCACCACCACCACCCCTGCTCTCCTCTGGTGCATCTTATGTACCAAGGACCCACCTTCCCACCTCTCCTCCAGCCCCCTGCCCAAAGTGAGATCCCTACAAACCTCAGTGGATCTTCTGATCCATGAGAAAGGAGATGATGAGAATTTTCCCATTTTTTTAGGGAAAGGACAGGGGATGGCACAGCCACTGCTCTTTACTTTATCCCCTCCAAGGTGTTGCTCTGCAGAACTGGGGAGGAGGCTGGAATTCATCAAACTCCGCCTGTTTTATCCTTTTCACCTCTCTTCTAGTTCTGTTTCTGAAAGATGTCCTCTTCAGGCGACAACTCCATTCTGGGGGGCTTTTTCTGTCAGTAGAGTTTGCTCTTTGTCCCTTCTTCCCCCTTTAACAGAGAATTTCCTGCTAAGCTTTGAGCGAACTCCCTTTCTGATCCTGTAAAAGTGAGATTTTCGTGGCAGCAGGAAAAGGCACAGACCTGACCTTGGAAAACCACAACTGATCTGCAAAGCAATGACAGCATCATGCAACACATGGATGTTACACTGGCCAGTGCTAATGGGGGCTGCAGCATTTTTTTGCCTACTCTGGGCACAAATGGGATCTCATTCCCCTGGGATACAACACCTGGAATCACCTGCTAAGCTCAGGAGCTGGTTCTGCTCTCTGCTCCACAGAGGAAGGTGTGGAATGACAAAACCTGCAAGGATAAAGGCCTTGCAATCCTCAGAACTTTCAGAGCTTGCTTTGTGCCTGGCAAAGTGAGAAATGCCCTGCAGCTCCAGGGTCCTTCTTCTCTGTGTGTCTGTGGCTCTCAGGGGCTGGGGAGGGATGGCATCCCAAGTGCACTCTGACAAACAGACTTACAATCACTCTTGGCCAAAAAGGTTTTGTTTTTGTTTTTTTGGGTTTTTTGTTTTTTGTTTTTTTGTCAAATGGCAGTTTGAACAAATGTCTATCTCCCACGCTTCTCTGAAAAAGCCATCTTCTCACTGACTCACTGCTCTCACTGAAACTTCCACTGCCTATTTTTTACTGTCACCTGTGATTCTACCTTTTTCTGTCCTGTGTACTTGCCTATTTGACGAGTGGCTTCTCTGAACAATTGAAACCATTCAAAGCCTTGAAGAAGCCAAGCCTGGCTCCTCAATGCCAACCCAGACCTTCACCTGGTTCCTGGTGGTGCAATGTGACTCACAAGGTTGTCAGGCTCCAGGTTTGTTTCCATCTTCAGCAGAGCTCAAAGTGCACCCTCACCCAAGTGGCTCTATTTTCACAGCCCTCTCATCTCCTTTTGCCTTTCAATCCTTTCCTCTGCCAGCATTTAGAGCCCTGGGGGATGAGGAGAGGGAAGGCTTTGCCACCACCCAGGTGTGAGTACCTGCTGAGCTGGTAAACCTTGAGGAGGTGCTGATGGGCAGCGTGGGGTGGTTGGACCATCCCATTTTGCTGTCTCTCCATGAGTTTGCTGAGCAGATTAACTTGGGCATCTTCCCAAAACAAACATTGGTGTTACTCTGTCACATGGACCCATGCCAGGAACTCCTTCCCTCTGGAGTCATCCCTCCTGGCTCGCCAAGCCTTCACCCTCCCCCTCACTGTGGCCTTCACCTTCTCTTGCTACACCCACTCATAGGTGATTTTTTTTTCTCTGTTTGTCTGTACAACATCTTGCCATCCTGTGGGAAGAGGCTTCCCACTGTCCACATGGCCTGGGATGCAAATGGGTTCATTTGGGCTGGCAGCCCTGAGCCTGGGAGTGCTCTGAAAGGAAGGTTGTGCCCTTGTGCCTTCCTGACTCCATCATTTCCTTAGGATGCCTCACAAGTTTCTGTATTTCCACAGGCCCAGCCTTTCACTTAGGCCTTATTTCCATTCTCTGAGAGGATCTTGGGGTTTTTGCTTGTATTTCCCTGCACTATAAGTTGCTGTTTAGTGCAGGGTGCTGGATGGATGTGAGACTGATCCAGAGGGACAGCAGAAAGGCTTTGGCTATGACCCTCATTGTCTAGAAAATGCTGTTTCTGATGTCCCCTGCCACCCAAGGACAGCCTTTGAGTTGCCTCGTGGATAGCTGGGATCAGCCAGCCCCAGGCTGGCAATGGCAAAACAGCCAGAGATGGAGAAAGGACAGAGAATGCTGGTCCCTCACCAACAACACTGAGATACACCAGAGATGCAGAAAGGACAGAAAATGTTGTTCCCTCACCATCAACACTGAGATATTATTTTCTCACCTGCCACTTATCAGGTGAAGCAGTTCTGTCTGGAGCAGATCTGCATCAGCCACTCTGGCAGCCTTGGGAAAGCCCATGTTTGCTCCAGTGGAGAGCTCCAGCCTAGACATAAAGCAGGAGTATTTATGATTGTGGCACTGATCTTAATCATGGAGGGTTCATGATGTCCCCGGATGATTTGTGGAAGAAATACTTCACCTTGGCGTGTAATTTCCCTTTACAGCAGGTTTTTGAAACCCAGGCCCACTCACTTGAAAAATACTGGGTGACTTCTTGCTTTAGAAAGGGGAGCTGATATTGTTGTTACTGAGGCAGGAAGGAAAACACGAGGGGAAAAAAGGACATTTTAATACTGGAGTGGGTTGTTGTTGCTGCTGTCAGTGTTTTTCCCAAAGAGCTGATGGCAGAATTGGAGAGAATTAATCTCAGAGATAGAAGAGAGTGGACTTTTTGGGTTTTTTTTCTTTGTCATCCTGCTGCTGACCAGAGTTGAAGTCAGGGTGCAGGCTCAGAGTGTGAGCACAAACCATTGCATTGCAGATTCCCACACTGAAATCAACCCTTCCCTACCTGACACAATTACCCAGCAGGGGAGCTCAGCCTCTTCCTTGTGTCAGTCAAAAAGAATTGGGGGGAAACTGAGGCAGGAGGTGTAGTACAATTAATCTGAGGGTCTCCAGTATGACAGAGGCTGTAGGAACAACTCCTGTCTCCTGATATCAGTTACCCAATGCCAATTGTATCATCTCTCCTGTCTCCATTCAGATCTGCTCTGATCCAGGGAGTAGCTTTCATGTCAATGTTTCTGTACAAAGATGGGATGCTGGGGTAGCCTTCTTGAGTTGATGGGATAAAGGAATAAATCTTTTATTCGTGCCTTTTTCTCTAAGATGAACATTATCTTGTTCCAGGCCTTGCAAGGATTTTAGCTTTGTGTACGGGAAAAAGAAGGGGGAAAATGACACAAGCCAAAAGCGAGCAGAGATAACAAATCTGTTATTCACCAGGTTTAACAGATACATAATCATTTAATTACCTTGAAGGAGGTTTTCATCTTTCCCTGCTCAGCCGCCATGTGCGCGCGTGTGTTTTTCTTCCTCCTCCAAACAAGCCTTTCATTAAAAGCATTTTCATCTGCTGCCTAAAAAGGGAAGAGAAGGAAAGATCTCGCACTGAGGTGTTTTATGTCGAGTTGTACGTGCTAATGACAGCAAAGCCCACATAAAAGGAACAACTGCTTCAAATATTCATTTGTTAGGAGCGCTGGGGAGCCCTGAGAGCTGGTGAGCAGCTGCCGAGGAGCAGAGCTCAGCTTTGCCCACGGTTTGCTCCTGCCTTGTGTCAAACCAAGAGCTGTCCTGGTGGCCTCCACCACCAGGGCACTGATTTAGCCCTGCTTGGCTGCTGGTCCTTCTAAGGAAGGTGTTTGTTGGGAAACAGGGTGGAAAGAAGGCGGAAAAAAGAAGGTGGTGAGGTATGGTGACAGCTCAAGCTGAACTGCCAGGCATCTAAGAGGCATTTGGAAAATGTCCTTAATAGCAGGCTTGAAATTGTGGTCAGGCAGTTGGGCAGGATGGTGGTTGTACATCCCCTTTGAACTGAAAAGACAATATTTTATTCTGTTCTGCTCTGTTAGGTTGCTTTGAACTGAAAAGGTTCTATTCTATTCTATTCTATTCTATTCTATTCTATTCTATTCTATT